>CM034000.1:2438670-2702360 GCA_019603395.1 Cyrtorhinus lividipennis
ACCCAAATTGAGAGGTGGCTCCTGCGTTGGCGAAGCCAGCACGACCAAGAAGAGACCAAGCAAAAGACAGTTTCCGTTGAAGATCGCAGAGGGCAGGACAGGCACGATGAAAAGTCGACAGAGTGCGCTCACCAAAACGACACCACCTACTCCTAACTTAATAATTACGCGCTCTGATGTAAACTTGCTTGCTCCTCGATACTTTTCAGCCCGATCGGATTAAATTTGGCGGGGAAGGGGTCAAAATGTGTATATCAAAAAATCAATTTTCGGCGATCTAGGTGTGTGGGGTTACATTTTCGACTAAATTTCAGACGCCTAATTCAATGAGAAGGGTCTCGGAACGATTGGCGTCCGCTGGAAGAGATTATGGGTCAACCTATCTACCCATTTCGAATGTGTATTTTCGAGATTTCTGGTACCTCGCGTGTGGGGTATCATTTTCCACTAAATTTTGCACCCTGAATCAATTGGAATGCGTCCGGGACCCGCCACACCCATTGTTTCCCCCATTTTCCCTATTTTGAAGAAATGAGCCTCCACGCGCCTGGTCCTAGGAATAACCGAACCCTGTGAATGAATTTGCGGAGTTTTCTCTTTGAATGTTGAACACTTGCAAGTATCGTACGTTGCAATTTCAAAAATCGAAGCTCATTCTGTATAATGGTGTTGGGTCTGCATTTTTGTTCTCTGAAGGAAGAGTTCATGTTTTCAAAATGTTCCACGATCCGGGCGAAAACAATGTTTCATCTTTATTAACATTAGGTAACAAACCGTGGAGAAGTTGGCTCAGCCGGAGATTCGAGGGCTGTAATAATGGAACTTGGGAGGAAGATTGTTGTTGGAAGCGGCGGGATGACCCGTGGTTTGCTTTCCAAGATAAACTTCATTAGCATGTGGATATGGCGAGGGGATCTTACTTTCAACTCACGACCCGCCCGATGAGGCGCTGCCCAAAGCATCCGAACGGTCTGGTTTGTGCGTTCTAAAAGGTGACTTTTGACTCAACGCCAATATCGATTTGATTCCTTTGAACCCAAATTCCTATGTTTTCTTATAACGTGTTTGTTTCGGAAAAAAAGTTTCTCTTTCGACCAGTTACTACGATGATGCGGAAAGTCCGTGTTTGGGTTCAATCCCTAACGCCAACAAAGTCACTTCGGAGTCAAACGGTCATAAAGTAGAACATACTCGCGGTTGGGAAACTTTAGATTCCGAATCAAATACATCACTGTCGAGTTGTACTGATGGCACCGCCAAAGATGTGACTTAAAACCTTCACAGCTGCCTGAGAAAATTATATATAACCGATACGTTAGAGATTAATCATGGAAGTCCTGTTGATGGCGTGGCTTTTGATCTTTTGAATTCATCGATGAAACATCTCACAAGGTGATTCTTAAGGACAAGTATCCTAATACAGGAGACACGTTTCGAGAGAGTAAAACCAAATGGTATTTGCCTTGATATCCGATTCACGCGTTTCATGTTATACTCGTAACTATCGAACGGGTTCGCCATGTTGTGTAGAGTTGATGACACACTAAAACGGGAAAGTTATATAAAAGTTATATGCGCCGTCTATCTGCCATGTTATGAGTTCAGCATCGACTTATTTCCGAAGTGATCATTATGCATTAGAATGATTTTTTTTTGGCAAGGGCCGTTCCACAAAGATGAAATTCACCTACTCATTGTCCTACTGCTGCGCCACAATTGCAAGAGAGATTTTTCGCATCATATAATTAACTAACTAAGAGTTCGTTAGTTAACTACTATGTACGTCATTTTACGTGATCATTATCTGGCTTCACTATTTAAAATGAAAAGTTCAATAAAAAAAATTGAATAAATAAATAAAAATAGACCTTTTGTCAGACGAATGAGCGCTGAACTGACTGACGGCCAGGATGATCTGTCGGATAAAGCTTTACCTACTGTCGGTCGGAGATTTTCTAAAACGATTCGACGAAGGGGGCAGTGGCCTCCGCGAAAGTTCAAGTGAGGAAAAGGCCGCCGATCGATCGGTTTATAACCAGGAGATCCTAGGGGTAGGGGGTCTCATCTTTTTTTTCCTACAGGGCCAACTTGATTATCCGGGGCCCTCCCCGAAGTTCATTAGGTAGATTAGATAGATAGGGTTAAAAATCTGATATTCAATAAATATCATGCTTGTTGGTAGAGGAGGAAGGGGGTACAATACCCAGAGTTTTTTGATGATTTAATATGGTCATGTTATTCCCGGGTATCCGGTTCAAGTATTTTCCCTTCATGTTGCTCTGTCACTCTTCCACTATTGCATGTAATCAATAGTTGTTTCCAAACTTTGATAGAAAAAATTAAAATTGAAACTATGAAAACAAGCACTCTGTGAGCTTTCTGAAGAGAGATTCTACTTATTTGTTGAACCTCTTTTCATGTAAGCACCAGAGCATTGTACCTCAAAGACATCGTTGAACAATTTGATTCCCTCTGATAACGAAACAATGTGGAAGTACGAAACCTCCGTAAGTAAATCATGTTGAACAGGAAGACATAGATCCTGGTGATAATTCGACTGTACTCTCGGTTTGGGAAATATTTGAATTACATAGCACCGAAGATAAGATTGAATTTTGCGTCCCATCCCGCCTGGCCACTCCGATCTTCACCATCCGCGGTCTCTTTCGTCGAACCCCTCTCGAAAAAAGGTATTTGCCCGGGTTCTGATCACAAGAATCGAATGCAAATCTATTTTACTCCTCGGGGTCCAGAATTCTATTACTTCGCCGGTGAATGACGTGACAGTAAGCAGCTCTCGAGAAGATTTTGTCCCTCTTTATCACCTTTTGCTGAACTGCTTGGAAACTCTCAGGCTAGTTCTTTTCAGTTATTTTTTATCGATCACATTATTATAGACTATCTAACGATCAATAAACCCATAAAGAATACTACTTATCTGAATTTATTAGAACAATTTTTTCTGGTCGCCTCGCCAGAGATGTTACTTGCTTTCTTCTCGCCCCCTAGTACGGGTATATCCCACTTATTCACAGTATGGCCATACCCGTCCATAGAAGTTGTAAGGAACCTCTGAGACTCATCGGCTCTTTATTTCGTGCCATTGTCAGGCTTATTCGGGTTGAGGGTGATAACAGGTCGGAAATTTTCCGTTTAGTTTGAGGCTTGGCCATGAGATCAATCAAATGAATCTAGATCAATAGTGGAATGGAGAATCATGAAATCAAGTGAACCAAGAAGAAGAATATAATGAATCGCACTGAGATTCCGTTAATTTTGCATTTTTTTATTATTATTTTTTTCACTTTTAAAACGTGTATTTTGTTGTTTATTTGTATGATTTCTAATTATTCTTATTTTTTCCTCTCCTTTAAGGTCACGTCGGGCATCAGGCGTAGATCTGCCAACTACGCTTCCACCATCCATCTCACATCCTAGACGAGCCTCTGAAGTTCACATACCCAATTTTCCTTGGCCGGGGAGGTAACTTTTTCTTTCTTATTTATTTTATTTTTTTTTATTACTATCATTTCATAATTTGTTTAAAAATTATTTTCTGTTTTCAACGTTTGAGATTTGGAGAAATACGAATTATAGCATTCCGGATCAAGATATGGAATGATATATTACCCGGTAATATTCAACCTCATCTTATGACTTTTTTTCTATTCTCTATGTTAGGTATAATATTTTTATATTTTCTTTCTCGTCTTCTCACTTTATTGAAAAATTCTTCAGTTTGAATATTTTTCAAATACTTTTGAGGCCTAGAAAAATGATTGATCAGGGTGTGATCAACTAAAGGCATTGTTCCTCTCCCGTTGCCAGTCAGTTAGCCGATAACCTCCAAACAACTGAGCCTGTATTCTAAGCTCGTTCTGGTACTTCTAACGTACTTGAGGGTTAATAAGTAATGCACCTCTCGCCTGAAATTGTAAAACTGCCCGCGTGTCATCTTGCTGCAGACAGATCGATCCTCCGTGTCTCTCAACTATTCAAACTCTTCATGATTTCCCTGGAGCACACCTTCCGTGCTCTTCTTCCACCATTAGGTTGTGCAACAAGTTGAATTGCCACGACTGGAATAAGGTCATAATAAGGTAAGTTTTAAGCCGACTTAGCTTCGTTTCAGCTATTCTCGGCCGTAGACCTTGCGTTGAGTTCATGCTTACGCGGAGGGGAAGTCGCAGTGATAATGAGTTAGGTGTGTGGAATGGCAGAGAGCGCTTTCAGTGTACTCTTCCTTCTATGATTCATCCAATCTTCCGACAATTTTGTTCTATCTCACCTCTTATTTCACTAAAATGTCGAAGTTTGAGGGCAAAATTTCATTTAAATACTTTTCTTACGGTGAACAAAATAAATTCTTATTCATTCAATTGTATTTCAAACAGAATTTCAAGTCAAAACAACAAAAATAATGAATTAAATATTCTCAGTAATGAACTCTCTTTTCCTTAAGCTGCTCATCCTTTTAATGAATAAGCACACTCTATTCTGAGCAATATATTTCCCTTTCCTCCCTTGAATTCGGCATAGTTTTTGAAATTATCTTGGCATAAGCAAGGCGTTTGTGAATGAATATTATTTGCTCGACTAATTCATTCCTCTTCCTAATGGATAAAATACATTTTCGTAATACAACCTATGATGTGAGAGGAAGAATGTATTTCCAGTTGGGTTATTATTCATTTCAGAAGCCCACCCACTTTTTGGTTAATGTTCATTCGATTAGGCTAACTAACCAATTTTTTCAATAGCGTTGTCGGTAGACTCTTTTAACCTGGGGGGTTTTATCATCTTGGTTATTTTTGACTTTTTGACTATTCAGGAAAGTTTGAGAGTATATTTGGGACCTCTGAGTGTTCCTCTTACCTCGGATGGCCCACTTCTCTGATTTTGAATTCATTAATCGGCGGAGGATTGGTTCGGAGCCTGGCGGTTGATCGGACAGTTCGTTTTCAGGCCCGTTCTGAGGATTCGTGGGCACTGCGGGAAAGTGATGTATTTTAGCATTCTCTAACTGTTGACTCCATTTCCCCCATAAACGAGGGTCGGAGGTGATACCTGAGCGCTCGTACACTTTTTCTCACATTTTTTAATATGATATAACCGTCCCAACATCCTGCGACTTCGCATGAATATTCTCGGATTGTTTACTAACAAAAAGTAGGAGAGGGGTGTACTAAAAAATGAATGATACAAATTTATAGCTATAGGTTAGTTTTCCTAGCCCTGTTTTTTTCGTAAACTTCCTCGCATAACTCCATTATTCGTCCTACCGACCTGCAATTTTTCACAAATACTCTTAGGTCGTCAACTAAAGAAAAGGGACAGCGAAAATCAAATGCCAGCTCTTTCAGGAAGTCTCGTATGGATCTCTCTACTTCTTTCTGTATTCCATGCATGTACAATGCCAGAATTGATTACTACTCTCCCAGCCCCTCTAACTAACTCGGATTAGAGCCGGAGATGATTTAGAACCGTTAAGGGCACATTAAAGTCAAATACAAATAGGATTTGACGATAGGAGTCCCGTTATCCAAACTATGCCAGAAAATGTTACTGACTTGAGCGGTCAGGTATCACCTCTCGCGCTTTAATTCACCAACTTTTTTATCCAAATTTTCTTTTTTACGACCGTTTACTTGAGCTTCAAGAAAGTTGTATATTTTGAAATTTGGTAGAGATACTTTTTTTCGCTCTAATTTCTTATTGATAGTACAACCGTATGCATTCAATTTGCATTTCTGTATTAGTCCTAATTGCATTCGTGCGGTACCTACCGTATTTCCTAGTTTGGGCGTTTATGGAGGAACGATTTACACGACCGTTAAATTTCTTCCTCGTGGAGCTCGCCCGATGGTGACTTGTACAAAAACCGCGTCTTAAAATAGACGTTACCAGTTTCTCCTGCTGAGAACCTGAGAATCACCTGCCCGCGCTACACCAGAGGTCGAGACCACTTTCACTGGGGCGGTGATCACTGTTGATACTAAAACCAGCACGACGCTCGTACTTGGCCGGTGAGGTAGCATCGCTCCTGGTCCGAATCTTTTGGACAAGTTTCTTGAACATGAACAGAATTCTAAGTATCCAGATCTCTCACCATGTGTACAGGCTGCATCGAACCTTGTACGAGCCCCAACCAAGAAAGATTAATTTTTTTGCGTTAAAAACCTTAAGCCCGAAATTGTTATTATACCGACTTGTTTCGACAAAAGGCATGACAATTAGAGGAATTTTAAAAGTGGGAACTTTTTCCACAGGTACGACCTTGGTGACTTGAGAGATACCAAAAGGAACTGAACCAGCTAGTTCCAGGTAGTTTTGAAGGCAGCTTTGTTTCATGTGGGGGGGGGGGGGGGGAAACTAAGTAATTTGTCCGGATTTTTCAGTTTATTTGTATATCTCCTCGTTAAAATAATAATACTCAAGACTTTGTAGTTGAAAAATTACCCAAAAAAAATAAATTTATGTCTTTACTAAATTTATGTTTATTCTTATCAGATTCATTTGGGCGTCAATTTATAAATTTCTTAGGGAAAGTTTACAATAGGGTTGAAGTCAATATGCTTGGTTTTGAGGCACATTCATCAAAACACATCCATCACTTGGTCAACCTGAGGAGTTTGGAAGCCCGTGGTTTCTCTACAGTTTATCCTAACGCACTTCAAAACTTGTTCGGTGGGTTGGTGGGGGTTTGGCTGGTGAAACTGAGCCTGCGGTTGACCCGCCTGAAATATGGGCCCCACCGTTATACCGAGCGCCGGAACGACCTATGGTCCTTCACTAAATGGTTGCTCCTTCCCTCTTTTCATCATTCTTCGGTTCGTTGTGGTTTTAGCTCATTTTTTGTGGTTATGACCTCCTCTAATCAAACAATGGGACATATAGGCACGCTATAAATGCTTCCCGCTAATTTTTGAAATTCCGAAATTGCCCTCAACTATTAAAAACTCCAAACATTTTTAGATTTGTTCAACATTTTACAGCTCCAAGTACACTCGACATCATTTTCATTTAAAAATTATTAGGTGAAGTTACGTGGTGAAATGAGCCGCTGAATTCTTTCTATCTGGTTGTTTGGTTGGTTAGTCGCCTGATTCAGCGTCCAAAATTTAGTCTAAAATGATACCACACACGCCTACATAGCCGAAAATCTCGAAAATACATATTTTGAAATATACAATTTGACCCCCCTTTCAATTTTGGTCCGATCTAGATGAACACTTTTGAGGATAACGAGTCAATTTTCAGATTAAATGATAAAATTTCAATTAAATTTTAATTTCAGATTTTGGTTGGTTATTCCTTGAATTATCAACCTAAGTTTTCATGCTAAAAGTCAATCTCTCCGATTCGCCCCACAAAAGTTTTATGTACGTTTCAAGATGTCAAGATCAATATAAGCAAATGTCCGTCCGCCCTCCACGCCAACTTTGGTAGTAGAAATTATTCTAAAAATCTGAAATTTTGGTCAAAGTGCGTTCATGGCTGTAGTTGGTCATTAAAACTTTTCAACCCGATCGGACCAAATTTGGATGGGGTAGGGGTCAAAATGTGTATTTTGAAAAATGGATTTTTGAGATTTTTTGCAGTCTAGGTGTGTCGGGTGTCATTTTCTACAAAATTCTGGACGCTGATTCCAACGAAATGGGTTCCAGAACGATTGGCGCCCCCTGGAAGAGGTTATTGGTCAAAATGGGTATTTATCTACCCATTTCGAATATGTTTTTTTTTTTTTTTTGAGATTTCTGGTACCTAGGCGTGTGGGTTATAATTTTCCACTAAATTTTGGACTCTGAATCGATTGGAATGTTTACGGGACCCGCCACACCCACTGTTTCCCCCATTATCCTCATGTTGAAGAGATGAACTTCCATGCGCCTGGTTTGAAATTTAAATTAGTCTCCATGCGCCTGATTTTAGGAATAACCAACTCGTGTGAATGAATTTGAAGCGTTTTGGTTGGTTATTCCTTGAATAATCAACCTATGTTTTCATGCAAATGGTCAACCTCTCCGATTCGGCTCAAAATTTTTTTCTGGACGTTTCATGATGTCTAGATCAAAAACACAGGGGTTGGTTATCTGTCAGACCAGGCGCATGGAAACTTATTTAAAAACATGGGGGAAATGGGAAAAATGGTGGGTGCGGCGGGTCCCAGACCCATTCCAATCGATTCAGTGTCCATGATTTAGTGGAAAATGATACCCCACACGCCCAGGTACCAGAAATCTCATAAACACATATTTAAAATGGGTAATGTATACCCAATTTGACCCATAACTTCTTCCAGTGGGTGCCAATCGTCCTGAGACCCACTTCATTGGATTCAGCTTCCAAGATTTAGCGGAAAATGATACCCCACACGCCTAGGTTCCAGAAATCTCAAAAACACATATTCAAAATGGGTAATATATACCCAATTTGACCCATAACTTCTTCCAGGGGGTGCCAATCGTCCTGAGACCCATTTCATTTAATTCAGCGTCCAAAATTTAGTGGAAAATGATACCCCACTCGCCTAGATCGCCCAAAATCTCGAAAATCCATTTTTCAAAAAACACATTTTGAGCCCTACCCCGCCCAAATTTGGTCCGATCGGGCTGAAAAGCTTGGAGGACCGTCCTAGGCCGGGAACAGACCCCTGACCCAAATTTCAGATTTTTAGAAAATTTTCTACCACCAAAAACGGCGTGGACGGCGGACGGACATTGACCTTTTGGTTGGTTATTCCTTGAATAATCAACCTATGTTTTCATGCAAATGGTCAACCTCTCCGATTCGGCTCAAAATTTTTTTCTGGACGTTTCATGGTGTCTAGATCAAAAAAGGTCAATGTCCGTCCGCCGTACGCCGTCCGCCGTCCACGCCGTTTTTGGTAGTAGAAAATTTTCTAAAAATCTGAAATTTGGGTCAGGGGTCTGTAACTGGCCTGGGACGGTCCTCCAAGCTTTTCAGCCCGATCGGACCAAATTTGGGTGGGGTAGGGGTCAAAATGTGTTTTTTGAAAAATGGATTTTCGAGATTTTGGGCGATCTAGGCGAGTGGGGTATCATTTTCCACTAAATTTTGGACGCTGAATCAAATGAAATGGGTCCCTGAACGATCGGCACCCACTGGAAGAAGTTATGGGTCATATTGGGTATATATTACCCTGAATATGCGTTTTCGAGATTTCCGGTACCTGGGCGTGTGGGGTATCATTTTCTACTAAATTTTGGATCCTGAATCGATTGGAATGGGTCTGGGACCCGCCGCACCCACTGTTTCCCCATTTCCCCCATGTTGAAGAAATGAGTCTCCATGCGCCTGGTCCGAGGAATAACCAACCCCTGTGTAAGAATTTGCAGCGTTTTTTGAAAATGTTCTGCTGCCAAAATCGGCGTGGGCGGTGTGGGGCGGACTGACATTTGTTTATTTTGATTTAGACACCTTGAAACATCCGGAAAAAAATGTTGGGCTGATTCGGAGAGATTGACTTTTTGCATCAGAAGATAGGTCCTGTCCCATGGATCTCGTTTTCACCAAAATATGCGGGTTATCTGGAGAACTCTTCATCTTGGGTGGGTTCGGCGTGGATGGCATACGGCGGACGGACATTTGCTTATTTTGATGTAGACATCTTGAAACGCCCAGAAAAAATGTTTGGTCCTAATAGGAGAGATTGACCTGCTGCATGAAACATAGGTTGATTATCCAAGGAATAATCAACCAAAATACGGATAAATACTAATGAAAATATGGAGATAAGTTTTTGTACTAAACTTTAGTATTCCCTATGTTCAACACGTTGGACTTGAGTCGATATTCCGATCAGGGTAAATCCTGAGAAAGATCAAGGATTCGTCGTTGTGTGAAGCGCTTGTACGTTTGTTGATGATGAAACATCGTCACCAGACTTTTGAGTCCAATGAGTGTTAGGCCGCCATAGAAGAAACGAAGAAAGGGAGACTCGGCCCTTCCAAAAAATGTATCACCGCACCATTTTGCCGCCAACGGAAACACTGCACATCCAGCAACCGCACGCGTACAAGACATCCCATCTGAAATCTTAAATGAGGAAGCCTTTTCTGAGTGGATTTATTTTGAGTCGGGGGAGCGTTTCGGTTGAGCAACGCAAACTATCGCAAAACATAAGTGCAATGACAAGGATAGTGGCGAACAGGACCGAAATTATCTTCACACTTTGGTGTTCCGTCATTAATGAATTTCCTAATGTTTCTCGGACGTGTTCATCAGTGCTGCCGGACAGGCTCTTGAGAGGGTCAAAATGGAATCGACCGCATTTAATTTCACACTTATAGAACATCATTTCTGTCAAAAACGTCGTGGACGGACATTTCGAATTTAGGAACAGTTCACCTCCAAAACACAAAACGCTAACTTACTGAGTAACTCAGACAGATCGTCCTCAGACATAAAACCATTGAGTCTGTTTCCTTCTACCTGTCTATTGTTGTCGATACCGGTCGCATTAGTCATTTGGTTTGGCAGCAAATACCCCGCAAGTGAAACACGATGGCTGATTGCGCGCAAAAATTCCAACGCGCTCTCTTCCCACTTCAGGATGCCAAAACCTACTGGTGTAACGGGGCGGCAGATTCCAAGCGCCCCGTCAAGAAACTTCGGCGGCGGGGGACGGAACGGCCCCTCTCCCCTCCAAGCGCCTAACCCCAGCTGGGCGGAAGGCGTGTCCTCATTGGATTGGTTAGGCGATGGGCGGCGCAAGACACCCAGGGAGGAGTAGTAGGGGAAGGCGACTTGACGAGCGGACTGGGAGAAGAAACATCAGGCAGTCGTATCCGAACTCAAGAGAAGGAAAGTTGGAATCCCCGTTCGCCGACGAGGCGGAACGAAGTGAAGTGAACCGGGACATCGAAGCGAAGTGAACCGGGACATCGAGGCGAAGTGAACCGGAACATCGAAGCGGAGCAACCGACGCGTAGCAAGTCAACCCCTTGTGAACCCGGTGTTGTGAAAGTGACCTGAGGGAACGAGTGTATCGTGGTTCCTTCAGGGTGAGAACTCGGGAATTGGGAGATCAGCCAATTCCTCTCCCGTAACAGTGGACCCTTATACGAACTGAAAATCCCCCGTCGGACCCGAGTGTTGATCCGTTCGCGCCCGATTCGACGGCCAATAGTCCAGGTTTTCCACGCACCGCCAGTCGTCGGACCTCCGTCGGAAAGAGCCTCGCCTCCTCCGGCCTGGACGGCGTTCCCCTGACCGAAGCCGAGCAGCGAAGAGCACATCACCCTGTTGTCTCCATCCGAAGGAGTTGGTGCACGTAAGTGGCGAAATAACTCTGTCTCGTACCCTAGCAACGCGAAAGTCGACTCTTTAAATCTGGCCCAAGCCCTGACGTTTAGTCACCAGAAAGCTGATCAGAGAATTGTACGGTGTAACCGTAGTATTTAGTATTTTGTCTGTCGTAGGAAAAGTAACAGGAATTAGGGGAGGACATTAGTAAATCACTTGTATTTTTCCGTTATTCCAAATCAAACACTCCTGAGCCTTCAGCTACTTCGTAAAGTCATTTGGCCTTCAGCCCTTCACTTCTACCTACTCACTAATTAGATTAAGTAATAGTCAGTATCCTTCTCGGCCGAGACATTCCATATTTCATATTTCTGACAATTGCGTTATTATAAGCCAATATTGAACCCTTGTCTTTCAATCACGAAACCCCATTCCTCAGAGCTTGGTAAATTCAGGTGTACTTGGCGTCTATGACCGACCATCTCCGACATTCCGGACGGTAAGTGAAAGTCTTTAGTCTCCCACTAATTTATTCGCCTAGGTCTATTTCTGGATCCCTAGCCCGTTAGGTGAAAACGGCGGGTTACATCTTTTGGTGGCAAGCGGTGGGATATTTCAGAAATCTCGATTTCTGTCGTATCCACAACAAGTGATCTTGACCAGGCGAATATTGGTGAGGAAAAGCTCTGAAGGAATTGGGTCGCGTTCTATAATCTTGAAATTCAAATTGTGCTAGTTGTAGATTCCGAAATTTAAAATTGTAAGAAACAAACAAATCGGCCCGAGTGTGAGGAAGCGAGTGAGGAGTCAATTAACTTCAAATCCGTGTCTAGGATTTTTCTTTCTTTCCACAAATCGAAATTTAGATACTGGCTCATTTATTTAGTAGCATCACTCTCACTGTAGCCCCTGTTCCGAGACTGTCCCGGGTCTGTTCCGGGACTGTTCCGAGGCTTGTTCCGAGGCCTCTGTTCCGGGACTGTTCCGAGGCTTGTTCCGAGGCCTCTGTTCCGAGACTGTTCCGGGGCTTGTTCCGAGGCCCTCTGTTCCGAGACTGTCCCGGGTCTGTTCCGGGACTGTTCCGAGACTTGTTCCGGGGCCCTCTGTTCCGAGACTGTTCCGGGTCTGTTCCGGGACTGTTCCGAGGCTTGTCCCGAGGCCCTCTGTTCCGAGACTGTTCCGGGTCTGTTCCGGGACTGTTCCGAGACTTGTCCCGAGACCCTCTGTTCCGAGACTGTTCCGGGTCTGTTCCGGGACTGTTCCGAGACTTGCCCCGAGGCCCTCTGTTCCGAGACTGTTCCGGGTCCGTTCCGGGACTGTTCCGAGACTTGTCCCGAGGCCCTCTGTTCCGGGTCTGTTCCGGGTCTGTTCCGGGACTGTTCCGAGACTTGTCCCGAGGCCCTCTGTTCCGGGACTGTTCCGACACTTGTCCCGAGGCCTTCTGTTCCGAGACTGTTCCGAGGCCCTCTGTTCCGGGACTGTTCCGACGAGCCTTCAGCTCCGATTGACATCCCGATTCCAGACCCGTCATAGCTCTTACCAACTGGGAAGTCCTTTCTCGATTCGTGGGGAAATTATCGGTCCTTGGTGCGCAAGAAAGTGATCTATTGGTTCTGTAATTCTTTTTATTTAGTTCTTTTGTTCAACAAGTGAGTTCGCGACCATGCAACGAAACAGCAGCCCATCAGTCGAGGGCGAAGCCATGATGAACGCCGTGACGGAAGCAATGAACAAACTGGGCGCCTTTTTCCGTGAACCTGCGGCCTCCGGCATTCCGCGGTCGTTGTTCATGGAAGTCGACACATGGAACCCTGATGAGCCGGATGCTATCACGGCATCCGTGTTCTTCCAGGAGGTGGAGCAAGCAACCCAAGAATTTGACGAACACAGGAGACTACGATTCCTTCGTACCCGCCTGAAAGGTGGAGCCAAGCGATTCCTCCAGGATGGTCTTGGCGAAACCCCATACACGACAGTGAAGAAGGCCATACTGGCATGGTATGGCGAGGAAAGTCCCGAGAAGGCAACCATACGACTCTGGACAGCCCAGAGAGACCCCGACGAGTCCATCCGACGGTTCGCAGAACGACTTCTGGCCACGGCAAGATCGGCTGTCCGAACTGAACCCAACCTGAACGATGCTCAACGTCGGGAATGGACAAGACGAAAGGCACTCAGCGCTTTTGTCCGCGGACAACCGAAAGAACTCCATCTCTACTTGCAGGGTAACCCTCCGGACACCTTGGAGGATGCAGTGGAGCGGGCTGAGGGATGGGAGGACGTAATGAGAGCGAAGCAGGACTACGATGCTCGATGGGACATAACCGCTGTCAGTGGATCAAGACCTTCGGAGCCCAAGAAATGCTACTCTTGCGGAGAACCAGGGCATTTTGCAGCAAACTGCCTGCGAAAACCCAGAAGCCCGCTTCGTTACCCAAACAAACCGGCCACGTTCGGCGATCACCAGTTGATACCGGTGCCGACGAAGTTACCACCGACCGTCCCAGTGCTGCCCTGTATGTACTGTGGTGATCTTTCCCACTTTCCAGTGAGTTGCCCCCACGGACTCTACGCGGCCTTGTTCTGCAATTTCTGTGGATCCCGTGACCATCTGGAGGCTGATTGCCTTAAGAAGAAGAAGACCCTGCCCATCTCAAATCCGCGAATGCACCAGGTCAGAAACATCAGCACGACCCAGGAAACCCAAGCCAATCTCGCGACAAATAATGAGGACGAGCCAACCATTGAAGGCTGCGGAGACGAGCTGGTGGCCTACCAGACCGCTGTGAATTGTGTCATGAGGCCCATGATACTGATCACCGCCGGCTTGGGGAAGGAATCCCGGCGAATGGTCGTGGATACTGGCGCTGCAGTGTCTGTCCTATCAAGACCTGTGCCTGGCATTGACATCCGCCCAACAACGTTGAAGCTATGGGGTGCCGACGGACAACCACTGCCCGTGCTGGGGATCCAGGAGGTACGTACCACCATCGGTCTGGTTACGATTACGCACGCATTCTATGTCTTCCGACGACCTGACTCCGGCTTGGATCTGATCGGACTGGACCTCCTGAGGAAATTACCCCTTGGCATACGCCCGGATATCGGCGTAGTGGAGATGAAGGAACCCACCACTGGGAAGATGATCTCCATCGGCGTGGTCGCCACTGACCCGGACCTCCTCAGGCACATCCGTCAACTGAAGGGCGACGGGATGGCGCGAAAAGCCCAGAAAACCGCTCAAGCCACGAAACCCGACGTCGACAACAACCACCAAGGCCAACTGACCACCGAACCAACACCACCCAGAAAGCAGCCGGTGGTACACCCTCCGATGTCCGATGTAGCAGAGTTCCCAATTGAGATCCGGGACAATCCCCCTTCAACCTCTGAATTGAAGCACCAGGTGCATCAGCATCTGACTCATCTGGCAGGACCCGACTACCAATTGGTCAAAGACGGCCTGAGCCGTGTTCCTGTTGGCGCCATCATATTAAGTTTGCCAAAGGAACTTCTGATGGCAGCCCAATCCTTGGACCCCTGGATCTCCACCCTGACTGCTGACCCAGAGAAGCATCGACTAAAGAAGGAGGAAGAGGTCTGGAGGAAGGAGGTCGATGTGGATGGCCAGCGGATCACGGTGCCACTGATCCCATCCACCATGCGGCGCTGGTTCCTGACCAATTGTCATCAACATCAGTGGGCCGGGCACCCTGGCATAGAAACAACCACCCGAGTCGCAAGACGGTACGGGTACTGGAAGAAGATGGTACGTGACGTCCGAGAGTTCGTCCAGAAATGCCAGGAGTGCCAGGAGAGGAACACTTCCCCGAATTTGACACCACCAATCCAAAAACCCGACAAACTGACCGATGTCGATTACGAGGTCCAGGATGTCCTGGGGAAGACCACACGTTACCACCTCAGCATGCTCAAGCCAGCGTTTACCAACAGCGTGCCAGACGACGCCGTCACCCCCGACGTAGCGGAAGAATGGCGCCCACCCGAGAGCCCTGCCCCTCCACTTAGCGAAGATAGCGGAGGAACGTGGTTGTTGGACCCCCTTGAATGGCCGGAACCAGTACGGACCGAAGAAAATCCTGAACCTGGGGCCCAGGGCCCTGGAAGATCTTCCAGTCGAATCCCGATTCCGACTAGGACGGCGTCCAGTCCATACGGATTAAGACCAAGGCGCCGGACGATCGACTACGCGCAGCTCCACGCGGGGAAGATGTCAACACCTAGAACGGGAGGAACTAGTTATGGATAAAAGTTGTCAAGTTTTGTTGTATACTCGTATTTTGGGAAATAGAATATGGAATGTCTTACCTGTAGAACAACCCCGATCTGGAAATAAAATGCACAACATAAGTACTTACCTTGTTTTACTAATGACCGTACCTCATGAGTCGGGACAGGACTCCCTTGCCCCCCCCCCTTTTTGTTTTCCTTTTCCTTCGTAATGGCAGCAAAATCGAGGGTGTGAAATGTGTGAGTTGGAGTGTGAGAGTAGACTAAAGAAAGGGCCGGTTTGGATGTTTCACAGCATAGTAGGGAAGTAGAAGATAAGACCAGCGAAAGACACATCTCGCCCATCGCACCACCTTGGAACATCCGCGCCAGCGTACCTTCGACGAATGGGAGCGTCCTGTGCTGCATCTGCACAAAACGACAACACCCGCCGACAACCTACCGCTGCGATGGCTGTAAAGTGATGTGGAATCGGCTGGTGAGAAAGTGCCGAAACCTACGACCCACGGATCCCGCCTACCCGAAGCCCTGCTCCATCGCCGAACACGAGAAGGACCGCCCACCAACCTGTGCCGCTGGTAGACGCTGGCGGTACGAGCAAGCATGGATAGCAGCCAAACGACCTGACGCAATGCCCATCGCACCAGTCACCCCCACCGGAAGGAGAATTGCCGAGGTAGACCTCGGCCTCCGAAGATCGGAGGGGTGTAACGGGGCGGCAGATTCCAAGCGCCCCGTCAAGAAACTTCGGCGGCGGGGGACGGAACGGCCCCTCTCCCCTCCAAGCGCCTAACCCCAGCTGGGCGGAAGGCGTGTCCTCATTGGATTGGTTAGGCGATGGGCGGCGCAAGACACCCAGGGAGGAGTAGTAGGGGAAGGCGACTTGACGAGCGGACTGGGAGAAGAAACATCAGGCAGTCGTATCCGAACTCAAGAGAAGGAAAGTTGGAATCCCCGTTCGCCGACGAGGCGGAACGAAGTGAAGTGAACCGGGACATCGAAGCGAAGTGAACCGGGACATCGAGGCGAAGTGAACCGGAACATCGAAGCGGAGCAACCGACGCGTAGCAAGTCAACCCCTTGTGAACCCGGTGTTGTGAAAGTGACCTGAGGGAACGAGTGTATCGTGGTTCCTTCAGGGTGAGAACTCGGGAATTGGGAGATCAGCCAATTCCTCTCCCGTAACAGTGGACCCTTATACGAACTGAAAATCCCCCGTCGGACCCGAGTGTTGATCCGTTCGCGCCCGATTCGACGGCCAATAGTCCAGGTTTTCCACGCACCGCCAGTCGTCGGACCTCCGTCGGAAAGAGCCTCGCCTCCTCCGGCCTGGACGGCGTTCCCCTGACCGAAGCCGAGCAGCGAAGAGCACATCACCCTGTTGTCTCCATCCGAAGGAGTTGGTGCACGTAAGTGGCGAAATAACTCTGTCTCGTACCCTAGCAACGCGAAAGTCGACTCTTTAAATCTGGCCCAAGCCCTGACGTTTAGTCACCAGAAAGCTGATCAGAGAATTGTACGGTGTAACCGTAGTATTTAGTATTTTGTCTGTCGTAGGAAAAGTAACAGGAATTAGGGGAGGACATTAGTAAATCACTTGTATTTTTCCGTTATTCCAAATCAAACACTCCTGAGCCTTCAGCTACTTCGTAAAGTCATTTGGCCTTCAGCCCTTCACTTCTACCTACTCACTAATTAGATTAAGTAATAGTCAGTATCCTTCTCGGCCGAGACATTCCATATTTCATATTTCTGACAATTGCGTTATTATAAGCCAATATTGAACCCTTGTCTTTCAATCACGAAACCCCATTCCTCAGAGCTTGGTAAATTCAGGTGTACTTGGCGTCTATGACCGACCATCTCCGACATTCCGGACGGTAAGTGAAAGTCTTTAGTCTCCCACTAATTTATTCGCCTAGGTCTATTTCTGGATCCCTAGCCCGTTAGGTGAAAACGGCGGGTTACACTATCACTGCTGGTATGAGTGGCATGGATAGGAGAACAACCAAAGGCTCTGATTCCTTCAGTATCCTGTCAGCATGAATGTCGCCTGCCTCAAGAAACGTGGCAGTTCCAATGCAAAGTGGTGTCCAATACAGCGAGCCTGTACGAGCAAAATTTGGTTCATGATTGCTCAATAACTATGTGCCAGTTTTTTACAATTCAGCCTGTACTGCTTGCAACGTGGTACTTACCCGCTATGATAATCCCCAACACCCAAGGACAAACAGCATCTAGGATGACATCAGTCCGATCTAGGAATCTCGCCAATGCCCCCACGTCTGGGTAGTAAATGAGGTATTTGGTCTGACAGTGCGGACAAAAGGGTGTTCTGTTCTGATCATCTGCGAATTTTTGGTCCACCCATTGTTGAATACATGTGTTGTGAACCCATTTCAACGTTCCGCTGAAATATGGAAGAGAGGATGCTCTAGCCTTCACCATTTGTACACTGAAAATGATAAACCCGAACCATACCTGCACAAGCACGGTTGCACCCATTGACGGGTTTGGTCATCGTCATCTTCTGAGAAGAAGCAAATCCAACATTGCCTCGTTTGGTGGGATGATAACTGCTGTAAGTCGTCGGGGGGTAGTCCTGGTAGTGACTGCTCTTCTTGCGTCATTCCTTCACTTATGGCTGCATTTGCAGTATCATTTCCCCTTGTCACTTGCTCCACGTCCCTTCCTGCTAGCGCTCTTGCCATGTTTGGGTCGTTTTTAGGATCACTCATTTTTTGGCGATTCAGTTGAGTAATGCATCAATTTCAAAATGTATCTAAAAAGGGATTGTTTGAACGACTTACCACTTTCGGTAATATTGGGTGAAAACATTAGTTTCCCCCGTAAGGCACCTAGTAAAGTCTAAAAGGGCGTAACTTCTCGGTTCGAAACGAATTTTCTTATAATCTGGAGAAGCGTAGCAACCTAAGCCACTAATAACTCTGTTCCTACCTTGATTAGAACTGCCAGTAGATTCTTAGTGGGTATTTATGAGGCTTGTAGGGCAGCGTGAAAGTTTCGTACTTACCCTTCTAGATTTCGATACCAAGTATCATGTGGGCGGATAAGAATCGCATCTCTGAAGAACTCAAAATATTCCTTCCTAAAACTTCCAGTTACTTATCGAAGAAAAAATTGATTTTATTTTTTTCATTTTCCAGGAGTAAAAGCAGATCTGTCGATCATGGAACAACAGCGCCTTTTGATCTGGACGCTCTCCGTTCAAAAGTTGAAGGAAGAATACAGAGCTTGGATAAACTCACCAGAAACGGTAAGTTGCCCTACTTCTTTTTCAAACCTCGTCCCTAGGCTTCGAATAGTACCATCCAAATGGGCCTTTTTAATCGTGTTTTACTCGTTTTTGGAGGAGCAAACGAAAACATCACTTCGTGTCATCAAAAGAACAGCTCAGTCACTTTTCTATCAATGTGCGAACTGGAACCCAGAGAGAAATTAACCCTGTAATTGCAAGTGGCACTTTGAAGCGGTGGGAAGGAATTAGAAAAGACGGTCGAGATGGCGACACTCGATGAAAATCTGTTGGTTCTGCGAATTTCCTCCCGGGTTCAGACGACAACACGAGCTAATTCAACGCCTGTTCAGGTTCAAGTCTCCTGATAAGTTAGTATAGATATTGCCTTCAAGTTCTAGAATGTTGGAGTGATCCTCAATTCTGCAGGAAGAGCCAAAAGCAGCTCAGAGACAGAGAGAAAAAAAAAGTTCGGACTTGACGTCCGGTTTCTCATGTTTTCTCCTTTGTCGAGTACACAGTGTAACAAATTTCAAAGACAAACTAGAGCCGGAAACAGGTTCCGCGCCAAAATTTCAATTTTTTTGCAAATTTTCTACAACCGATAATGGTGTGGTCGGCGGACGAACATTTGCTTATTTTGATCTATGAAATACAGCTTGAAACGCCCAGAAAACCTCGGACCAGGAGCAGGAGACTTATTCCAATCGATTCAGGATTCAAAATTTAGTGGAAAATGATGCCTCTCACGCCTAGATCGTCCGGGAAAAAATTTTGGGCTGGTTTGGAGGGGATTGACGTTTTGCATAAGAACATAGATCCTGGCCCATGGATCTCGTATTCTCCAAAATATGCGGGTTATCTGGAGAACCCCTCATCTTGGGTGGGTTCTGCCTGGGTTGGCATTTAACCCAGTTGTGTCGAGGGCGAGAAGACTCGCCCCTATCAATACCCCAGGCCTGGGGGAGTCGATAGGGTAGGGGTTGCTTGGGTTTCCCTCGGCCGCCTCCGAGCTGCGCTGCTCACCCCTCCGCTACAGCTGTTCTTTATAACGTACTCAGTCCTACTACGCTTCCTTGAACCAAAGAACGCTGTCATCACCGACAATGCTCGCCCATACTTTTAGAAGGTAAACATTCCAATTATGTCGGCATAAACTCGTTTTTACTGCGATGTCTCCCGATAAAGTTCGATCTTATCGCAGTGTTGTTAGCCTGAGCCAAATTAGATTAGCAACACTCTTCCCAAAACCCAACCGTTCTTTTTTTCACGAATATTGTAGACTTTCCATCTCAAATTTTTCCGTCTCAAGGGTTTTCTATCCCAAATGTCATCAGCTCCAGCTTTAAAATGAGACGTGCAACCAGGAAAACATGGGGTGTATAATAGTTTGCGTCACTTAGTTAACCATTTAAACGGAACGATTGATTCAATTCACGCAGGTTCACGTGTTTGCCTGCAATATTGATGGATTGTCATATTGTGCATGATAAGGCTAGAAGTTCAGTTTCTCACAAAAGTGTCAACGATTTCTTCGATTCCCAGGGGTTTGAATGTTCGTACACAATTATTAATTGCATAGTAAACCATTTTTCCGAGTTAAGTTGATGATTTTTGCTACTAATCTATAATGATATCCAAGTTGTTACTTGTTGTTGCTTCTCATTCTACCGTTGAGTTGAGTCAACTATGAGTTGGCTTAACTACTCGTTCATGGTACGCTAAAAACCAACGTCCCCCTCCGATTGCGGAAATATTCTCTAAACCCGCGCGCGCCATTCATTTTGGTTGGTAATTCCTTGACTAATCAACCCATGCAAAATTGTATAAATGTTATTCTCGCCATTGTTACTGGTCCAGTGGTAATGCGTTCAGAACGTAACTTTTATCATTCCATCTTTTTATACATCTTCCTCTTGTACTTTTTATTGAAACCCAGTCTTACCTGAAATAAGCCCAAGACGTTCCCTTAATGTAAAGGGAACGGAAATTTTTGTCGTTTTAGTTGGTTATTCCTGGGATAATCCACCAGTTTTCATGCAAAAAGTCAATCTCTCCGCTTCGGCGCAATTTTGTATGGTTAATCCTTGAATAATCAACCTATGTAAAAAGGGAACCTAGGGAAGGAGGACCTATGTAAAGGGAACGGAAATTTTTGTCGTTTTAGTTGGTTATTCCTGGGATAATCCACCTGTTTTCATGCAAAATGACAACCTCTCCTATTCGGCCAAAAATTTTTTTGTCCTGGACGTTTTAAGGTGTCTAGATTTAAAAAAAAGTCAAATGCCTTTCCGCCGTCCACGCCGACTTTGGTAAAACATTATCTAAAAAATCTGCAAATTCTTACACACGGGTTGGTTATTCCTCGAATGGGGGAAACAGTGGGTGTGGCGGGTCTCAGACCCATTCCAATCGATTCAGGGTCCAAAATTTAGTGGAATATGATACCCCACACGCCTAGGCACCAGAAATCCTGACACATACAAAATGGGTGGATACATACCCATTTTGACACATAACTTCTTCCGGTGGGTGCCAAACGTTCTGGGACACACATCATTGAATTCAGCGTCCAAAATTTAGTGGAAAATTATACTCCACACGCCTAGGTAGCAGAAATCCCAAAAACACATAATCAAATTGGGTAATAAATACCCAATTTGACCCATAACTTCTTCCAGTGGGTGCCAATTGTTCTGGGACCCATTTTATTGGATTCAGCGTCCAAAATTTAGTGGAAAATGACACCCTACTCGCCTAGGTAGCGGAAATCCCGAAAACACATATTCAAAATGGGTAATAAATACCCAATTTGACCCATTACTTCTTCCAGTGGGTGCCAATTGTTCTGGGACCCATTTTATTGGATTCAGCGTCCAAAATTTAGTGGAAAATGACACCCCACTCGCCTAAATCACCCAAAATCTCGAAAATCCATTATTCAAAAAACACATTTTGACCCCTACCCCCTCCAAATTTGGTCCGATCGGGCTGAAAAGTTTCGAGGACCCATCTCGGCTGGGAACAGACCCCTGACCCAAATTTCAGATTTTTAGAAAATTTTCTACTACCAAAAACGGCGCGGAACATGGACGGCGTACGGCGTACAACGTACGGCGTACGGCGTACGGCGGACGGACATCGACCTTTTGGTTGGTTATTCCTTGAATAATCAACCTATGTTTTTTGATCAGGACATCATGAAACGTCCAGAAAAAAATTTTGAGCCAAATCGGAGAGGTTGACCATTATCATGAAAACATAGGTTGATTATTCGAAGAATAACCAACCAAAATCTGAAATTTAGATCAGGGGTCCGTTCCCGGCTCTAGTTGTTCCTCAAAACTTTTCAGCCCGATCGGACCTAATTAAGAGGGGGAGGGGGGTGTCAAAATGTGTTTTTCGAATAAAAGATTTTCGGAGATCAAGGCGTGTGGGTTATAATTTTTCACTAAATGTTGGACGTTAAATCCAACGAGGCGGGTCCCGGAACGATTGCCGTCCACCGGAGGAGGGTATGGGTCAATGGGTCTATCTACCCATTTCAAATGTGTGTTGCCGAGAATTCTGGTACCTAGGCGTGTGGGGTATCATTTTCCACTAAATTTTGGACGCTGAATCGAATGGGATGAGTCTCCATGCTCCTGGTTCGAGGGATAACCAACCCCTGTGATAGGATATCCCGCGTTTTTAAATATTAATTGGTTGCACCACTTACTTATCACAGAAATGAAATTAATTACAGTACCCGATGGATTTAGGCCACGCCGATTAGGGCGATAAGCTTATTAATATCTTGGCCAAGCCACCAAATCCGTTCGATCTTGAGGGTTTTGCCTATGGGCGGCTAAAAAATGAATAGCAAAACAAACCACCTCTGCAAACGTTTGAGTCTGCCATTATGTGCGTGGCTAACTACCATAGGTGGTTGGAACTCTGTACGAGAACTTATGGGGTTTCCAGCGAGTACGTCTTTATATTCATTATTATATTATATTTCTACACTGATATACTCTACAACAACTATCAATGAAAAGAGAAACTTTATCCACCAAACGCAGAATAGCTTCCAAATACTTCCTACGTAGTGTTTTGCGGAATAACGTAATTCCTATCTTTTCCCTCTCCCGGCCATTATTTATTGTTCGCAGGTTTCCCTGGGGGATAGTCTGCGTGGCTGAGTCCAATTTTTCATTCTTCGACAGTAGGTGAGAACATGATTCGAGGGAAGAGTTCAGATTTTCATCAGGGGTTTCCAGTTTGTGGCCAATAACAGGCCGCTTTTGTGGTTTATTCGGATAGGAGGATCCTCCACCAGATAAAATATTACCTATCATACTCGCACAGAGGAAACCCACCTAAGTGATTCCATCAGGGTAGAACGGTAGCGAGGGCGGATGATGGTAGGTTCTATCCTTGTAGATTGAAGCCCCTCAGGGATGGATAGAGGGTAGAAAGGATTTAAATTCAGGTCGTTTCTCAGCACTTTCTGACCTTGATGAATACTTCTTCTTTCTCAATTTTGCGTGAGAATAGAACTGCAACATCTTGAGACGCCCAGAAAAAAATTATGGACCGAATCGGAGAGATCGATTTTCTGCATGAAAACGTATGTAGATTGATTATTCGAAGAACCAAAAGGGGCATTTTCTTAGCCGTACCTAAATCGACAATTTTTTTGAGTGTGTTAAATTCTTCATCATAAATGAAAGATCTCAAAACTTCACGCAAATAGACTGATAAAAAATTTGCAGTATTATTATTATTTTTTTATTTTTTATTTTATTTTATTTTTTTTTTTTACGACCTGTTTGTACTCATGATGAAGCTATGTTTCTACATTGTTGTTTTTCATTTATTTCAAAGAATCTAAACGCTTGAAAAATTGTCAATTTAGTTGGGAAAAATTCTTCTTTTTTGTTTATGATGAATCATTCATTTTGGCCAAATCTCAAATTAGTTTGACAATTTTCAATTTTTTTGGAAAATTCTCAATTTTACTTGAAAAGCCTACATACGTATATACAAAGTGTGCCGTACATGAAAAAGTCAAAGAACCCAATTTTATACCCTTTCTCTACCCCTCCTTCAACAATACTGCTGAGTGAAAAATGAGATCTAGACGGGTGGGTTATTATCAAGGGTCAAATGGGCACCAACATACCTGTTGTATAGGGTAACTAGATGTGTGGGATATCATTTTCCATTAAATGTTGGACGCTGAGTCGATTAAAATCAGTTTGGGACACCCCACACTCATCGTTTTCCCCATGTTCCTGGTCTAAAAAATAACCAACGAGTTTTTTGTTGGGGTGTTATTCCTTGAATAATTTTTTCGTTCATGCGTTTCAAGGTGTCCATATTAAGTAAGCAAATGTCCGTGACATGATTTATTTTTTTCTCCTTGAAATTCCTAGCGTTCCGGAGGCTTGCATATTTGCTAGAGAAGTTCCCCGAAAAGAGAAGGAATCACATAGACTTGAGGCAAAAAGAGAACTCGCCAAAATGAATTAGAACAATGGGAGGATTAATTAGTGAGAAAAGTACTTTCTTTTGTTTGTAGAGACCCGGTAACTCTTTTACTTGTTCTATCCCTTGGCAACCCAATGGGCCACCTTTTTCGCCTTGTTTGTCGGAGAATCAGGTTCTTTTGTTTTCTTTCCGATTATTCTTTGGTGTTCACACAACAAACTCTTCTGGGATCAGAAGTTTTAATTCATAGCGTAGAAGAGCATGAAATATTGTTTTTGTGCTTTTCCCTGTTGGCGAAATGTGTTTATCCGTAATGAGGGAGGCCTTATTCTTATTCAATATGGTGCTCTGTATGTTCCCGTATCCAAGGAATGGCAGACGTTACACTCGATGTCTGACAGAGAGGCCGACGTCAGTGAGATTGTACTCGTACTAAACACTTATGGAGAGGATAATGTTGCCGAACCTACTAAATTTCGACGAGATTTTTCTCCCAGTTACCTCATGAAGGCAGGTTGATGTCTCGCTTCATTCAGGGTCAAACACGCTTCTTCTTGAAATTCATTTTTACTCTGGTAGAGGTTCTTTTCTTTTTCCCCTGATCACAGAGTTTGTTATGGTCACATGGCTTTGTTATGGGACTTCTAAGTGCTGTACTTAGGAGACATTGTTCAGGAGTCGATCCTCAAAAGC
This sequence comes from Cyrtorhinus lividipennis, assembly GCA_019603395.1. Taxonomy (NCBI): domain Eukaryota; kingdom Metazoa; phylum Arthropoda; class Insecta; order Hemiptera; family Miridae; genus Cyrtorhinus; species Cyrtorhinus lividipennis. The sequence continues at coordinate 2,463,611 of CM034000.1, forward strand.
ACCAACGTATTGTTACTTAAAGGGATACCACATTACGATGTAAAATATATCCCCAGAAAAGTGAGTATCAACACACCTCGATTTGTTGCAATCAATGAATTCTCGTTCAACTCGGTTTTTTTATTTCTTCCCCCTAAAAATTAGAGACTGGCTATTTCTTCAAAACTCTGAGAGTTGAGACATGAACCCCTAGTAAGATCCCCCTTTCAAGTAATCAATAAAAAACCTTTACATCAAAAACGCAAGAAAAAAAAGGAACGCGGTGATTCAAGAAAACCTCTGAAATTGTGGCCTTCACGCTTATTTAACACCGATGACGACTGATTAAAACAATAGGATCAGAGTGAGACCAATTTTGTATTTGGCAGATTCAGGAAGCAACGCTAGAAATTCATTCATAAGGGTTAGTCATGTTTGTGAGTTGGAGTACGGGGAAGACAGTGAGTGTGGAGTTTCCCGGACTCGTTCTAATCGATTCAGCGTCCACAATTTAGTGAAAAATGATACCCCACACGCCTCTGTACCCAAAAACCTCGAAAACCCACTTTTACAATAGAGAGGTAGGTACTCATTTGAGCCATACCTACCCCCAGTGGGTACCAATCGGTCCGAGACCCATCTCGATGGATTCAGCGTCTAAAATTAAGTGGAAAATGATACCCCTAACTCAAATACATTTTGATCAACCCATCCCTCCCCCACTCCAACCAAAATTTAATTGATCGGGGTGAAAAGTCTTGAAGACCCACTAAAGCCAAAACGAAGTCCCTGACCATAATTTCAGAGTTTTAAAAAATTGTCTACTATCAAGAAAGGCACGGACGGCGGGCGGACATTTTGCCATTCTTTATCAACATAAAGCGAATACAAAACATAGGGGTATTATTCAAGAAATAACCCACCGAAAATTATGGGGTCGATCAGAGATGGTTGATTCCCTATGATCTTGGGTATGATTACTTATTTTGATTATTTAAAGAATAACCAACCAAAAAGGAGTGGCTGTCATTTCCTGAAGATAAGGTCGAAAATACGCTAAAATATCTACACTTTTTGTGACCTTCTGAGTAAGAGAGGGAATACAACCGCACTGGAAGATTATTCTCTCTCAAAAATGCACCCTCCTTCCCCACTCAGTTATTCACGATCAAATACAATCAGGTGCCTCGCCGGCCACTCCGCGTTTGGCCACACACTACTGTGGGATCTGTTGTTTAAATATTTCCTTCAAGTTATTTACGGTATAGCCCATTCCATTAGGCCTATTGTTGCTTTATTTGCTCGTCTCCTTCTACCAAGCTGAGCATGTTCTCAGCTCCTGTGGGAAAAATATATATCGCGCTCAACTCCTTAGGACCCAAACAGAACTCTTTTCCAAACAACTTTTTTTGCCCAAAAGTTATAAATAAAACTCTTTTTCCTCTCCTTGCTTACTTCTTTATACCGGAGGTTCTTTCATCCCATTCCACCAATACTCGAGCGAAAAGAGAGAACTTTCCCTGCCACAACAATAACTTTGGCTCGAGCTCGATACCGCTCGTCCTCTCAAATCGCTCATCGAGCTGAAAAATTGTCACATTAGACTCCCTTTTCGACTATGAAGGAACATGACTGTGTAAGCAAAGTTCATGTGACGTGAGCGTGGAAAACGGTTCCTTCGAATGCAAGAATCTCTGAAGGAAAGTTCCTTTTCCGTTTCTCACAATGATCTCATCGTTCAACATTCCACCGACGGGACGTCGCGCCCTCAGAATGAGAGTAGCGAAGGAAACTCAGTTATAACAAGAACCATAATCAACTTCAAGAGCCGCTGGATTACCTCAATTATGCTATACTGGTGCTAAACTGGATAAAAGTGACAACTTTTCTATCTGTTGTCCGTTTTTGGTGCTAGACAATTTTCTATGAATCTGAAATTTTGGTCAGCGACCCAATACGAGCTCCAGTTTATCCTCAAAACTTTTCCGCTCGTTTGGACCAAATTGGGAGGGGGGGGGTGTAGGTCAAAAAATGTTTTCGAACAAATGAATTTTCGAGATTTTGGGCGATGTAGGCGTGTGGGGATTTACCACAAAATTTTGGACGCTGAACCAATTGGAATTAGTCCGGGACACTTCACTCCACACTCCTTATTTTCATCCATTTCCTTTATGCTCTTGGTCAGATGGATAGCCAACTTCTGTAAATCCGTCGGGTGATCATATGCTGATAGCGGCTTATAACCCCGAGTAGGCAAACTCTTTACACGAACGTTGTTGTGGTTGCTCACTTTGTTTACGGTGGTCGATTAATTTACGAAATTATCCAAGTCGAGGAATGGAAAATTTGGTTTACCAACCTCATCATTTGCGATTCCCTGTAATATGCAAATATTGCTAACGAATTCCTTTTGGAGGAGCGGAATGGTCTTGATAACGATGAAGAAAGGGTTTAAATTAGCTTAAACATTTCAAGCAATGTTTAATAGACATTTTGATCCTTTCGGTTCCATGTAGAACGTTTCTGGTTATCTTCAGCCTTCCATTAGGAAGTGGTTCCTTTCAGAAACGGGTTGAAATGGTAACAGTGTCTAATGTCAGTTTCATGGACAAATTTTTCCATCTCAATGGCGACTCTCATTTCATAATTTGACGAAAATGGCGAGTCAAACTCACGTTTGCATTTCTTTTATCTCTTTGGAACAGTAGGTACTCGACACCTTTGAGAACAAAAATCGATTCGAAGTGTCACCGAAGATTTGGAGAAAGCTGAGTGGAGAATCTTCGATACCGACTTTGGTAGTAGACAATTTTCTAAAAATCTGAAATGTCGGCCAGGGACCCATTTTTGGCTCTAGTTGGTCCTCAAAACTTTTCAACCCGATTGGACCAAATTTAGGTGGGGTAGGGGTCAAAATGTGTATTTGAAAAAATGGATTTTTGAGATTTTATGCAATCTAGGTGTGTGGGTTATCATTTTCCACTAACTTTTGGACGCTGAATTCAATGAGACGGATCCCGAAACCATTGGTGCCCTCTGGATGAGGCTGTGGGTCAAAATGGGTGCCTATCTACCCATTTCAAAGGTGTGTTTTCAAGATTTTTGGTACATGGGCGTGTGGGGTATCGTTTCCCACTAAATTTTGGACCCTGAATCGATTGAAATGGGTGTGGGACCCGCCATACCCACTGTTGAAGAAATGCGTCTTCATACGCCTAATCCGAGGAATAACCAACCCGTGTGTAAGAATTTGCAGAGTTTTTATCCTGAATACTCGTGGAAGAGATCCGCGCCGCTACTCACGACGTCACGTGGTCCCTCGGTCCATTTTACCATAGGTAGGTTCCGGTATTTCCGGATACAATAGTTTTGCGTGAGCGTGTAAAATTAAAACAAGGCTGGTAGTTGTCGGAAACAGTGAGAGGGCAAAGACTGCCATTCGATCTCCCTCGTACTCGTCGACTGGTAAATCTTCTCTCATGTATTTCGATCATAATGCTCCAAATACAATAGAACTTGCTTATGAAGTAGAATTTAGCTCATCGATTTGTTCACGCCGCTAATAGCGCATTTTGTTTTGGTTGGTTATTCCTTGAATAATCAACCTATGTTTTCATGCAAATGGTCAACCTCTCCGATTCGGCTCAAAAATTTTTTCTGGACGTTTCATGATGTCCTGATCAAAAAAATCTGCAAATTCTTACACACGGGTTGGTTATTCCTCGAATGGGGGAAACAGTGGGTGTGGCGGGTCTCAGACCCATTCCAATCGATTCAGGGTCCAAAATTTAGTGGAATATGATACCCCACACGCCCAGGTACCAGAAATCCTGACACATACCAAATGGGTGGATACATACCCATTTTGACCCATAACTTCTTCCGGTGGGTGCCAATCGTTCTGGGACACACATCATTAAACTCAGCGTCTAAAATTTAGTGGAAAATGATACCCCACACGCCTAGGTAGCAGAAATCCCGAAAACACATAATCAAATTGGGTAATAAATACCCAATTTGACCCATTACTTCTTCCAGTGGGTGCCAATTGTTCTGGGACCCATTTTATTGGATTCAGCGTTCAAAATTTAGTGGAAAATGACACCCTACTCGCCTAGGTAGCAGAAATCCCGAAAACACATATTCAAGATGGGTGTATCTATGGGGCACTACGACACTAATTTACTAATATAATATTGAGAAAACGTAGGTAATTTAGAAAGCTATAATAATTGTATTAAATTGAATTGAATGGTACGAATAAAAAGCTCGGACAGTAAAAAGAATTGTAGGCAACTGCTCAAAATTGGTTGCTAAGTTTAACAGCTGGTTATAAACAACAGGATATGACGATGTGTTTTGTTTGTCTATTCGGCTGAAGTCACCCACATGGGTAATAAATACCCAATTTGACCCATTACTTCTTCCAGTGGGTGCCAATTGTTCTGGGACCCATTTTATTGGATTCAGCGTCCAAAATTTAGTGGAAAATGACACCCCACTCGCCTAAATCACCCAGAATCTCGAAAATCCATTTTTCAAAAAACACATTTTGACCCCTACCCCCTCCAAATTTGGTCCGATCAAGCTGAAATGTTTCGAGGACCCATCTCGGCTGGGAACAGACCCCTGACCCAAATTTCAGATTTTTAGAACATTTTCTACTACCAAAAACGGCGTGGACAATGGACGGCGTACGGCGTACGGCGTACGGCGTACGGCGGACGGCGGACGGACATTGACCTTTTTTGATCAGGACATCATGAAACGTCCAGAAAAAAATTTTGAGCCGAATCGGAGAGGTTGACCATTATCATGAAAACATAGGTTGATTATTCAAGGAATAACCAACCAAAAGGTCAATGTCCGTCCGCCGTACGCCGTCCATTGTCCGCGCCGTTTTTGGTAGTAGAAAATGTTCTAAAAATCTGAAATTTGGGTCAGGGGTCTGTTCTCAGCCGAGATGGGTCCTCGAAACTTTTCAGCCCGATCGGACCAAATTTGGAGGGGGTAGGGGTTTTTTGAAAAATGGATTTTCGAGATTTTGGGTGATTTAGGCGAGTGGGGTGTCATTTTCCACTAAATTTTGGACGCTGAATCCAATAAAATGGGTCCCAGAACAATTGGCACCCACTGGAAGAAGTTATGGGTCAAATTGGGTATTTATTACCCAATTTGATTATGTGTTTTCGGGATTTCTGCTACCTAGGCATGCGGGGTATCATTTTCCACTAAATTTTGGACGCTGAATTCAATGAGGTGTGTCCCAGAACGATTGGCACCCACCGGAAGAAGTTATGGGTCAAACTGGGTATGTATCCACCCATTTTGTATGTGTCAGGATTTCTGGTGCCTAGGCCAGTGGGGTATCATATTCCATTAAATTTTGGACCCTGAATTGATTGGAATGGGTCTGGGACCCGCCACACCCACTGTTTCCCCCATTCGAGGAATAACCAACCCGTGTGTAAGAATTTGCAGATTTTTTTGATAGAAATTCCCGTCTGCCGAAGCGAACAAGAACACTCGCGTGTGTATTTGTAGATGTTCCTCTCGACCGTGTGCCGTCATCTCTGTTTCTTCAACATTGGCACCATCTACAGTTCTAACCCCCTCCCCGGGCCTCCCACGCCTGATTTTGTTTTTGCCAAGCTTTCTTTATCGAATCACCTTTAGCCAGTTTCTGTGCGCGAGAGCCCTCAAGCCGGATTGGAAGTGAATTTTGTGACAGCCTGGCCGGGAAAATTGATTTTGCGTGTTCAACAGCTTCACATTTATGATCACCATTTGAATACTTTGATCATTTTTTTTTCTTATCAAGGCGATAGTCTGGTTGATAAGTGGGGAAATGCCGAAATGGCGTGAGTTGGTTCGACAAGTTTCAGTTCGCCCTAAAAGTATTCTCGTATACATCAAAGAATCTTTCAGCACTGACAGCATTGATGAAGAGGATTCTCCTTCAGGTAGAGCTTCTTATAGTTAAAAAGTATCTTCATACAATATAGGTGCCGGCATTTGAGAACTGCATTTCAATCGTCGCTGTAAGGCTTCGGCCGGATCGAATATACTCAGCTACTATTTACGTTTGTTCTTGTTTTCGGTCGCTCTCGCTTTTCTTTTAACGTGTAACTCTGGCTCAATCAAATTCATAGACTGTGTTCCTTTTGTTTTACGTATTCTCGAGAGTGATTCTTCCATAGTAAATTATACGAAAATTGAGCGTAACAGAAATATCTCGAGTTGATAGAGTTTGAACTCTAAGTGACTTAAGTAGGTAGTACTATGTCAGCTTTTATAAATATTATGAGGTCACTTGAGTATTATATTAGGATTTACACAAATATTCTCTTGCTGTTTTTTAGCTTTAGAAGTGACTTTTCTCATGGCCTGCCGCTGCTGCTTTCTTCATGCGGAATGTTATCGCAACATGAGGTTGTAATGGTTTCAATAGCTAGAGGTCCTGTGGGTGTGGTGGGTCCCGGACCTTTTCCAACCGATTCAGGGTCCTAAATTTAGTGGAAAATGATACCCCACACGCCTAGGTACCAGAGATTTCGAAGACAGACATTCGAAATGGGTAGGTAGGTACCCATTTTGGCCCATAACCTATTATAGTGGGCAGCAATCGTTTTGGGACCCATTTCATTGGATTCCGCGTCCAAAATTTAGTGGAAAATGGTACCCCACGTACCCCAATTCCAAAAAAATCTCAAAAATCCATTTTTCGAAATTCACATTTTGAAACCCCAACCCCACCCAAATTCGGTCCGATCGGGTTGAAAAGTTTCGAGGACCAACTAGAGCCATGATCGGACCTGACCAAAATTCAGATTTTTGAAATAATTTCTACTACCTACGTCGGCGTGGACGGCGGACGGCGTACGGCGGACGAACATTTGCTAATTTTGATCTAGACACCTTGTAACGTCCAGAAAATTTTTTTGGGCCGAATCGGAGAGATTGACTTTTTGCATGAAAACATAGGTTTTCATTTCAAAGAATAACCAACCCAACATAGGAAAATTAACTTCAGTTCTAGCTGTGACATAATATTCGCTTCAATGACTTGATTCAATCACACTCACCTCTTTTTGAGCGAAATTCATGATAAGGTTGAGCGGGAGCCGTGAGCTCGGTTCAGTACGGTACACAGCAGTTGGGTACGTGGAGTTATCGCACTGATGAAGATGAGTTAGTGGTTAAAGCACGAATCGATTATAACGCTTCCTGGTGGACTTCCTGGGTTTTGATTAGTTCGAATATTATACACAAATTAAACGATTCCTCCAATCTTGGAACTACTTATGAAAATCCCCTTTCCCCCGTTTTCATTTTGTGTCATTTTAGCTGCCCCAGATTTTAAATTTTGAGAGGGTTTTCGCTTGGAACCATCGGCACAAAATTATGTTGGAGGGCTGCAGGAACAATTAATATTGTACGCGTTTCCCCAACAGCAGCCGCACGTTGGGGTCCAACAATAAATCGAGTACATAAGTACCTCAGTTAATCCTCCTTCAGTTGGCTCTACCTGCAGGTTGCTCTACTAATTAAAATATACCTGCCATCAATCACGTCGTATTCCTTAGCGTAGAAATTTTCACGCCGCATTATTGATCAGGTAAATTGATTGACGAGGAGGGTTGGATGCACCAATATCTAATCCATATTGCTTACATCTGGAAATACTTTTAATGAGCGTCAAGTTCGTTAGGAATTATGGTAATTAGATTTTATAAGCTTCAGCCGTGAACATTTTCGTTGGAGTTCTATTTATTACAAATTCAATGAGTTTTGAATTCAGTCCCGAATTAGAACGGAGAATCGATATCGACCCATCACAAACCGTCCTAGCCAACCAATAATCCATTAGGGAGAACATCGCTAAGAAAAGGCATTACGAATAATCAAATATAAAATTTTATTTGGATTTTTTAAATTGCCAAATAGAAATTGTATGCGTTTTTGTTGTTTTTTTTTTTCTTTGTTAATTTTTTTTTTTTTTTTTTGTACCTACTCTGTTAGGTTATTGATAATTAGTGATAATTTCATAATTGAATGTGACTATCATAATAAATACGAAATTCTGTCTAAGGAAAAAACAAAAAATTGTTCGTCCACTTTTTAATTTGATTGTTGATAGCCCACTGATACGAGTAAAATGAAGGCCATTATCATCACGTCCCTCGCTCTTGAAGTGACAAAGAAAACAAGCAGTTCATAACGAGCGGAACATGTCGGATTCATGGCAGTACTACGTAGAAGCCTTCAATGTAAAGAATCGGGGCACAGAAGGGAGGGTATAAAAAAAGAAACAAAAAAAGACTGGAATTGTAGCAAGCACGTGCTTAGACTCCATAGATCACCCTGAAGATCCAGAACACCTTTTCTCATCTCCCGTCCCCTTTTGAGAATACATTCCTTTGTCTTGCCAGTTTTTGTGATCGCTCCTTCGCTATATTGGGAAACATAGCTGTTGTTGGATAATAATACGTCTCTCCAGCGAATTACCTACGTGGAAAGCCTGCGCAAAATCATTATGAATGTTTTACGATACTTATTCACATCACTTTTCCTGCTCATGTCGCTCCGTTCACCGCCAGACGGCTGAGCTTCCATGTCTATAAGGAAAATTTCAATTCTTCAAGTGCATGCTAGCTTTCAAACTGAATGTTATTTGCAAAAATAGAAGGATTTCTTTGGTAAGCCTTTGACTTATTTGAATGAGGATAAGAGTTGAAGACCCTAACCTTCGAGGCGTTTCAAAACAAAAATCATTCAATTGGGTAGCGATTTAGTGGGAGGGTACTGTGAATGTCGATCTAGAAAAGGAACCTACAATAATAAAACTCACTGCAGTGAACTGGGAGGTAAGGTGGAACAACGACGTCACAATTCGCTACAGGAAACAATTTATTTGAAAACGAATATCAAATAAAATAAAATATAAAACTGGATTAAATAAATATAGATGGCAACGAAAATACTCGTAGATAAAATATAAATAAATGAAGAAGAAAATAAAATATAAATATAGAGGAACGACACCTGAATAGACCAAGACATTAAAAAGATGATTAAAACTAATAAAATAGTAAAATAATGAAGATCAAATTGGATTGAACAAGCTCTTTGGGGCGCAAACGACAGTTTGCAGGCGCAAGGGCAACAGTTCTCGCGATGCTTTCTTGAGTTTGCAAACGGTTCTTGAGTTCTTGGGTGGAAGCTCTCCAGGAACACAAATGGCAGTTCTTGGGAACGCAAAATTTCAGAACACAAATGGTAATCTTTGGATTTAATGAGTATTAGTATTATAACGGTTTCTATTGTTAGACCATTGTCAAGAACGAGAGATTTTGATATTGCTACTATGGTCTAACAGCCTAAACCGCTTCAATCAAGCAGCATCAAGATGTTACACCATTCAACTTACAACAAACAAGAACAAAAATAGTATACCAACAAGATGGACGTAAAATGGAGGCATGCCTGTCATGTAAGCGGAGGTACAGTTGAGATTGTTTCTGACTTTGGCCTGTCTATGGCTATTCTAATGGCTCATCGCTACTAAAATCTATATAAAAATCTGTCGTTCCTGTCCGTTATATTATTGACTATGGGAAGCTCTGTGTGTCATAAGCTCAATGAAACCTATAGCCGTAGAAAGTAATTCAAGTCATTGAGTAACTGGAATTGATCGGTGCTCGACGCTAACGAGAGCAGGAATAAATGGACGGTATCGAAATATGTGCCTTAAACATACAAATTCGTGGTATCGAATGGTGTCATATCAACAACTGTGTTGGTTGGGAGGAATCCTATTTGAATTGAGGATCCCTCACTGTCTGTCTGCACTAGGTAGTCTGCCAATACATTCTCCATAATATAAAACATGTTGAAACAATGGAACTCTCCTCAGTTAAGTGAAAATGGGAGGCACTTTCCAAAAATTTAACCTCTATATTAATTGATTTTATCATATTTCTCTGATATTCTCCGTTAAGTAGGTAATGCAATTCCCTCTTTTAATGTTTCAGGTAAGTTGGCAATGCAACCCTACAGCTGGTCAGTGAGTACTGAAGATTCTATGAAAACAAAGCTAACTTATTTAAATAGCCACATTATGGAATATTTGCAGTGAATGAACGTATTTGCTCACAGCTTATTAGAGGCGCGTGCAAATTTAATTCAGTGCTGGCTGGTGCAATTCTTCATGTTGATCGAGGAAAGGTTCTACCCATGAAGGAAATTCAATCTAAATCCGATGACGGTCGAGAAAATGCCGACCAGCGATACCTATCGACCAATGAGTTTCTTATCAGGATCCAGCGTCACCACTGCAGATGAAACCCGATAGTGTTTCCTGGATCCGATCCAATCAGGAATTCAAAACTTGTACTCGCGTTCCATGTTTATCTCTGAGCTAATTACAAATGAAAGGTTCAATAACACGGCCTAGTACTACAAGACGAGCTAGAGAGGTTAAATTAGCACATATCTTAGTGAACATTTGAAAACATTTAACAATCTATCACTTGCCTTGGTGTATTCTAGTTACTTTTAGGGCTGCCGGCAAGACAGACTGACCTCCTATTGTTGGGTGTAAGCTACCTAACTGGGTGGATTTCAGCATTCTGTATTCCTCACTTGCCAGAAAGTTACCCTCTCCGGCTTTATTTTCCACGAAGGTTTCGGGCAGAGCGTTTCGGGGAATAGCTGAGTATTGACTGCGATGAGAAACAAAGTACGGCAAGGGGATTAGTGAGGGCAGTGGAAGGCAAACGCTTCCCGGACTTGACTGCTTCCTTTCCAGGAATGCTATCGCCCTTTTTTCTCCTGAACTCCCCTTCATTCATGGTTACCTGCAGGTCTGCTCGGAAAAACTGGAATTACTTTGAATGTTGATTTAGCTGTGGTTACTCATTAGATAACAGGCGTTGTTGTGAGCCTCATGAGTTCAAATAGGAATTGCAATTTTGCTGACAGTAACAGATTTTAGCGGTGGCTAGGATCAAGATCAAAAATAAAATGAGCACAAAAAAAAAATTGAAAAACATGCATTGGATTTATGTCTCGCTAAATTGCGCTAAAAATTCTAATCAGAGCTACTGATTTGGTGTAACCGAAGGACGGTGAATATCTATCAAAATCATTCAGCTATTTGAAATGAGACAATCCGGGGATCTGTGAAGTGTATGTTCTCTTGTGGTCATGCGTTGTGCATGCCAGTCCATCGGGGGCGTTTGATCACTAAATAGAGAAACATGTTTTCCGAAATATGGATTTTCGAGATTTTCGGCTATGCAGGCGTGTGGGGTATTATTTTCAACTAAATTTTGGACGTTGAATCTAATGAGACGGGTCCCGGAACGATAAGGCGCCCACTGGAAGAGCTTATGGGTCAAAATGGGTATCTGTCTACCTATTTTGAATGTGTTTTCAAGATTTCTGGTACCTAGGCATGTGTGGTATCATTATCCACTAAATTTTGGATGGTGAATCGATTGGAATGGGTCCCCATGGTCCTGTTTCGAGGAATAACCAACCCCTGCGATTGAATTGCAGCGTTTTGGTTGGTTATTCCTTGAATAATCAACCTATGTTTTCATGATAATGGTCAACCTCTCCGATTCGGCTCAAAATTTTTTTCTGGACGTTTCATGATGTCCTGATCAAAAACGCTGCAAATTCTTACACACGGGTTGGTTATTCCTCGAATGGGGGAAACAGTGGGTGTGGCGGGTCCCAGACCCATTCCAATCGATTCAGGGTCCAAAATTTAGTGGAATATGATACCCCACACGCCCAGGTACCAGAAATCCCGAAAACACAATCAAATTGGGTAATAAATACCCAATTTGACCCATTACTTCTTCCAGTGGGTGCCAATTGTTCTGGGCCCCATTTTATTGGATTCAGCGTTCAAAATTTAGTGGAAAATGACACCCTACTCGCCTAGGTAGCAGAAATCCCGAAAACACATATTCAAGATGGGTGTATCTATGGGGCACTACGACACTAATTTACTAATATAATATTGAAGAAACGTAGGTAATTTAGAAGGCTATAATAATTGTATTAAATTGAATTGAATGGTACGAATAAAAAGCTCGGACAGTAAAAAGAATTGTAGGCAACTGCTCAAAATTGGTTGCTAAGTTTAACAGCTGGTTATAAACAACAGGATATGACGATGTGTTTTGTTTGTTTATTCGGCTGAAGTCACCCACATGGGAAATAAATACCCAATTTGACCCATTACTTCTTCCAGTGGGTGCCAATTGTTCTGGGACCCATTTTATTGGATTCAGCGTCCAAAATTTAGTGGAAAATGACACCCCACTCGCCTAAATCACCCAAAATCTCATAAATCCATTTTTCAAAAAACACATTTTGACCCCTACCCCCTCCAAATTTGGTCCGATCGGGCTGAAAAGTTTCGAGGACCCATCTCGGCTGGGAACAGACCCCTGACCCAAATTTCAGATTTTTAGAACATTTTCTACTACCAAAAACGGCGTGGACAATGGACGGCGGACGGCGTACGGCGTACGGCGGACGGCGGACGGCGGACGGCGGACGGACATTGACCTTTTTTGATCAGGACATCATGAAACGTCCAGAAAAAAATTTTGAGCCGAATCGGAGAGGTTGACCATTATCATGAAAACATAGGTTGATTATTCAAGGAATAACCAACCAAAAAGGTTAATGTCCGTCCGCCGTCCGCCGTCCATTGTCCACGCCGTTTTTGGTAGTAGAAAATGTTCTAAAAATCTGAAATTTGGGTCAGGGGTCTGTTCCCAGCCGAGATGGGTCCTCGAAACTTTTCAGCCCGATCGGACCAAATTTGGAGGGGGTAGGGGTCAAAATGTGTTTTTTGAAAAATGGATTTTCGAGCTTTTGGGTGATTTAGGCGAGTGGGGTGTCATTTTCCACTAAATTTTGGACGCTGAATCCAATAAAATGGGTCTTAGAACAATTGGCCCCCACTGGAAGAAGTAATGGGTCAAATTGGGTATTTATTACCCATGTGGGTGACTTCAGCCGAATAGACAAACAAAACACATCGTCATATCCTGTTGTTTATAACCAGCTGTTAAACTTAGCAACCAATTTTGAGCAGTTGCCTACAATTCTTTTTACTGTCCGAGCTTTTTTATCCGTACCATTCAATTCAATTTAATACAATTATTATAGCCTTCTAAATTACCTACGTTTTCTCAATATTATATTAGTAAATTAGTGTCGTAGTGCCCCATAGATACACCCATCTTGAATATGTGTTTTCGGGATTTCTGCTACCTAGGCGTGTGGGGTATCATTTTCCACTAAATTTTGGACGCTGAATTCAATGATGTGTGTCCCAGAACGATTGGCACCCACCGGAAGAAGTTATGGGTCTAAATGGGTATGTATCCACCCATTTGGTATGTGTCAGGATTTCTGGTACCTGGGCGTGTGGGGTATCATATTCCACTAAATTTTGGACCCTGAATCGATTGGAATGGGTCTGAGACCCGCCACACCCACTGTTTCCCCCATTCGAGGAATAACCAACCCGTGTGTAAGAATTTGCAGATTTTTTTATTATCCACCCCGTCACGCGGGTATGTCTCTCATTTGTTTCACCAGTCTCAAAAAATCCCATCACAAAAAATATTCAGGGTTTAGTGTGAGTTGTGAAAGGGAACTGCCCTAATTCTGAGGTGAGGGCAAAACGAGTTGACCTGCCAAGAAGGGTGAGGTTTTACCAACGAAGGAGACCCAACCAGCCAATAGGTTTCCTTGACACTCCCCTTCGACGGTGAGTAGCGCAAAGATTGGACGCGGGAAAGGTATTAGCGACTCCCTGGAGGATTCTGAATCTTCTACTTCTCGCCTTTTCCAAGGATCAGCTCAAGTGGCTTGAACAGTTCATTCTCGCCTTCAATGCAAGCTAACTCAGTTTCAACGGATTGACACTGGTTTTTACATGACAACATAATATTTCATCATCGTTCATGATTCGACTTAGTTTGGACGATCGTGATTAGGATTGAAGAGGTCAGTTTCATGAGTTTAGAATGTTGGAAAGACGAGAGGGGCGTTACCTGTTGTTGGATTTTAACTGATCTACCGTTCAATAGTTCAAGAACCTAGATTCCTTTTTCTTGAAAAATGAATTATTAGTAAAGAACTATCCTCATCTACTTCTGCTTCTTCTTCATCTTTACCCCCTCCCCTCCCTCCGAGCAACCTTGTTAATTTATCGCGGCGAATTGGCCCAGCAGTAATGCATCTTTCATGAGACCCAGCCCTAGCTTCGAAGGGGTGAGCATACAAACGAAGAAGATTATTCCATGTTTCCCTAACTACTTCTCCGCTCTTTAACTCCTATCTTTTCCACTCTGTAGCTATTTCTGTAAGTCTCACCTTCCGCATGATGTCGTTTACAGATGGATTACAAATTATAGACAATGAAGAAGGATTTCATAAGACAAGGCAGTTTCGGATTAACTCGTCACATTAAGTCATCAAGAATTTCTATAAGCAACACAAATTTGTCTCAAGAAAAGAGAAAAATAAAATATTCACTGTGGGGCACCTGGAAAAATGTATTCATAAAGATGATGTGTAGAAGCTGTGTTTTTCATAGGATGGCGGATAGGGATACGTTTTCGGCAGGTAGTATTAGCTACCCCTTTGTTGAAGGACACACTCAGGTTCGTGGCCTGTAGCCTTTTTTCTGATTGGAACTACTAGTATTTCATTCCCTTCACTTTGTATGCCACCAGTTGAATGTCTTATTACTTCCTTTATTTATTCCTTTGACTCAAAATCAGTTTTGGGAGAAGGTCGCTCGATGGTTCGTTTAATGGTCTTGGAGAAGCGGTCGAAAGGAATTCGTCATTAGTATTGAAAAGGAGAGTAAATCGTTCGTATTTTTATTTCTTCCGTTGTTTTGACATTTACCGGTATAACTAAGTCGATGATTTATAGGAGAGGCGAATTCCTATTATTATCGTCGACTACGGGCTCTAAAGGAGACTTTTCTTCTTGAAACTTTTCCAAAACTCAAGCGGAAAACTTGGCGAAGAACGCAAAACCCGTTCGAGCGCTTGGCTCATTAAACATGAACTGTGCGTGCCGATTGAGGAATGAAGAAGACGATTATGGGGAGGGGGTTTGCAGGTTGGTGACCTGGTCCTAGTTCTGAACTTGACACGCGGGCTACGTCACCATCCCAATCGATATCCGAGTCCCTCAGGGAGGCCACACACGTGCTCAAAGGAACTGATGGTACGCCGTCTCATCTGTCCTGGGGGTTCGACCGGAAAATTAAACGTCTAAAAATAAGAAGGTTCATTAAAGTTACATTTTGTTCCGCACTAGCTTCCCCTTCAACGTTCGTCCTGCACGAAGTAGGAAGAGTGAAAATATCACAAATGAAGGTCACTCTAGACCCTATCACTTACCCCCACTCAGACCCTATCACTTCGAGGTCTGGCTAGACTTGCTAAGTGATCGATCTACTCAGAACTAATCATGATCGTCGGTCGCCGACATTTGAACTGAATTTGTGGTCTAAAAATATTTTGAATATTGATTTCATAATCGCGCACTTCGGAAAGGGCGGCCAATATAAATTCCTCTCTCCCATATCTTATCATTATCGATTTATTGATCAGCTCTGCGAGGGAAAATTCAGAAAGAATTCTCAATAGAGAAAGATATTACTGTAACGGGGCGGCAGATTCCAAGCGCCCCGTCAAGAAACTTCGGCGGCGGGGTACGGATCGACCCCTCTCCCCTCCAAGCGCCTGACCCAGCTGGGCAAAAGGCGTGTCCTCATTGGATTGGTTGGGCGATGGGCAGCGCGAGACACCCAGGGAGGAGTAGGAGGGGAAGGCGACTTGACGAGCGGACTGGGGAAAGGCTCGGAAGTCAGTCGTATACGAACTCAAGTGGAAGAAAGTTGGGATCTCCGTTCGCCATAATCTTGTGAGGACGAGGCGGAACGAAGTGAAGTGAAGCGGAACATCGAAGCGGAACAACCGACGCGAAGCAGATCAACCCCTTGTGAAGCCGGTGTTGTGAAAGTGACCTGAGGGAACAAGTGTATCGTGGTTCCTTCAGGGTGAGAATTCGGGAATTGGGAGATCAGCCAATTCCTCTCCCGTAACAGTGGGCCCTTATACGAACTGAAAATCCCCCGTCGGACCCGAGTGTTGATTCGTTCGCGCCCGATTCGACGGCCAATAGTCCAGGTTCCCCACGCACCGCCAGTCGTCGGACCTCCGTCGGAAAGAGCCTCGCCTCCTCCGGCCTGGACGGCGTTCCCCTGACCGAAGCCGAGCAGCGAAGAGAACATCACCCTGTTGTCTCCATCCGAAGAAGTTGGTACACGTAAGTGGCGAAATAACTCTGTCTCATACCCTCGCAATGCGAAAGTCGAATCTCTAAATCTGGCCCAAGCCCTGACGTTTAGTCACCAGAAAGCTGATCATAGAGTGTACATTGTAGCCGTATTATTTAGTATTTTGTCTGTCGTGCGTTAGGAAAAGAGAAAGGAATTAGGGGAGGACGCTAACAAATCACTTTCATTTTACCATTCTGTTAAATCAAACATTCCTGAGCCTTCAGCTATCCCGTAAATTCATTTGGCCCTCAGCCCTTCACTTTTGCCTACTCAATAATTAGGTTACGTAATAGTCAATATCCTTCTCGGCCGAGACATTCCGTATTTTACATTTCTGTCAATTGCGTTTATTATAAGTCAATATTGAATCCTTGTCTTTTCAATCACGAAACCCCATTCCTCAGAGCTTGGTAAATTCAGGTGTACTTGGCGTCCATGACCGACCATTGCAGACATTCCGGACGGTAAGTGAAAGTCTTTAATTTCCCACTAATTATTCGCCTAGGTCTATTTTTGGATCCCTAGCCCGTTACGTGAAAACGGCGGGTTACATCTTTTGGTGGCAAGCGGTGGGATTTTTCAGAAATCTCGATTTCTGTCGTATCCACAACAAGTGATCTTGACCAGGTGAATATTGGTGAGAAAAAGCTCTGAAGGAATTGGGTTGCGTTCCATAATCTTGAAATTCAAACTGTGCTAGTTGTAGATTCCGAAATTTAAAATTGTAAGAAACAAACAAATTGGCCCGAGTGTGAGGAAGCGAGTGAGGAGCCAATTGACTTCAAATCCGTGTCTAGGATTTTTTCTTTCCAAAAATCGAAATTTAGATACTGGCTCATTTGTTTAGTAGCATCACTCTCACTGTAGCCTTCTGTTCCGAAACTTGTCCCGGGGCTCTCTGTTCCGAGACTGTTCCGGGGCCCTCTGTTCCGGGACTGTTCCGAGACTTGTCCCGGGGCTCTCTGTTCCAAGACTGTTCCGGGGCCCTCTGTTCCGGGACTGTTCCGAGACTTGTCCCGGGGCCCTCTGTTCCGGGACTGTTCCGAGACTTGTCCCGGGGCTTTCTGTTCCGAGACTGTTCCGGGGCCCTCTGTTCCGGGACTGTTCCGAGACTTGTCCCGGGGCCTTCTGTTCCGAGACTGTTCCGGGGCCTTCTGTTCCGAAACTGTTCCGGGGCCCTCTGTTCCGGGACTGTTCCGGGACTTGTCCCGAGGCCTTCTGTTCCGAGACTGTTCCGGGGCCCTCTGTTCCGGGACTGTTCCGAGACTTGTCCCGAGGCCTTCTGTTCCGAGACTGTTCCGGGGCCCTCTGTTCCGGGACTGTTCCGAGACTTGTCCCGAGGCCTTCTGTTCCAAAACTGTTCCGGGGCCCTCTGTTCCGGGACTGTTCCGAGACTGGTCCCGAGGCCTTCTGTTCCGAGACTGTTCCGGGGCCCTCTGTTCCGAAACTGTTCCGGAGCCTTCAGCTCCAATTGACATCCCGATTCCAGACCCGTCATAGCTCTTACCAACTGGGAAGTCCTTTCTCGATTCGTGGGGAAATTATCGGTCCTTGGTGCGCAAGAAAGTGATCTATCGGTTCTATAATTTTTTGTACTTATTTTCTTTTTATTTTTATTTAACAAGTGAGCTCGCGACCATGCACCAAAACAGCAGCCCATCAGACGAGGGCAAAGCCATGATGAACGCCGTGACGGAGGCAATGAACAAACTGGGCGCCTTTTTCCGTGAGCCTGCTGCCTCCGGCATTCCGCGGTCGTTGTTCATGGAAGTCGACACGTGGAACCCTGATGAGCCGGATGCTATCACGGCATCCATGTTCTTCCAGGAGGTGGAGCAAGCAACCCAAGAGTTTGACGAACACAAGAGACTACAATTCCTTCGTACCCGCCTGAAAGGTGGAGCCAAGCGATTCCTCCAGGATGGTCTTGGCGACACCCCATACACGACAGTGAAGAATGCCATACTGGCATGGTATGGCGAGGAAAGTCCCGAGAAGGCAACCATACGACTCTGGACAGCCCAGAGAGACTCCGACGAGTCCATCCGACGGTTCGCAGAACGACTTCTGGCCACGGCACGATCAGCTGTCCGAACTGAACCCAACCTGAACGATGCTCAACGTCGGGAATGGACAAGACGAAAGGCACTCAGCGCTTTTGTCCGCGGACAACCGAAAGAACTCCATCTCTACTTGCAGGGTAACCCTCCGGACACCTTGGAGGATGCAGTGGAGCGGGCTGAGGGATGGGAGGACGTAATGAGAGCAAAGCACGACGACGATGCTCGATGGGACATAACTGCGGTCAGTGGATCAAGACCTTCGGAGCCCAAGAAATGCTACTCTTGCGGAGAGCCAGGGCATTTTGCAGCAAACTGCCTGCAAAAACCCAGAAGCCCACCTCGTTACCCAAACAAACCGGCCACGTTCGGCGATCACCAGTTGATACCGGTGCCGACGAAGTTACCACCGACCGTCCCAGTGCTGCCCTGCATGTACTGTGGTGATCTTTCCCACTTTCCAGTGAGTTGCCCCCACGGACTCTACGCAGCCTTGTTCTGCAATTTCTGTGGATCCCGTGACCATCTGGAGGCTGAGTGCTTTAAGAAGAAGAAGACCCTGCCCATCTCAAATCCACGAATGCACCAGGTCAGAAACATCAGCACGACCCAGGAAACCCAAGCCAATCTCACGACAATTAATGAGGACGAACCAATCGTCGAAGTCCGCGGAGACGAGCTGGTGTCCTACCAGACCGCTGTGAATGGTGTCATGATGCCCATGATACTGATCACCGCCGGCTTGGGGAAGGAATCCCGGCGAATGGTCGTGGATACTGGTGCTGCAGTGTCTGTCCTATCAAGACCTGTGCCTGGCATTGACATCCGCCCAACAACGATGGAGCTATGGGGTGCCGACGGACAACCACTGCCCGTGCTGGGGATCCAGGAGGTACGTACCACCATCGGTCCGGTTACGATTACGCACGCGTTCTATGTCTTCCAACGACCTGACTCCGGCTTGGATCTGATTGGACTGGACCTCCTGAGGAAAATACCCCTTGGCATACGCCCGGATATCGGCGTATGCCAAGGGGTATCGGCGTATGCCAAGGGGTAGTGGAAATGAAGGAACCCGCCACGGGGAAGATGATCTCCATTGGCGTGGTCGCCACTGACCCGGACCTCCTCAGGCACATCCGTCAACTAAAAGACGACAGGATGGCGCAAAAAGCCCAGGAAACCGCTCGAGCCACGAAACCCGACACCGACAACAACCGCCAGGGCGGGCCAACAGCCGCTCCAACATCTGCCAAGGCCTCCGAACCTAGCGTCGACGACAACTACCAAGGCCAACTGACCACCGAAACAACACCACCCAGAAAGCAGCCGGTGGTACACCCTCCGATGTCCGATGTAGCAGAGTTCCCAATTGAGATCTGGGACAATCCTCCTTCAACCTCTGAATTGGAGTGCCAGGTGCATCAGCATCTGACTCATCTGGCAGGACCCGACTACCAATTGGTCAAAGACTGCCTGACGCAGAAGCTGCATCTCTTCGAGAAGCCCGGGAGGGAGGGTTGTTCCCTGCAGGTGGCTCACGACATTGACACCGGAAGCGCGAGCCCCACGGCCAGAAAGCCCTATCCAGTGGCGCATGCCCTGAGAGGCTTCGTGGAAGACCAAGTCTACTCCTTGCTGGCCGACGGTGTCATCGTGCCATCCAAAAGCCCCTGGAACGCTCCAGTAGTCATCGCCAAGAAGAAGACCCCTCCCGGTGAGCCACAGCAGTACCGATTCTGCATTGACTATCGGGAAATAAATGCCAAGACCAAGGGTAACAAGTACCCTATCCCCCGTCTGCAGGAAACCCTGGCCATGATGGGTCGTAGTAAGATCTTTACAACCCTGGACCTGACTATGGGATATCACCAGATACCCGTCAGTCCCGAATCAAGGGAAAAGACCGCGTTCACGGCACTCAATCGTCACTTCGAGTATGTGCGCATGCCCTTCGGGCTTAAAAATGCCCCGGCAACCTTCCAAGCCGCCATGAATGACGTACTCGACGGACTGCTGGGTGACGGTTGTCTCATATACCTCGACGATGTCATCATCTTCACTGAGGATCTGCAGTCACATGTTAACATCCTGCGAGCCGTTCTGGAGAGATTTGAAGAGACTGGATTCCGCCTTAATCTTAAGAAGTGCTCGTTCCTGAGGTCTCGCGTCAACTACCTGGGCCATGTTATCACGTCAGAAGGAATCGAGATGGAGTCAGAAAAGGTCAAAGCCATAGGAGAATACCCTCCGCCGACGAGCGTTCGCGAGCTCCGATCCTTCTTGGGACTGGCCGGTTTTTACCGCCGTTTCATCGAGCACTACTCGGAAATGAGCGCCCCTCTCACCAAACTCTTGAGGAAAAACCGGGAGTACAGCTGGGGTGAAGAGCAGCAGAGCGCGTTTGACCGACTCAAGCAAGCACTCATGACCCAACCCGTGCTCGCCTATCCGGACTTTGACAAGCCATTTATCCTGTCCACGGACGCATCAGGAACCGCTATGGGAGCAGTACTAGCCCAGGAACATCAGGGGCAGGAGCGGCCGGTTGCTTACGCAAGTCGCGCCCTCAACGATGCTGAGACACGTTACTCCACCACCGAGCGTGAGCTCCTTGCTGTAGTCTGGGGCGTGACACATTTCCAGCAATTTCTGCTCGGGAAGAAGTTCGTCCTGAGGACCGACCACGCAGCACTCACGGCAGCCATGAATCTACGCGATCCAACTTCGCGCATCGGACGATGGATCCTCCGGCTGACGGAGTACGAGTATGAGGCGCAGTACCGCCCCGGATCGCAGATGGCTCATGTCGACGGCCTGAGTCGTGTTCCCGTTGGCGCCATCATATTAAGTATGCCAAAGGAACTTCTGATGGCAGCCCAATCCTTGGACCCCTGGATCTCCACCCTGACTGCTGATCCAGAGAAGTATCAACTAAAGGAGGAGGAAGGAGTCTGGAGGAAGGAGGTCGATGTGGATGGCCAGCGGATCACGGTGCCACTGATCCCATCCACCATGCGGCGCTGGTTCCTGACCAATTGTCATCAACATCAGTGGGCCGGGCACCCTGGCATAGAAACAACCACCCGAGTCGCAAGACGGTACGGGTACTGGAAGAAGATGGTACGTGACGTCCGAGAGTTCGTCCAGAAATGCCAGGAGTGCCAGGAGAGGAACACTCCCCCAAATTTGACACCACCAATCCAGAAACCCGATATACCGACCCGAATTGGTCAAATTGTCGGTATTGACTTTGTTGGGCCTCTACCTGGTCGAGGGGGTACCAAATACATCCTGACGGTAATCGATCAGTTCTCCAAGTACGCAGAGGCTTATGTCACCACGGATTGCACAGCAGTAACAACCGCTCGCGTATTGACCACGAAGTATTTACCAACCCATGGTGCACCTGAGAGGCTCGTCTCTGACCGAGGCGCCGCCTTCATCTCTGGGGTCGTCAAGGAGCTCTGCGATACCTGGGAGATACGCCACGTCCACACCTCCGCTTACCACCCACAGGCCAACGGAGTATGTGAGCGATTCCATCGCACCCTGGCAAACCTGGTGGCGAAACTGAGACGCAAAACCCGGGACTGGGAAGCCGCCTTGCCTTTGGCACTAGCTGCCTACCGCAGCCTCCCCCACTGTAGTACGGGCTATTCGCCAAATCACCTGGTTTTCGGACGAGAGCTGAGAATGCCGCACCTAACCGAAATCAGCATAAAACGGGAAGCAACATCGCCCTTGAAGGATCAACACCAGGAAATGGTGCGGGTCCGTTTGGAAGCCGAGCGACAGTTGAGGCGCGCTTGGCACACCCGTGAGCAGGCAATCAACAAGCGACGCCACTCTCGGGAGTTCCAGATAGGCCAACAAGTATATGCCCAGCAGCTCGTCGCCCCACCAGGCACAGTGAAGAAGTTCTGGAGCCCCTGGAAAGGACCGCTCCGTGTGACCCGCAAACTGACCGATGTCAATTACGAGGTCCAGGATGTCCTGGGGAAGACCACGCGTTACCACCTCAGCAGGCTCAAGCCAGCGTTTATCAACAGCGTGCCAGACGACGCCGTCACCCCCCGACGTAGCGGAGGAATCGCGCCCACCCGAGAGCCCTGCCCCTCCACCTAGCGAAGATAGCGGAGGGACATGGTTGTTGGACCCCCTTGAATGGCCGGAACCAGTATGGACCGAAGGAAATCCTGAACCTGGGGCCCAGGGCCCTGGAAGATCTTCCAGCCGAATCCCGATTCCGACTAGGACGGCGTCCAGTCCATACGGGCTAAGACCAAGGCGCAAAACGATCGACTACGCGCAGCTCCACGCGGGGAAGATGTCAACACCTAGAACGGGATGAAGCGGTTACAAAAAAAAAAAAAAAAAAAAAAAAAAAAAAAAAAAAAAAAAAAAAAAAAATTTCCAAGTTTTGTGGTATACTCGTATTTTGTGAAATAGAATAGGGAATGTCTTACCTGTAGAATAAAATGCACAACACAAGTACTTACCTTGTTTTACTAATGACCGTGCCTCGTGGGTCGGGACAGGACTACCTTGCCCCCCCCCCCCCCCTCTTTTTCTTTTTTTTTTCCCCTTGGAATGGCAGCAAAAATCTAGGGTTGTTGTTCAGCGTCTGGCTCTGTGCAGAGAGAGAGGTTGTCTGCATAATAAATGAGCCATCGATTGATGTACAACGGGTGAGTCGGAGCGTGAGAGGAGACTAAAAGAAGGGCCGGTTTGTATGTTTCAGAGTATAGTGGGGAAATAGGAGATCAGCGAACGACACCAAAAGACTATGGCGCTACCTCGGGCGCGGGCACCGTCGTCGGTGGGCAGCACGGACTTGGAGCCCGGAAGCACGGAGTGGCTGGCTGTCACCTCCACGGTCATCATGGGGCTGGGGAAGCTGGTCGAGACCTGCGACAGGATGCCAACACAGCGGCAGATTCTGCTGCCCTGCCTAAACGAGCTTGGGGAAAGTCTGAACGTCGGCGACTCGGGGGTGGACGTGGGATCAAGATCGAGTGGTGGGTCGGTGGAGGTCGAGTCCCTGCGTTGCCGAGTGATCATGGTGGAACAGCAGTTGCAAGCCATGACCCACTTCAACGACTCATTTGGATCAAACACGCATCGCGCCACCCCTCGAGGATCGTCGACACCACGACCTGACAACAACGTGGAAGAGTACCCCGCCCCGGCACTCACAGCGCCCGCCGCGGCCGAGCCGAGTATTGCCGACTCGTCAACTTCGTCCTCGGACTCCTCGTCATCAGAAGAAACCGCACGGGGATCAGACGCAACCGCGTTCCGGCTCCTCCCGGGCCTCCACCCCTCGGCCGGTGAAGGTCGTCCTGGCTGATGGGGATGCTGGCGCTAGCTCACCCGTGGCCCCTGCCGACCCATCCAACATACCACCTTGGAACATCCGCGCCATCATGCCTTCGACGAATGGGAGCGTCCTGTGCTGCATCTGCACCAAACGACAACACCCGCCGACAACCTACCGCTGCGATGGCTGTAAAGTGATGTGGAATCGGCTGGTAAGAAAATGCCGGAACCTACGACCCACGGACCCCGCCTACCCGAAGCCCTGCTCCCTCGCCGAACACGAGAAGGACCGCCCACCAACCTGTGCCGCTTGTAGACGATGGCGGTACGAACAAGCATGGATAGCGGCCAAACGACCTGACGCAATGCCCATCGCACCAGTCACCCCCACCGGAAGGAAAATTGCCGAGGTAGACCTCGGCCTCCAAAGATCGGAGGAGTGTAACGGGGCGGCAGATTCCAAGCGCCCCGTCAAGAAACTTCGGCGGCGGGGTACGGATCGACCCCTCTCCCCTCCAAGCGCCTGACCCAGCTGGGCGAAAGGCGTGTCCTCATTGGATTGGTTGGGCGATGGGCAGCGCGAGACACCCAGGGAGGAGTAGGAGGGGAAGGCGACTTGACGAGCGGACTGGGGAAAGGCTCGGAAGTCAGTCGTATACGAACTCAAGTGGAAGAAAGTTGGGATCTCCGTTCGCCATAATCTTGTGAGGACGAGGCGGAACGAAGTGAAGTGAAGCGGAACATCGAAGCGGAACAACCGACGCGAAGCAGATCAACCCCTTGTGAAGCCGGTGTTGTGAAAGTGACCTGAGGGAACAAGTGTATCGTGGTTCCTTCAGGGTGAGAATTCGGGAATTGGGAGATCAGCCAATTCCTCTCCCGTAACAGTGGGCCCTTATACGAACTGAAAATCCCCCGTCGGACCCGAGTGTTGATTCGTTCGCGCCCGATTCGACGGCCAATAGTCCAGGTTCCCCACGCACCGCCAGTCGTCGGACCTCCGTCGGAAAGAGCCTCGCCTCCTCCGGCCTGGACGGCGTTCCCCTGACCAAAGCCGAGCAGCGAAGAGAACATCACCCTGTTGTCTCCATCCGAAGAAGTTGGTACACGTAAGTGGCGAAATAACTCTGTCTCATACCCTCGCAATGCGAAAGTCGAATCTCTAAATCTGGCCCAAGCCCTGACGTTTAGTCACCAGAAAGCTGATCATAGAGTGTACATTGTAGCCGTATTATTTAGTATTTTGTCTGTCGTGCGTTAGGAAAAGAGAAAGGAATTAGGGGAGGAAAAGAGAAAGGAATTAGGGGAGGACGCTAACAAATCACTTTCATTTTACCGTTCTGTTAAATCAAACATTCCTGAGCCTTCAGCTATCCCGTAAATTCATTTGGCCCTCAGCCCTTCACTTTTGCCTACTCAATAATTAGGTTACGTAATAGTCAATATCCTTCTCGGCCGAGACATTCCGTATTTTACATTTCTGTCAATTGCGTTTATTATAAGTCAATATTGAATCCTTGTCTTTTCAATCACGAAACCCCATTCCTCAGAGCTTGGTAAATTCAGGTGTACTTGGCGTCCATGACCGACCATTGCAGACATTCCGGACGGTAAGTGAAAGTCTTTAATTTCCCACTAATTATTCGCCTAGGTCTATTTTTGGATCCCTAGCCCGTTACGTGAAAACGGCGGGTTACATTACAAGTGAATGCGAGGGGGAAATGTTGAGAGCTCAGTATCGGAAAATCTATCGGGCGATCGCAATCGCGAAATTTTTGTTCCAGATGGGACCTTTGTAATTTGTCGTTCTGGAAATTTTTGGTAGGATAATTCTCTAAAGAGCTTTTTTCATTAAATAGAGAAAGTAGTCTAAAATCAGAAGAGGATTCGAAAGGCCTGTTCCTCTCAAATTGGAAACGTTGAATAGAAGTAATTCACATTTGACCAACTTAATTTCAATTACTTAAAAAATTTTGCCTAATATTCACTGGGGTGTTTACCACGAATTTCGGGTACAGCCTCTAATACTGATTGAGTCATTTTCGGAAACCTGGGGAGCAGTTCTGATGGACACTGAGGATGATTATAATTGTCATGAACGTGTGGCTTGGTATTGAATTATTTTGTCAGTTTTTGAACAAACAAGGGTGAACACGTGGATTGTGAAAAGTACATAACGGTACAGATCCACCTACTCCCTTCACCCAGCCAGACGGCACCTAGGAATTGATTGAAAAAATCTTCAATTTCGCACGAAGGACCTGCCTGGTCCTAACATGTAGACAGCACAATCTCCCAACACCCAGGGTTTTTATGGATGAAAAGAGCAGTTTTGTTTTTTAGGTCATAGGCATGTTAGCTAGTTTTATGTGTAGTTGTGAACGCGGAATCGACTGGATGGGGTCGCACTTCCACATCTGTGAGAGTCAAGCCTACTGATAACATCCTTTTGGTTGGTTATTCCTTGAATAAATCAACCTATGTTTTCATGAAAAATCTCTCCGATTCTCTCCGGTTTGAATGATTTTTGTAGATTGGACAATAAATTCATCAATGACGAGAATGGTCATTCAACGTCAACCGACATGAGAGTTAAATATTTGTATGATGCCGCTTCTTGTGCAGAGTGGTTAGCGAAGTCTGCTGACGGATGTGTACTCGCCACACAGCAACCCCTCCAACTCCAATGATGCGTTCCAACCGGAATTTCGAGCCAGTACCTAATCCAACCTTTTCCTCACAGCTTTCCTAGCCTCTCCAGGATTTAGCATTCTCGATTACTTCGTTTATTATAGTGACCACTTCAACCAACTCCATCCCTCGCGTCTGCAACATCAAGATGACCTCAGAAATGACGTTCATGTAGGCTTTAATGAACGTCAAGGATGGCACCAACTCCTTCATTGGAGAAGCAGCCTTAGCTTTCGCTTTTATTCTGAAGCCCGTTTTTTTTATGTATTCATCTATTTTATGTATTTAAATTCCGTTGTCCCAGAGTGGTGAAATCACCACCAAAAGACTTCTTTCAATGTGTAATATTCAGAAAAAATTAGCAAATATGCTCGAATTCGAATATACTATATACGAAAGTTATATGTATGCAGGGAAGTTGCAGCGCCAAATGATGGTTAGTACCAGCAATTTGTAATCTCGCAGTTTCGGCCCTTTCGATCGATTATTTTCGGCTGCGAACGCCCTTCGACAAATGTCTCGCCATGGGGATCCTTCATTCGCCCCATTCGGCTTCGGATTGAGAATCAGAGAAGTTTCGGGGGTGGAGGGTCGGGGGTCTAGGGCCACACCCTCCACCGATCACCGTCTGATCAATCCTGTTTCCTATCAACCTCGGCCGTTCGAAGGTTGCGACAGTTTTCCACTCTAAATCTCATCATCCTCGACGTGGTACCAGGATTGAGGAAAATATATATATCTCTGTCGATGTATCATCTTCTTTCCTGTTTCACCCCTAAGGGAGAATCGGTGGGACACCTCTGTTTTAAAAACGATGATTCATTGATCTGATGCAGATTTATTCGCTCTCGCCGTTTAAACTCACAAAATGTGGTAAACATTTTTGTTTTAATTGTTGGTGGGTAAAATAGATTGATTAATGTATCGTGAAGAGGGTGAAATCTTCATTAGGATATTTATTCTGGGCTGGGAAAACGATCAACGGTTTGGATCATCCAAGAGTGTCCAATGATTCGGCGCTCCTTAACAATTTTAATTCAGAATGTGTTTATGCCTCAAAGTCACTAATATAATTGTTGTAATTTATGGGGATCCGATAATCCAGTAGATAAGAGGAGTGTTTTCTATATGAACCCGAAAGATGAAAGTCAGACCATTATGACTGCTAACTCTATTTGAGTGGAATGCCAACTCGCCTAAATGCTGACGTCAACGTAATTGCAAAGTTTCCCTGAAGTGACACGAATCATTGAAGAAACTGCAATGATATATTGGTCAGTGGGGTATGCGGATGGTGGGGTATGCGGAATAGATGAGAATAGATGAGTCTGGCAAAGACAACGGAAGAAGCGCACAATAAACTAAAGGAAGTCATGACAAGAGTAACAGATTGGATGGAAGTTCGTAGACTGGCCCTCGCAGTGGAGAAAACAGAGGTGGTGGTTTTCACTCGCAGGAAGATCCAGATGCTGTTGCCGATGGAACTGACGGAGGATGCGGTGGTCCACACCAAACAGGCAGCTAGGTACCTGGGAGTGATCCTAGACACAAAAATCACCTTCTGGTAACAAATCAGGACAGCCGCAGACAAAGCATCGCGCATGACGGCAGCACTCAGCAGGCTAATGATGAACGTTAAGGGCCCACGACCATGCAAGAGAAAGCTACTCATGTCAGTGACGAATTCAGTCATGTTGTATGGAGCAAAGACATGGGCAGGCTCACTGTCTGTCCCACACTACCGGAAGCGACTAATGGCGGTACAAGGCGAGAAGCGCTAAGGATAGTTAGTGCATACAGAACGGTATCGGAGCCAGCTGTCCTTGTAATGGCTGGTGTCATCCCAATACATCTACTGGCTGCAGAAAGAAAGCGGATTTATGATAGAAGAATGGAACCCAGGAAGGCAATAGTGATCAAGGAAGAACGGGAAAGGACACTGGTCAGAAATAGGTCTGAACACACCATCTCCGGAAGAGCTAGTGAAACGAATGCTATCAAGCAAACAAGCATGGAAAAGGACGGCAGATTATATAGAGTATTTTCTCAGAAGAGAAAACGAGGAAGAAAGAGCCCAGCAACAAGCCACACGGGCAGACAACTGAGACTGGCCCCCGGTCCAAGTCCAACCCGAAGTCATGTGATAAATAGTACCAGGTTGGGCCATTGGGAGGGGTAGGTGTGTAGTGGATTGGACTTCCACATAACTGGAGGAGGCCGACCCTAGTATCTAACCACGAGGCATTACACCTGCCCTCAAAAGATTTCCTCATCTTAAAAATAAAAAAAATAAAAATAAATAAAATAAATAAAAATAAAAATCCTCAAACAACAATAATAATTATATCCAGCATTATTTTAAATTTTATGTTGACGGGTTTCGCTTTTTAAGTATCTTGTCGTCCAGAAATGTATTAGTCTTGGGGAATTGATGGGTTTTGGGAATACATACGGCATTACCTCGTACATACTAGGAATATCCCACTAACACGACACATCAAACACTTTTTTTTCAAATTTGGGTGGTAGACAAATAAAATACCCCATTAACGGTGAGGGACACCCTGGTATTAAGTGTAGGTGGAAAACTTGATTGAAATGTAGGTTATGTTCGTCAGAAACATGTTTTTTGTTCCTCCTGAAACCATTGTGCAAACACTCTGTTAATTTGGTCAAGCCGGTCCTTATCAAGCAAATTGATTCGTTTCATCAACGATCGAATTTCACTGCGCTTTTTTTGGATGCTTCATTCGATTTGGGTACAAGCATTAGGACTCGAATGAATGAAGTAATTTTTTGAGATAGAACTGACGCAAACGTGATGAAGATGGATCCACGAATGGAGAATGAAAGTTTCTTGGTTGCTGGTCTGATAGCTCTTATCTGAAGAGAGATGGACGTTCGCGATGTCGTGCCGGTCACGCTAAGCGAAGCCCTTGTATCGTATATAAGGCGTGGAAATTCTGGCTTTAAACCCAATAAATCTCTAAATACTCGTATATGCTAGTCCAAGTTGCTTCTTTGATTGGTTTCTGTCTGTAGGCAGCAGAAGGTTTGCTTACCACATTCATATGGTTATGCGGATTGTGGTATGGCAGTCAGTTCTGAGTCCTGATGTTGAGTGTGAGCCTCAGTGATCACGATACAAAAACGCTGCAAATTCATTCGCACGGGTTCGTTATTCCTCGGACCAGGAGCACGGAGAGTAATTTCTTCAACATGGGTAAAATAGAGAAACAGTGGGTGTGGCAGGCCCCATTCTAATCGATTCAGGGTCCAAAATTTATTGGAAAATGATACGAATACACACATTCGAAATGGATAGAAAAGCACCCATCTTGACCCATAACCTCATCCATAGGGTACCAATCGTACCAGGACCCATTTCATTGGATTCAGCGTCCAAAATTGGACCTGGACCTCCTTGGACGGCGGACGGACATTTGCTAATTTTGATCTAAACACCTTGAAACGTCCGGAAAAAATTGTGTGCCGAATCGGAACGATTGACTTTTTAAAATGACAGGAATTTGGAAATAGTGGAATTCGTTTTCGTGTTGCTGCCTTGTGGAAGGAATTTGAAACAGCAACAATAGTAATCAAGATTACTCGTTAGGAATTCGTTTTGTGTTGCTGTCTAATGAATGAACGAAAACACACATTCGAAATGGGTACCCATTATGACCCATAACCTCATCCAGAGAGCACCAATCGTTAGGAGACCCATTTTATTGGGTTCAGCGTCCAAAATTTAGTGGAAGTGTTACCCCACACGCCTAGATCGCCAAAAATCTCGAAAATCCATTTTTCCAAATACACATTTTGACCCCTACCCCAACCAAATTTGGTCCGATCGGGCTAAAAAGTTTCGAGGACCAACTAAAGCCGGGAACGAGTCCCTGACCAACATTTCAGATTTTTAGAAATTTTTCTTCCAAAATCCGCGTGGACGGCGGACGTCGGACGACATTTGCTGATTTTGATCTAGACACTATGAAACGCCCAGAAAAATTGTTTGGGCCGAATCGAAGAGATTTACTTTTTGCATGGAATAACCAATTTTCAAGGAATAACCAACCAAAATTACACCGGACGCCTTTAGCTCGTAGAGTTTTAATTTACTTGAACCAAGCCCTAGTTCTGGTCGTTAATCAACTCTGATTTTCACATCGTGTATGATGTGCTCACGGAGCAGAAATACGCTTGTCCGTGACATGTCGCAGAAAAAAAAAAAAAAAAAAAAAAAAAAAACTCAACACTGCAGATCGATTGCAGTGATGTAAAGGTGTTGGGATGACGAAGGTCCTCTACGCCTGTCCCACCTGCCGTCGATATAATTTTCCTTTGTCCGGCGGCAAAGAGGAGCCTGTGGGTTTCACAGGAAGTTAGGGAGAAGGTGACAAACTCGCCCATATCGATCTTACAAAACCCTTCCTTTCACACTGAGAACGATGCTCAGTCTACGAGAACACGTTCCCTCCTCGGCAGGGATCTTTTATTCAGATAACAGTGAGGGCCCTCCCATTGCATACTCCCGTTGTACGAGTCTGGGGGCGACGGGCGTGGTCGAGCTTTTCGCATTCCTCGGGTAAATAACACCGTCCGACGGCATGGAGCACAGGTCTTCAGTTCAACCCTCTCGACCTGCCGCTGGCCAGAAGTAGAGTGCAGATATTATCTCGGCCGTGAATCATGGAAACACCATAGAGACCCTTCGCGGCAACTGATGTTTACTTCAGAGTTCACCGATGAGTTCCATCGATGAACCATGTTTCCTTTACTATCCACTCATTTATTATGAAAACGATAGGTTCTTGGCACAAAACCCTCTATGGACTTCATAATGCTCATTTTATGATCAAACAACAAACTGGGTGAAAGGGAGGAGAAAAGTGACTCGCCATATTTATCTGCACTCGTTCGGCTAAAAGGAATGGAAGTTGAATGCAGCTATTCTTCACCTATGCAGCTTTTCTTCAACTTCCGGCCCCATAATCGGCCCCAACTTTTTTTTTGACGTTTCATGACGTCTAGAACAAAAAAATCTGCAAATTCTTACACACGGGTTGGTTATTCCTCGAATGGGGGAAACAGTGGGTGTGGCGGGTCCCAGACCCATTCCAATCGATTCAGGGTCCAAAATTTAGTGGAATATGATACCCCACACGCCTATGCACCAGAAATCCTGACACATACAAAATGGGTGGATACATACCCATTTTGACCCATAACTTCTTCCGGTGGGTGCCAATCGTTCTGGGACCCATTTTATTGGATTCAGCGTCCAAAATTTAGTGGAAAATGACACCCCACCCGCCTAAATCACCCAAAATCTCGAAAATCCATTTTTCAAAAAACCTCTACCCCCTCCAAATTTGGTCCGATCGGGCTGAAAAGTTTTGAGGACCCATCTCGGCTGGGAACAGACCCCTGACCCAAATTTCAGATTTTTAGAA
The DNA here is from genome assembly GCA_019603395.1 of Cyrtorhinus lividipennis. NCBI lineage: Eukaryota > Metazoa > Arthropoda > Insecta > Hemiptera > Miridae > Cyrtorhinus > Cyrtorhinus lividipennis. The sequence continues at coordinate 2,495,518 of CM034000.1, forward strand.
AATTTTCTACTACCAAAAACGGCGTGGACAATGGACGGCGGACGGACCTTGACCTTTTGGTTGGTTATTCCTTGAATAATCAACCTATGTTTTCATGATAATGGTCAACCTCTCCGATTCGGCTCAAAATTTTTTTCTGGACGTTTCATGATGTCCTGATCAAAAAAGGTCAATGTCCGTCCGCCGTCCGCCGTCCGCCGTCCGCCGTCCGCCGTACGCCGTCCGCCGTACGCCGTCCATTGTCCACGCCGTTTTTGGTAGTAGAAAATGTTCTAAAAATCTGAAATTTGGGTCAGGGGTCTGTTCCCAGCCGAGATGGGTCCTCGAAACTTTTCAGCCCGATCGGACCAAATTTGGAGGGGGTAGGGGTCAAAATGTGTTTTTTGAAAAATGGATTTTCGAGATTTTGGGTGATTTAGGCGAGTGGGGTGTCATTTTCCACTAAATTTTGGACGCTGAATCCAATAAAATGGGTCCCAGAACAATTGGCACCCACTGGAAGAAGTAATGGGTCAAATTGGGTATTTATTACCCATGTGGGTGACTTCAGCCGAATGGACAAACAAAACACATCGTCATATCCTGTTGTTTATAACCAGCTGTTAAACTTAGCAACCAATTTTGAGCAGTTGCCTACAATTCTTTTTACTGTCCGAGCTTTTTATTCGTACCATTCAATTCAATTTAATACAATTATTATAGCCTTCTAAATTACCTACGTTTTCTCAATATTATATTAGTAAATTAGTGTCGTAGTGCCCCATAGATACACCCATCTTGAATATGTGTTTTCGGGATTTCTGCTACCTAGGCGTGTGGGGTATCATTTTCCACTAAATTTTGGACGCTCAATCGATTGCAATGGGTCTGAGACCCGCCACACCCACTGTTTCCCCCATTCGAGGAATAACCAACCCGTGTGTAAGAATTTGCAGATTTTTTTGATTAGGACATCATGAAACGTCCAGAAAAAATTTTTGAGCCAAATCGGAGAGGTTGACCATTATCATGAAAACATAGGTTGATTATTCAAGGAATAACCAACAAAAAAAAAAACCTGGCGCACGGAGACTCATTTCTTCAACATGGGGAAAATGGGGAAAACATTGGGTGTGGCTGGTCACGGACCCATTCCAATCGATTCAGGGTCCAAAATTTAGTGGAATGTGATACCCCACACGCCTTGGAACCAGAAATCTCGAAATGGGTAGATAGGCACCCATTTTGACCCATAGCCTCATCCAGAGGGCACGAATCGTTCCGGGACCCGTCTCGTTGGATTCAGCGTCCAGAATTCAGTGGAAAATGATACCCTAAACGCCTTGATCGCGAAATTCTCGAAATCTACGTATTTTTCGAAATATACGTGTACATTTTGACCCCTACCCCGCCCAAATTTGGTCAGATCGGGTTGAAAAGTTTCGAGGACCTACTAGAGCTATGAACAGACCCCTGACCAAAATTTTAGATTTTCAGAAATTTTTCTACTACCGAAGTTGGCGTGGACGGCACACGGCGGACGGACATTTGCTAATTTTGATCTGCACACCTTGAAACGTCCAGAATAAAATTTTGGGGCGAATCGGAGAGATTGACTTTTTCCTTGAAAACATTGGTTGATTATTCAAGGAATAACCAACCAAAAATGTAACATTTCCGTCCGGCGCTTGTGGTATTCGGTGGTTGGTACGTTTTGCAGGAGCAGGAGGCTGATCAACCCACCGATCCGCACGAACCACTGGAGGAAAGTCACCCCTCTCAGGAGATGGCCTCTGGTACACATAATCCTCCTTAAAAATAAATAAGTAGAAGAATATAAGGCATCTACGACGGCAGTCTGCGGTTGATGTGCCTAATCATTGCCATCATGATTGAGAGTGTTCCTTCGAGTGAGATTATCCTACAAATTCACGAAACATCTTTCCTCCCTATGCCGATTCCGATGGAATTACACCCCTCAGACGGGCTGAGTGCATAAACCTACCCACGACTAGTAAGTCACCCTACACTATTTACTCACCTCAGCTTCCCTTTCCGCGTTAGTGTGTACAAAGCAGACGGGGTCTTTTCCCCCAAGAGCCTTTATTAAATTGCCTTTCCCTTGCCATGTTTTTCGAAGGTGGGACCTTCTCGATTACAACGCTACCATTTTATCTGTGTCGTGCACTCGCTGGGGCGGAATTTTTCGTACGGCTGGACTATCTTCTCCCATCCAACGTGGTAGATATATTTGCGCAATGTTCAAATAACATCCATCTCCTTTTCCTCTCTACTGAGTTTCCGTGTCTCTACTTTTTGTTTGTTATTCCTTGATTTTGTTTTTGTCTGCTTCGCGTTGACCTAGAAATTTTACTCATCTTGAGGGACGTTTCAATTATCTTTGTCGCTTCCGTCCTACTCTCAATTCGGATGATATTTTGCCAGATATATAATGGTCGATCCCCGCCAAGTGTTTAAGTTCCCAATTGGAATAGATCGTAATGAAACAATTACGAATTCCTACAAACAAATTCAAGAAATTCACGTTATTCCAAACATGTGGCTATTCGTCCCCGGCTGATCACCAGATGAAGGTAGATGATGGATTATACGAAGTGAGTTAATAAAAATTGTTTCCCGTTTGATACATCCAAACAAAACTTTTAAATTGGATTTTTTTCTATGAAACTCACATTTAATTAGAAATACCGTTTCGCAATTTTTGTCCATTCTTTCGGATTTTGCATTACCTTTTTCCAATTTCCTGACGCACATTCTAGTATTACTTTATCTAGAACGAACTCTTAACAACCGCAATCGCAAAATTCAAACATCGATAGCTCAGCACAGTTTAAGATTTTGAGAATGCATTGAGAACGTTAACTCTATAAATTTTCCAAGAAAGGTATCAGAATCTGACAAATGTGGGGAGCCTTATAAGCTGGCAAATTTCTTTCCAATCAATGATTTCCGAAGCTTCAGACCCGAACGGTCGGATGTGTGAAAAACACCACTAGGTTTTCCAGTATTCAGCAATAAATTCCCAAACGTTCGGGCACTGCGTGGGAGACTGATGTCACACCTTTCTGCATGCTCTAAAAACCGTTCATCGCTCTTATGTTAGATTTACGCCGGATATATTCTTGGTCGATATCGCGGTCCAGTTTAGGTTCGTGTGTGCTCATTTTTAAATAAGCGTATCCGTGTTACGCTGGAATTAGTGCACACAACAACGAAATTCCACTCATTAGCGGTTGCAACTTTGAATAAAACATGTAGTTGCCCCTACCAGTTGTACATGGAAATATAAGAAGTGTCCCACAAGATCCCCCCCTCCTTAAAAACGTTCTAATGTGAGTAAACAAAAAAAATAATTTTTGAATAATTTTGCGTACCCCATTTCAAATTTGTGTTTTCGAGATTTCTGTAACTCAGGCGTGTCGGTTATCATTTTCCACTAAATTTTAGACCCTGAATCGGTTGGAATGGGTCCAGGACCAGCCACACCCACTGTTTTCATTTTCTCTGTATTGAAGAAATGAGTCTCCATGCGCCTGGTCCGAGGAATAACCCGTGTGTAAAAATTTGCAGCGTTTTTCTAATTAGAACCGGCCGGAAAAGAAATAAAAACGAACTCACGCATTGAAAAGGATTATTTTTTTATACGTGAAGTAAGCAAATTTTGGTCATTATTCCGCAAAGAATGAGTCAATTATGAAACTGATAGCATGGCGTGAATCAGGATTGAAAAAAAAAGATAATTCATGCGCCACACTTTGGAGTGCACTCTCATCTACTATTTGACAATTATGGGGTTGCGCAACTTTGAGTGCTTTTTTTTACTCCCATTTGGACTATTCTACTAAGAGGGGGGAGGGGGGACTCATGGGGCACCCTGTATTTTACAAATAGCAATATCCCGCGACGACTGATGTTATGTATTGGCCAAGATATGCAAGAATCTTGCATAGCTGTTCTGCATAAACTTTGTGAGGAATTCAAAACTACATCGCTCATAATGGTTGTTGGTACCTATCAACTTTATCATCAATCATCGTTGATCTTCTCCGATTTCTGCTCATTACAGTCATCATTGCAGAATAAAATATTGGGTGGAATGGTTCATCTATTGCTAATTGCTCATTGCTGCCTTCTTCACTTTTCTATGAACAAAAACACAGCTTTTGAACCTCGCTGTTTTTGCAATACTTTGTTTTCAAATAGACAGCATAAGTGGGAACACTATAGAACGATCAAGAAGTTTCCTAACACGAGGCAAAGGTCAGCTTTCGAGTCGGAGGTTTTCCACTGTCCATCGTCCTGACCTCGATTACCACGTACGAGACACCCAAGCTCCCGGAAATTGATGAATTTTAGAGCACAGGCTCCGAAAGCCTCTCACGAGTGAGTTCCCTCTGACACTAATACATGGACGACACAATTTCGGATGACAAGGGACCAGCCTGTTGACGTCTCGCCTGATTTTGGCTCAACTGGAACACCCTAGGTGAACGGCTTCAAATTTCTTGGGTGGGAAGGGGGGGGGGGGGCTTATTGAACATGAAATAGAGTGTAAGGCATAATGCCAATCGTACGCTTCACAATATAAATGTCAGTACCTACTGAAATTCACTAATTCCGAGAAAACCAATGTCCTACTGCATACTCATTTTTTCAACATGAGGAAAATGGAGGAAACAGAAGATGTGACTGGTCTCGGACCCATTTCAATCGATTCGAAGTCCAAAATTTAGTGGAAAATGATACCCTACACGCCACTGTACCAGAAATCTCGAAAATCCATTTTCAAAGTACACATTTTGACCCCTATACCACCCACATTTGGTCCGATTGTCCTGAAAAGTTTCGAGGACCAACTAGAGCCAGGAACGGGTCCCTGACCAAAATTTCAGATTTTTAGAAATTTTTCCACCGCCAAAATCGGCGTGGACGGCATACTGACGTTTGCTAATTTTGATCTAGACACCATGAAACGTCCAGAAAAATTTTTTTGGGTCGAATCGGAGAGATAGACATTTTGCATGAAACCATAGGTTGTTCAAGGAATAACCAGAGTGTGCCAGAGGTGCTTCTCGGTTTATCCGACACTACTACATGTGGCGGCTATACATATAACCGGTATACTAGGAGGATATCGTTCACATCTCAGGTTAGGTGCAATCTGTCCTCTACCCCCTAACCTAGCCTGTAAATGCTGGAATATGGCTTGTTTGGACCATGTAGCGCCTCTTTCCTTCACAAACTGAACGTATCGCCCATATTGGGTAAGTCAGCTACTTTTGAAAAATTTTCCTGCTACTCTGAACTCACCAGTTCACAGCAGTTTTTGATCTTGTGAATTGATTGAGGAAAAGGTTCTTCTCATGTAACTTCTTAGTTTCGTTGATAATGAATGATCTCAACTGGATTTTCCATGTATTACCTCGTCTCAGTTTGTTTGTACCGCACTAATACGCTACATGAGTGTATTCAACTTACTAGGTTTGCCGGCATGTTGTTGTTCCTTCCTTAGCTCATATAGCTTCTATTTCTAAAATCAGCCAAAAAAAGGCGGCTGACCGTAGTGACGCTGGTGAGCGCATCGATGGCCTTCGTTTCCTGTTAGCGACAGAATGAATCGAGGTGAAGCAGAAGAGGTCGGTCGGGAGCCTCTGGAATGAGCATCCATTGCCGTGAATGTAATGGATTAATTGACCAGTCTCTCTAATTTATGTAGTTAGCGTGTCAGTATAGGTCAGCCCTCGGGGAGTTCAGTCTGCCTCCAGCCTCTTTCAGTGCCTTTTGATCGGGGCGGTTACTCGGTTATTCGAGTTGTGTCCAATTCCATCGGGGGGTTATCGGCCAAATTATGCTATCCAGGTGATCCATTTCGCGGGTCGTTTGGTTGAAGCCAAAGGTTACGCAGTTTGCTGGTAGGCAATCCCACACAATACACATAGATTTTTGCCCTCGGAGATTTTCCAAGGTTTTTGAACCCGTATATTTTGAGTTAGTTATGAGTTTTAGAAGTTGCCAACTGCTTATCCTCAAGACCATGTCAACCATAAAGAGGAAGTGAGTGTACTTGTCGCACCTGTTTACGAATTCATTTTAATAAACGATGATTATGACTCGAAATCAGGGTAAGTGGCTCGCCTAGGATACATCATTGAACCGACTGCCAGGCAAGATAAATTTTCTTCCAATTCTTTATTTTTATTTTTATTTTATTTCAACCATTTATACTCTGAAGAATCAACTGCCTCTTTCTTCCTCCCAACTCGTCAACTTCTTGAAGATAAACATTTAGATGAGTGGTCGATTCAAGGCCTTAGCAAAAATTGCACCTTGTTACCTGTTAGCAAAAAATATTAAGCAATACAATCATCAGTACATTCTAGGCTCTTTATATATGTATGCGTTTTGAAGCGTACCAGAAACCAAGACAACGTGTGCCCTCGAATGAATTGAGACAGGGGCAAATTGGTAATTATTCTCTCGAGCTATGACGAAAGACAGCTAGCCCGAGGGTACTCTGCTCAAGCTCAAAACCCTACAGCGCGAAAAGGGCTAAAAGTGACAAGGAGATTGCGGAAGGGAACGGAGCCGCTTGTAGGGGGGAGGGAGGAAGGGCGACTTGGTAATTTTATAGGTTTTAATAAACCTGTCAGCGCTTCCAACACCGTTCGACCCGGTTTTCTGAAACATGGCTCCAACCGACAAAGTGCTTTCGCTTCCCCTGAGATGGCCTCGTACAATATCACAACGCGTCGTTACCGGAGAGCCTGTTCTTAGTTTTACAACCAAAGGGTCAAAAGGAAAATAACGCTTCCCTTCCTAGTTGGTGTGCGCATTAATGCACTGACTTCGATTAGGATCACAGAACTGCTGTACGTAGCTCGAGGTTGTAAGCAGGAAAACCCGAAATCGTAAATAAATTTTCTCCTGCGATTAAAATTGTTGGAATTTAAAAATTGGTGAATTAATTAAGGTTCTCAACAATGTGAAGAGTCTGTTGTCTTAGGGTTGGGTTTCCCCTTCTTAATCTCATCGAAATTCCCTGTTGCCGTCTCCTCTGATTGGTATGTACTTCACCTCATCGCCCTTCATGGAACCAAAGTTGTCTACTCCCCAGAATTTCGGGAAAAAAATTAACGCTGCATGCTTTTACTTGGTCCGTCTACTTTGACACGAAACAACAAGCCCGTTGCCGTTGATTTATTTTCGGTTCAGTCCACAATTTGAGAGACAACTCCTCCTTTACGACCTCCTCCTCTATTTTGGTGCTCGTTCAGAGTTACGCCACAGCTGGCATTTGTGTTATTGCCCGTTTCAAGTCGTTTAATTTGGCCAATCATCAGTCGTCGAGAGAAACCTTGACACATCTTGTATTTCTCTTGCAAGGTGCAAACTCGGCGGGTTTTTTCGTTTAGCGGCTGTACGGGATTCCGATTGCATTTCCACTTTTGTACAGTGGGAAATTATTTTGAACTACTTGCTCTGGGGTGATTTTTCGCTTTGGTGTACAGAAATGAGTCGCGTTCATTACTTCACTGAACAATGTTTTTTCTACTGAGATTTCCATTATTTCCCTCAATTGGCGCTTCTAATTGTACCCATTTTATACGAGACTTTCTTGCTATCCGACCAACTGAAAATACATCCTGACCCCAGTTAGATAGAACGTGAAGCGACTCACGAGCAAAAAATAAAAGAACGGTCTTTGACACCCCCCCCCCCCCTTTGAACTGCAGGTTCAGACATTAAAATGTCTGATACATTCGTGCTGAATTTTTAGAAAATTTGTGTAGCTTCGAAAGACCGATGAGCAGTTTCGAAAATGCATTTGGTTCATGAGAAGGCCTCGGAACTGCCATTTATGACTAAAACCTGGTCAACTGTGTTACTAGAATTATTTTCATTATCTTTGTCGTTAGTTTCTCAGTTTTTATTAGTCTAAATTCGTTTACTGGCTTTGATACATTTTTTTATGAGCAATATTTTTTATTAATGTCACCTCTTTTCTGTTGCAGGTAAGGACGTCATAATATGGAAGTGACCTCATCATTTTATTTGACATTATGGACTGATTCGCTTGTGAGTATTAAATACAGTGTGAACGCTGAACTTGTTGCGAGAAGGATGACCATTTTCGAAAATGTAATTTGCTGCCATAGACACGTCGAAAGTATGTACGTTTTGATTTCATTCGGCTTTTCAATGGTATTGAGAAACTTCTCCAGCGAATCATAGTGAATGAAGGTTTCTAATTATCACTGATAAAAAAATGGGAAACTATTTAGAGCTTTCATGATGCCCATGCTCACGACAACGTTTCCATTATACCAAATTATACCAAAAGGCGTTCGATAACCCGTCTTCTGAACATTGTCGTTTACTCATTATCTTCAATCCTTTCATTCAGCGGCACGTTGTCATCCACCTAGTCAAACAGATTGTTCTGATCGTGTAGTGTTGTGTAGATGTCCTCCCCCGTGTTCTTGATGAGCGAGTGATTCTTTGAGAATAGGGATTAAATCACATTCATTTTAACGCACTATTCCCGTAACTTCGATGGATTCCAATTGTCTAATTTCAAAGATTTCTCATTTCTCGTCCTATAATGACAACACCGGCAACCCACTCCATCAATCGCCCAGCCGAAGGCCGCCAACGAGACATTGAACTGGTTGCTCAAAGTCGCGCTGAAACAGTTGGCGTTTACCGAGAACCGGCTCCTCGTTTCTGACGGGAACTGGAAGGGGCGCCCGCTGGTGGGGGCCGTTAGTATCACTGGCACCTCCCATTGCCCGAGTGTTACCAGCTGAACCGTTTGTTTGTCTGTTGCCTTTTATTATTCTTAATAAGAAAAACCGACCAACTTTCGGCATCACTCGTTCATCCGTGGCGCGGACTTGTTGCGAAGTGATTCCGTTGTTACATGAGTGTCAAGTTCCTTCCTTCGCGTTGTGTCTTCAAGGTTCCTACTTCTCCGGGCTTGTTGTACCAGTGAAGACCGGCCAAATCTCTGCAACTTCTCAATAATAATCGTAAGACCTGACGATGATGTCCTCCATGCGCGTTGTTTAAGATAATTCGGACTAGACTATGAGACACGATTATGACAACTCACACTTTGATCTATGCTTACCCGTACCCGCCTTTCATAATAGTTTCAACTTCATTATATCACTAATAATCTTAAATGCGGGATTTGAGTTCCAAAGCATTCACATCGGTTGAGATATATTTGGCCTGACGAGCAGTCGGTCCTCCAAAACAAAAACACAGGAAACACGCACAGTAGCAATAAAATGAGGTCTCTCTCCAGTGTTGCCATCCAATACTATTTTCTCTCTGATCGTATCAAAATCAAAAACTGCGATACATGGGGGGGGGGGTCACTTTCTCACCAATGCCTTCGGGTGAATCACTAGCTGGGCGTACTCGCGATAAAATTCTTCACAGCGTTTCTGCCGAATACTCGGATCGAGCCTTTTCACATGTATCTCGCTCACTGAAGTCAAGCAACATGAAGGATTGTGGATAATAAATTCCACACATCCGATTGCCCTTTAGTTGAGCCAAATATTTGCAGATAAGCGTAATTACTGTCCTTTAATTTCTCAGGTAGGCTCTGTCGTCATTTGTCTATTCACTAATAATTACGTAGATAAGATAATAATTACGTAGCTTGAGGAAAGATATTTTCTCGTAGCCAGTTTGAATCTCACTAAGATGCGGTCTCGCTGTTCCGTTCAAAGCTTCCTCCCAAGCTCAATACTCATGGAAAAGCTTATATTTGCCCCCTTCGAAAAAGTTATGATTGTAAAGCGAGAAGAATTCTTTGTTAGAATGTGGTTAATCCGTAAATGTGAGAAAAAATTGTGCTTGATCAATTGTCAATACCTCTCTGTTGTCATGTCCAGCCCCCCCCCCCCCCTCCCTTTACTGGAATACATTTTTTTCAGGTACTTTTATTAGTTGTTTTGTTAATAATATTACAAAAGAAACATTACCTCAAATGAGCCCTAAAATAACTAGAAACCTGGAAAACATTCGAGGAAAAATAGGGAAGTTCGTCCGTGTATTTCGATGATGCCCATGGCAGCGAACGTGTTAAGAGAAACCCTGATTATTTTTGGGGAGCACCGAACTGGTTTTGTTATGCAAGTCGTTCTGTTACATTCATTCTGTGTCAAGTTATTATGGAGAGAAATAAAAACAAATATTCCTTGGAGAAGAAGGATATTCGCGGGAATGCTGTTATCTACGTAGGTACTAAATAACTGTTTAAATAAAAGTGATTCAGAATCTGATGACTATGAGTCATAAATCGCGTCACTTCACGCAATAAATTTATCGCGGTATGCCTTATACCACCTGTTCATTGGAGATTTTATCTTTCGCAAAGAACTGCCGAACGTCTTCTTGCGAGTTGTAAGATTAGTAAGTCGTGATTCACCCATATATTGTCAGCCTATCGACTTGTCTTTAATGTGTGGTGATTTATTGTTTTATGATGATTTCTTGAAGTACGCTTTGTTTGTCGTACGTTGCGGACCATTGGATCGTCATTAATGGTTATCTTCTAGTCTAAAGATAACTTACTAAAAGCTCATCGACTCCTCGCGCGTCTTCTTCAAATCATATTATATAATAAACAATAAACATTTTTTTTTTTCAATTTATTTTGAAGTTTACGTGAGGGAGATCACGTATTACGAACTAAATTATCTCTTAAACATTAGCCTAATACGAAGGTAGTTATTGCAGATGACATAATAGTACGTTTAGGTATGGTAGGTTATAGGTTGTGGTAGTTATCGGATGGGTTGAATCATTCACTTCAGTTATTTCTATAAGAAGAATTTCAACGACTGTTCAGACCTCCTACGAAGTGAACGTGAAAATGATTCATGAAAACGCTGCAAATTCTTTCACACGGGTTGGTTATTCCTCGGACCAAGCGCATGGAGACTCATTTCTTCAACATGGGGGAAATGGGGAAAACAGTGGGTGTGGTGGGTCCCGGACCCATTTCAATCGTTCAGCGTTTTAGTGGAAAACGATACTGTACAAGCCTAGGTACCAGAAATCAGGAAAATACACATTCGAAATGGATAAATAGGCACCCATTTTGACCCTTAGACTAATCCAGAGGGCACCAATCGTTCCGGGACCCATCTCATTGGATTGAGCGTCCAAAATTTAGAAAATGATACCCCACACGCCTAGATCGCCAAATATCTAGAAAATCCATTTTTCGAAACACACATTTTTACCCCTATCGGCGTACGTTGGACGGATATTTGACTTTTTTGATCTAGACACAATGACACGTCCAGAAAAAAATGTTGAGCCAAATCGGAGAGATTGACTTTTTTCATGCTGATTATTCAAGGAATAGCCAACCAAACTCAATCAAGTGTGTGGAAATGATTGCTCAAGGTCACTCAGGTCCCCTTCCTCATCATATTTATATCACTTTGCCAAAGAGGTTGATTGTTCGTATAAAAAAAAGCTTCGGCCAAGTGAAATGTGGGTACGAGTTTGCTCTTTATCGAAGAACACCCCCAGTAGATGCTTGGAACACGCACCGGTTTGGTAAACCAAGGATGAGATTAGGAAGAATACAACCGCCTATCAAAAAAGCGTCAAAGGATAAAGTCCGAAGTACCCAACTTTCACTTCTTCTCTTCTGGAGTTGCACCTTTGTAGAACAATACATTCAACGAATGATCTATTGTGATCTATGGGGTTGTACAAGTCGTCTCAACATATCCGTCACTGAGTCTCGCTGCGATGAGAAAATCAATCAATATGCGAGGGTCCTTGAGCCGATTAATTGCCATCTCCGCTCCTCTTCAACCCCCTTGCACAATCGCTTTACTCACTGGTCAAAGCCTCGACAATAGTATTACAAACTCGACGGTCGTTCAGTCCCTCCTTGGTGCTCTTCATCGATTAAAATTTAAGTGTCTTTAATTCGAACCAGGGTTTTGGGCTAATATGTATGGCTCCACTTCGTGACATCGGTTATAACTGCCTAGAAACACTCTTAGGAGAACTGTCTAGTGAAGAATTTTTAATCTGGAAAATATAGCTTGCTCTATCCTTATTACTGGTCGCTCGAGAGTAACTAAAGCTTATAAATTAGTACGCAATCGTCATGATAGTATTCCAATGCTGACATAAAACTATACTAAACCTCGGGCCGTCAACATCAGTCTCAACTTTTATGAACGTTGACATAACATCTATCGATATTTCGCATTTGTTTGTTGGAAATGTGACGCTCCTCTTTCGATGCTCACTCTCGTGCACTTGGCCTTGGTTCTGGGGTATACTGTGTCACCAGCAAACGTAATCTCCCGTGTTTGTCGCCGCTATTGAGGAGACACGCAATATTTACTTCCTTCGTTCTCTAGTTCTGCACAGTTCGGCAGGAAATGAGCCACTCGGCAGAATCCTCTCGTCCCCGTTTCAACTCCTGACAATGCTCACCTAGGCAGAGGATCCTCATTTCCATTTTCCCTTTTTTTTCATCAAGAAAATATTTTTCGGTAACCAGATGTTTTTAACCGCCACATTTTAACATTGTATAATGTTGTATTAGTAAAATTCCTCATTGTAACAATGATGTTTTTGGTTGGTTATCACTTGAATAATCAACCTATGTTTTCATGAAAAAAAGTCAATCTTCGCCCCAATTCTTTTTCTGGACGTTTCAAGGTGTCTAGATGAAAATTAGCAAATGTCCGTCTCCCGTCCGTTTATACTTTGGTAGTAGAAAATTTTCTACAAATCTGAAATTTGGGTCAGGTGTCCGTATCCGGCCCTAGTTCGTCCTCAAAACTTTTCAACCCCATTGCGTTTCATGAAGCGGTGTAATTTTGGTTGGTTACTCCTTGAATAATCAACCTATATTTCCATGCAAAAAGTAAGTCTCTTCGATTCGGCCCAAACAATTATTCTGGGCGTTTCAAAGTGTTTAGATCAAAATTAGCAAATGCCATCCGCCGTCCGCCATCCGCCGTCCACGTGGATTCTGGTAGACAAATTTCTAAAAATCTGAAATCTTGGTCAGGGACACGTTCCCGGCTTTAGTTGGTCCTCGAAACTTTTCAACCCCATCGGACCAAATTTGGCTGGGGTAGGGGTCAAAATGAGTATTTTGAAAAATTCTCGATTTTCGAGATTCTTTGCAATTTTTGCGTGTAGGGTACTATTTTCCACTAAATTCGCTCACTGGAAGGGGTTATGGACGCTGAATCGATTGAAATGAGTCTCCATTCGCCTGGCTCGAGGAATAACCAACCCCTGTGAAAGAATTTGCAGCGTTTGTGTTCATACCTATCATTACTATTTCCTGCAGAGGCCATTCAATGTCTTGCTTTTAATTAGGGAACCCAAGCGATCGTATCCAATTAACGTCAGTCAAACTCCTGAGTTTGATATCGTTAAAATATTCTCGTCGAGAGTATCGAGGTGAAACCACAAAAGATGCTGGTCGAGCCTTATATTCATATTTCTCCTTGGTTCATGAACTTGGTCTCAACATCTCAACTAAGGACTGAGAGCATTAGAGTTTAAAAAAATTAAAAAAAAAATTGTCATCCATTGTTAACGATTTTAGTTCACTGAATTTTAGGTAATTCAAAAACTAAAATATTGAAATAGGGATTGGTGACTGATTGATTTATTCATATTATTATTCGTCGTTTGACTCTTCAAACTGGGGCTTATTCAATTCTTTGGTTTTGTGCCTAACAGTATCACCTATTAATTGCTGTTAAGTAGAATCAAGTTAGGAAGTTATTTTTGCCTATAAGGAAGTGAGAAATTTTAATTATGAAGGCATTGTCTGGTCTATGCGTAACGTTGAATAAGTGAATGATGTTAAGAATGCGATATTCAGCTGAGAATTTTGTTCGATTTGAGGCTTGTTTTTCGATTCAGCCAGAAAATGAAAGCAGTGGTTCGAACTATATTTGACAAGTTCGGTTGAAATGACTCTTTTCTGCTCAAAGAAGCCTCGCCTGGGGAACTGTTTTGGTTACAGGTACCATATTTGAGCTGATGATGGGGGATTCAAATTATTGTATTGTATGGTTTTTTCCTTCTGCCGACTAACTACCGAGGCAGCAATCTTTCTTAATTAGGTCGAGGACAATGCCGCTTCACTTGAAACTTCTTACTGAGCAAAAAAAAACTGGAGGTTTTCGCTCAACACGGCAGAACTCCAAGGAATTATTATTGAAGGGAATTATCCGGAAGGCTAGTGCATACATAACTAATCCAGTAAATCGCTGATTGTCAAATGGGAAACATCAAATATAATCCTCCCGCCTCGGAGTCGCTCAGTGGTCTGTTCATGGTAAAACCATTATCCGAAGATCGAAGATGGATTTTCGAGATTTTCGGCGATCTAGGTGTGTGGGGTATAATTTTTCACATTTGGACGCTGAATACAATGAAGTGGGTCCCAGAACGATTGGCACCCAAGAAGTTGTGGGTCAAAATGGGTATCTATCTTCCTATTTTGAGTATGTGTTATCGAGATTGCTGGTACCTAGCGTGTGGGGTACCATTTTCCACTAAGTTTTGGACCCCGAATCGATTGGAATGGGTCCGGGACCAGCCACACCCACTGTTTCCTCCATTTTCCCCATGATGAAGAAATTAGTCTCCATGTGCCTGGTCCGAGGAATAACCAAACCGTGTGAATGAATTCGCAGTGTTTTATACCACGAATTCGCGTACATTACGATTCTGGCGTTCTTGAATTTCAACATGCTTATGCGATGTTAAATGTTGTCTTAAGTAGTCGATTTAAATCTGTTCTTGGAAAAAATGCAAGTATCCAACAGGGGCCCAGACATGTTACTGTCCTGCATAACTGTCACATAATTATTCAGTTTGAAAAGCCTGAAAACCATTGTTTTATGAGATGAAATGAAGGTGAGGAACGACCGGAGTGATTTATGAGCATTGGACGTGTCAACAACGGTCAGCTCGAGGGCCGAGGAAGCCCTCGGCATTGAAGGAGAACAATTTTTTCAAGCTTCATTCTTCATTGGCTGGCATCGATTTTCTTGGGCTAGAAAGAAACCCGGTCATGGAGTTTCCACGATTTTCTTTCGGCAAAAGGTAGAGTAATCAACTCGAATCGAGTAGCCCGCATTTCTGCACATGGAACACAATTCTCCTCGATCCACGACAGTACCGGAATTCAATGAATAACACATGCGATTGAAGGTTGAAGGTTCGTGAGGTTCGGGATTTTGTAGTCTCCTGATCTCGGCCATTCCTCGCCATTGAGCCGTCTGTGGGACGTTTCTCGTGACGTACCTACCTAATAAGGTCATAACGAGTTCTATCCCGCTCCTCCCTGTAAGTTGATGTCGGGTTCATTAGGATACTCTTCCAGATACCGTCCCTCGAACTGGTCCTGATTGTTCAATCCACACCCAATGGGCTCCTGTGCAGATACAAAGGGTACGAGATCAATGCATCAGATAAACTGCTAGTTGGATGATAGTTCGGTTGATTTACATAACACATCTTAGTTGCTGTTAATGAAAGAAGAACACTGGCACCTAAAATAATGTGCTTTTGAATATCTTTACTCTCGTTTTTGAGCCATCGATGAAGATTGTACTGGCTCAAGATAGGGCTTTTCTATCGATACCATCTGAGCCTTGTCAGGGCTTTCCTATCGATATCATCTCGGCCTTGCCTAAGTTGATAACTTGTGGGCAGTTGTAACTTCCTTTGGAAGATTGATGAGTTGGAAACTTCACCAATCCAACTCCTTACAACTAATGTTTGACCGATAACTTAACATTTCTCGTGAAAGGTACATAGTACAACTGTGTAGAGTTCCGAACGCTCAAATACTGAAGGATTATAATGAACTCAACAGATTCGTTCCCTGTCATTAGAAAGTTTAGGTTGGTTCCGTAATCTCGAATTCGGAAATAAAGGAAATCATCCTTGATCGACACAATTCGACCGTTTTATTCCGGTACTGTCGGTGAAATTAGGGAGTGTGAAAAATGTTGCGACTACTATATTGTGTACTTAAGAAAAGTTTTACGGACGGAACGAAACTAAAATAAATCAAGAACGCAGATTGCTATCTGCTTCAATTCGTTCAAATCAATGATGGATTATAATCCATATATCCGTTTCTAGTCCCATCCAGATTTGAAATGGAGAATCTCCTTTTGAGAATTCCTCGTCGATGGTTAAGGTTTTTTAAATATAAAGCATCCAGCTTTGAAAAGAAAAGTAAAACGACCTTCATTTCCAGTTCAAATATTCAGAAAGTGCGACGTTTTCTTTTCCTTCCGCTTGCTCCTGAGAACTTCGTCTCGGGAGTACGCCTTAATTTCTTTTATGAATATTTATCAGTAACCTTATAATAACATTATGCGTTAAGGCGAAAAAACCCTTTAACCAGTTGGTTGGATTTTTCTTCTTCCTCAGCGTCTTCGCTTTTTCTCGCGATTTTTTCTGAGTGGATAGAAATAAATTGCTTCTTTTTTTCAACGAACGTATACAACTTTGTGGATTTGAATAAATAAGAAGCAAAATCGATTTGCGTTCTAACTGATTTTGCGTTTGAAAACCTTGAGAAACTCTTTGGGTGATGAGTCTGATGTACGTAATCGACTCAAGTGAACGGAGGCTTCGCACTGCACAACTCTACGAGTCTTTTCCCTCGACCTTGCTACTTCCCTTCCCATCGCTCTGAATGAGTGATGTGAGTGACCTCCAAATCCCGTTTGTAATCTCCCAACTAATCACCATCCGATCTACAGACTCTCTGCCAAGTTGAGGTGCTCAAAGGTCTTTTTGTTCGGCTGCTGGACCTTTGACGTGATTTTAGTGCCGGTAGTCAACTCCGCTGACTCGTCAGGCAGATGGTGTAGGAGGGTACAAGTACATAAGTTCTTACTAAACATTGAAAAACATAATATCAGGGTGTAACCAATACAGTTAGCAGCATTCAAGGGGCCAATTCTGCAACTGATTTGCAACAGGGAGTATCTTAAGGAATTGTTTTGTTAGAGGCTTCGTTTCCCAGTTATTCACGATTTAAGATTTTTTTCGTGTTTAGAACCTGTCGTCACTAAAACGGCCATAGCTCCTTTAGTTAACTAGATAATCTCAAACCCAAAAATACCATTGGAAAGAGCGTCAAATTTCTCCTTTGATGGGCCCCTCAGTCTCCAATTGAGACCTGGTATTCCCTAATTCAGCCAAAAGTTAGAAAATTAATGGTAACGCGAAACATGTAAACTTTAAGCCAGGTAAAGGACACATTTTTCCCTGAAAATTTTCCGCATTCATTCCTAAAAAAAGCTCCTCAGAATACCAGCTCGGTATATTCAAATGTATTTTTGTGACAAAATTTTAGGGTGAAAATGACGTACTGTTTGAAAGTAATGAGCAATTTCCGAAATCGTGGTTGTATCATAAGAACCGAATTCCACGATTTTGGCCAGTGGGTGGGGACGATCGAATTATTTTTCATGTAATTGAATTTAACACTATTCTGAGGCTATCGGAATAAGTTACGACATTTCTAGTTCTCCCATAGTAAGTATGTTTTTATTTATGTTCATCATCGGTGGAGGTGACAAGTCCGAGCTACATCACTCGGCAGAGGTGATTGCCACCCAGCCACCGATTCTGAAAATTCGGTTCTTTACAACCGAATAGTCAAACTGTTGAAACAAGGCAGTTTTGATCTAACTAGATTCGCAGAATAAGCTGAGGCTGATTGTTAGATCCCACTTCTACGCCACTCACGACTCTGAAGGACGTATAAGGCCGAGCTCACGTCTCATTTATGACACAAGAGCTTCGGATTCCATGCCTTTTCGACCCTAACTCACTGGAAAATCATGCTCCACTGTACCACTGTATGAACCTGTGATTCAGATCACGTAGTTTCTCTTCCCAACGTAACATTGTTATCATCAATACGCGGAAATGGAGGGTCGCTATAATTCAGTTTGTGTTTTGAAGCCTTTGGCTTGTAGAGCCCTTGTTCCACTTATAGAGCTCACCCGAGCGAAATTTAATCACGTGGTATGCTAATCGCTTTGTAATTACTTCAACGATTAGGCTCTGGTCGGGAGTTGCCGGATTATCGGATGCCATCTCAGGTGAGCCTCGGTGTCGTGAAATTATTATGCTGAGTTTAGAGTGCTTCGTTGTGACAAGAACTCTGGAGGTATACCTCTCCAATTCCTTTTCTTAGTTTCCAATATGACAACGCACTTTTTACATCATTTTATAATTTACTTCGCCAGTAAATCAACAACTTGGTCGATCGACCAATGACGATGTTTATCTATCGATTTTTCTAGATTTTTCCCTTACAACGTAATAATACCTCTTGAAAACCCTTTATATTGTATTGATGAAGAAGAGAGGAGACTCTAACTTATTTCAAATTCGAGGAACACTACTATAATCGTAACAGCAAGTTGTCATAAATCGTGTCTCTTTCTGGATAAGTTCAGTTCTCAACAGTATTCTTGCGTCCCGTTCTGACAGTGACCGATGTGTGCATGATTAAAATGGAATACGACTTCCCATATTCCTTGGGTGACTTCAAGTTCTCGAACAACAATAACAACGACGGCGACGATGAAGAAAAATATGAACCGAGAGTTCATATTCTCGAGAAAGAAATCAACGATTACATTGTCATCTTCTACGCCAAAGGTATTTGTATTTGTAGGCCCATTTGTATTTATTACTCACGATGCCCTTGCCGAATGTCTTGTTTTTTAATTGCCTGGTAAACAGGTCTGAATTAATGAGATGTAATGAAGGAATGAAAACTCAAACAACATTTACGCAGGTAAATTAACGGAGAACGTTAATTTTGCTTTCTGGGAGACATATCATTTAATCAGGTTTAATGATATGTATGTAATGTATGTACTAACTTAGCGATTCCCAATCAATGGATGTATACGTGACCACGTCCAAAAACATAGGTTGATTATTCAAGGAATAACCAACCAAAATAGCAGGTAACTACAAAAATAATAGCGTCCGGAAAAAGAAAGGAAAATTTGGGTTCTGACAAATCACGACCGATCAATTTTGCCGTGACTTCTCAAAGGAGGCCAGAAAGTGTAGCGTAAGGTTTTATAATGTCATCCTATTACGTAAACAACACTAGAGCAAGTTAACGGAATATCACTAGCAAAGTTTTGGTGTAGTTCCCTCATGAGGTCCCTCATCTTGAATTGTTATTCCTGTAATATCCTATAATACCAAGGTTTTTATGGAGACTCAACCTCTCCGATTAGCCTCAAAAAGTATCTTCGTTTCAAGGTGTATACGTTTATATAGGCAAGTGTCTGCCGTTAGCCGTCTTTTGGTAGTAGAACATTTATTGAAATTTTGTGAGCAAAATGTCTATTTTGAAATGATGGATTTTCGAGATTTACGGCGATTTAGGTGTTATTTTCGACTAAATTTTTGACGCTGAATCCAATGAGACGGGTCACGGAACTGTCGGCGCCCACCCGAAGAGGTTTTGGGTCAAAATGGGTATCTATCTACCCATTTCGAATGTGTGTTTTCGAGATTTCCGGTACCTAGGCGGTTAAAGTATCGTTTTCCAATAAATTTTGGACGGTGAATCGATTGGAATGAGTCCGGGACCTTCCACACTCAATGTTATCCCCTATTTTCTCCATGCTCCTGGTCCGAGGAATAACAAACCCCACTAATTTGTCAATGTGTGTCACATTCCACTTCGGAGGAAATCGGCGCATGTATTCTATGTATATCCGATAGAAATTGCGACTGACAAGCATCGTATTTTGAGCAATTTGTCAACTCTTTTTAGGGCTGCTGTAAGTACCTCCAGAGGTGGTCAGGGTGAGTTGAATACGACATCTCTACGAGGGCAGCGACCGACACTCCCGTCTGCTGGCCTCTTCCATGAAGGTCAACTGTCGCTTCTGTATCGACTTTCCTCCCGCCTACCAGGAATTTAACAGAGAAATGTTGGATACGTTGTGGGAACTAAGTTGACCTAGTTATTCGTACGTAATCAAACGCGTCCTGTTCCGTAGCGATGTTCCAGGACGGTTTACATGGACATCGCGACCTGGTCAAGGTAAGCGCTGGAAAACTCGCCCCAAACCAAAATTGCTACTTGCAATTGAGGCAAAACAAGAGAGTTGAAAATTGGGCGCACACCCGCTGGAGCGTTTATATCTAAAACGCTCTAGAGTTGATCACGAGTGTGCTTCGTATTCTGACGAATGTTATTCACATACGCAGATTATCCAGCGATTCCGCTGTTCGTCTATTTCGCGTCTTGTTCAACAAATGAAACTCAAAGTCCTGGGAACGAGTCGTCCCGGAGGCTTAGTGATGTAAAAGGGCGGAATTAAAAAGAAGAGACGCGGGGAGAATGTCACGTTGAAAATTCGGGCTCTTTGTTATGCTAATTTCTCTTTGTGGGGACTTCTAGTTTTATCGCGATTCTCCTCCCTATTTCCTTATTCTCCCTCTCCCCGTTTCCATTCTGTTGGTACGCTTGAATTTGGCCGCATGCGGGAGTTTTATTAACGATCGAGCATAACCAACGCTCGTGAACCCCTATTTCAACATGAACAGTCACAAATGCGAGTTGGCCTATGTGTCAGTCTTACCAGGTTAACATCTGTAAATCCCAATGACATACGTTGATAGAATGGCGGTATTTCGCATCCACTCAGATTACGATTTTTAAACTGGCCAGAATGAATTTGCAACCTTTAGGAAGCTAGTTAAGTAAGATACCGGCTTTGACACTTGACAGGGTTTCATTTGATTTTCAGGTTTTGGTTGGTTATTCCATGAATACGTATATGTTTTCATGCAGATAGCCAATCTCTCCCATTCAGCTCAAAATTCTTTTCTGGGGGTTTCGAGGCATCTAGATTGAAATAAGCAAATGTCCGTCCGCCGTCCACGCCGATTTAGGTAGTAGAGAATTTTCTAGAGATATGACTTTTGGTCAGGGACCCGTTTTTTGGCTTAGTTGGTCCTGATCCCTGAACTTAGCTTGCTTGTTGAACTGAGCCCGATTGGACCAATTTTGAGGAGGATAGGTCTACATTTTTTTAAATGGATTTTTGAGACTTTTGGTGATCTAGGATTTTCTAGTAAATTTTGGAAGCTGAATCCAAAGAGACGGATCCCGGAACGATTGGCACCCACCCGAAGAGGTTATGGGTCAAAATGGGTCTTCCCATCTCGAATGTGTTTTTCTGGTCCCTAGGCGGGTAGAGTATTGTTTTTCACTAAATCTTGGACGCTGAATCGATTGGAATGGATTCTCCATGCTCCTGGTTCGAGGAATAACCAACTCCTGTGAAAAAGTTGCGGCGTTTTTCTGTACTCTGCGTAAGCCTGCAAAAGTTGGCCAAGCTGATCTCACTCCTGAGAAGTACAGCTTCCGCGTCAGGTTTGTCTTCTCGGGTCTACTGGCCATCCACCAACCATCATCTACCAGCTCCGCCATATCACAAGGACGTCACAGTAAGCAGCTTACTACAGTTTCTACGGAATTCTAGAGTTGCAGTCACTTTGACTAAGACAAAATGTTTTTCATCAAGAAATAACAAGAATTTCTTTGAACATCTGAAGTCGAAAAATATTTGGCCTCTTTTGCATTTAGACATTTCAATTTGACAAGTTAAATCATCCGATTCCAGGTCTTTTTTAACCACATTATTACTTATCTTTTAATGTATACACTATGATAATAAATAAGGTAAGCAAGGTAGTTGCGAGGAAAATCGTGTCTACGTTCGAACCATATTTGGGTGTATGAGTTGGCAAAGTTAATCTGTTCTCCAACCTGGGTATTTGATGGCAGCTGTTGGACTTGGTTTCAGCGGTTCTTCCTCCAGAAGTGATAACATGTTTGTGAGAAGCTGTTTTCACCTTGTGGTTGAGGGTAGACATTCCTGTCGGATCATTTTGGAAAATTCAACACATAGACAGGTACCTCTACATCGTACTGGTCTAAAAGTGGCCAAAGAGAGGCAACAGTCATAGGGATTGGAGCGACTCTGAGGCAAATAAAGCTTTCTAGCGAGGGGCTATTCTTGAATGATACATCAAACGTAAGACTTTCTCCAGCGTTGAAACTCTATTTCCGCTTAGGGACGTAACATCGGTCAACTCTAGTTCAGTTGTCCGTTTGGGGGCATTGGTTCGATTTAGAGAATACAATA
The DNA here is from genome assembly GCA_019603395.1 of Cyrtorhinus lividipennis. NCBI lineage: Eukaryota > Metazoa > Arthropoda > Insecta > Hemiptera > Miridae > Cyrtorhinus > Cyrtorhinus lividipennis. Next base: position 2,517,771 of record CM034000.1, read on the forward strand.
TGCTCCAAGTGGTTCTTGGAGTGGTCCTGTGATGGCTATCACGTTTTACAGGAGTGTATTGTGTAATGCGTACTCGGAACATTTACATACTTTTTGTTCTCACTGAAACGCGAAAATTCGAAATTTGATTCTCAAAAGATATTAGGATATTTTTCACCTCTGATGTTACCGTCTCATTTGGATTTCAAAACCGAATAACAAAAGTCACTTTTGCACACTTGTGCTGTATGTGTATGACTGATTGTGAGCTGAATTTTGACAACACATTCCCACTGAGTTTGATAGTTATAACGAATAAACGGGAATGTGTTCCGAAGAGCCGGAAAATCTCAGCTCTGACAGTCAATTTCTAATTTCTTCAGATTTTCAAGATATGTGTGAGACATTTTCCCTACATCGGTAATATATATGCCCAAAATCAAGACATGGTCGGCGAACAGCTGGAGATGAGCCACTCCCTCAAGATATTCGTATAGTTATCCTACGTATTTTCTTGATATAGCACGTTTGAGAGGATACAATCATCATACGCTTTGAATTAGAATGGAATAAATACAGTATTTATCATTTTGGAGATAAGATAATCAAATAAAATTAAACAACTGGTATATAATATGAAAAATAATATTATAATATTGGTTAACAATTAAATAATAGTATTGTGAGAAAAATAATATTATAAGAAACAATGAGGGTATATTAAACCTATAGGTTTGGGTGCCCTGCAGCAGAGGGGTGATGTGTTTAGGCTCAGAATAGTACGCAGTTATTTCACCAAGCTGGTAAAAAAGGTATATCTTCTGTTGTTTTGGTTGGTTATTCCTTAAATAATCAACCTATGTTTTCATGCAGAAAGTCAATCTCTCGGATTCGGCCCAAAAATTTTTTCTGGACGTTTCAAGGTGTCTAGATCAAAATTAGCAAATGTCCGTCCGCCGTCCACGCTGACTTTGGTAGTAGAAAATTTTCTAAAAATCTGAAATTTTTGTGGGACCCTTTTGCGGCTCTAGTTGATCCTCGAAACTTTTCAACCCGATCGGACCAAATTTGAGTAGGGTAGGGATCAAAATATGTATTTCGAAAAATGGATTTTTGAGATTTTTTGCAGTTTAGGTGTGTTGGGTACCATTTTCAACTGAATTCTGGACGCTGAATCCAATGAAAAGAGTCCCAGAACGATTGGCACCCACTGGAAGAGGTTATGGATCAGAATGGGTGCCTATCTACCCATTTCGAATGTGGGTTTTCGAGATTTCTGGTACCTAGGCGTGTGGGGTATCATTTTCCACTACATTTTGGACCCTGAATCGATTGGAATGGTCCGGGACCCGCTACACCCACTGTTTTCCCCATTTTCCCCATGTTGAAGAAATGAGTCTCCATGCGCCTGGTCCGAGGAATAACCAACCCGTGTGTAAGAATTTGCAGCGTTTTATTGAGTTACTCCTCCCCTACTTCACTCTTGTCTTTGCTACCTCCATAGATTAGAGGAATCGTTTGAAAGCTGCCCACAACTGGGACATCGGCCTCCGCACCTACTTCTAGTAGTAACCTGCGGCTCTTCTCCCTTTCAATTCAAAACGCCCAAATTTCGATATCTCTTCAATTTAGAAGTTTGGATCACAAATACCTGGTTCCGTAGTAATTTGCTTCCGCGATTTTTTTTTTTTTTTTTTTTTGTAAACATAGGGAAGGCTTTATTAGTGAACGTGAGTGAGATTTGGAGAAACTCCCGCAGTGCCTCAAAATATATAGATCTTGATATGTGAGTAACATCCATGTGGAACTCAAGGTCCCATAAAGGTCAAACGTACTATCATCATCGATCCGCCGTCGGCCCACCTGGTCTCCGCAGACCTTTCCCTATCAGCGACTCAATAAAAACTTGACTATTCCTCAAATGTTGATCGTATGTATACGATAATGTGTGATGTTTGTCATTTTTATAAATTGTGGAAATAATTGTATAAATGATTGACCGACCAGGAATGAGTTGGTCGGTGATACCGAAACTGAAGGGGTTCCTGTTCATCCCCAATCACTAAATTTTTCACCAAACAAAGATATCGATACCGTGACTAATTACTCAACCCGTCGTCGTTTTTCTGTTTCCAGATACGGATGGAGAGAGTGGGAGTAGAGAGAGTTTGGTCGAGCGCAAAATGCAGCCAAGCGTTCCTGTTAAAACCACCACCTATAAGGTAAGCACGAGCTCCATCACTACTGTCGAACCTCCCTTAGGCTGACATCGGTTGACGGTAGGTGATTCCTTGTTCCGAAATAGGTACATGGACAGTAGGCATCTTCTCTTGGAAATCTGCGAGAGCAATTTCTGAATTCTTGTATAGTAAGTCCCATCTCGTCGATTGAACGATCTGATTAAATTGACCAGGAGCATACGATGTCAGTACATTGGTGAAAATATTAATTTTGATTTTGGAGTCAGAACTACTCTCCGAGACTGGTTTTATGTTGCATTACGGAAAATGAGGGAGGACCGACTGCTTAGCCACTAAGCCGGGTTGAAGGTCACGGCTGTCTATTCTAGCCTCCAATTTAATGTGTAATCAACGGTCCGATCACCACATGTAAATGATCTGGGGAGGGCGTATTCCATTATAGCTCGCCTAGGCGCAACGTGTATCGTACTCCAAGATGAGTGAATACAGTTCAAAATGCGAACTAAACTAATGTTTGATCAATAACATGATTGTACACTTGTACTAGGTATATATTGTGACCGCGGAAGTGAGTAAAAAAATCTCCCAAGCAGCGAACTTCCAGCAATTATCTTCAGAAAATCATGACGTCTGAAAAATATTCAGCTTTTCAACCCGACCGGACCAAATTGTCCCAATACGATTGGCACCCACCGGAAGAAGTTATGGGTATCAATCTACCCTTTCGGATATGTGTTTTCGAGATTGTTGGTACCTAGGCGTGTGGGGTAACATTATCTACTAAATTTTAAACGCTGAATCGATTGGAATGGGTTCGGGACCTGCCACACCCGCCGTTTCTCCTATTTTCCCCATGTTGAAGAAATAAGCCTCCATGCGCCTGGTTCGAGGAATAAACAACCCCTGTGAAGGAATTTGCAGCTTTTTTTTTTCTTCCGGTTTCATAGCTAATTAGGCAGTAAATTGATTACACTTATACAAGAGACCTCCTAAATCTGCGTCTCACACGACGTAGACGGTATATGAATTTTCAGCGCTTGCCGTCTAACTTTTTTTTTTGTACGTTTTGTGAGATTGTGACATTTTCTAAACCTACTAGCTGAACTAATTGGTAGAACGATTTTCTAATCAATAGGGATTCTGATTAATCCACCCTTCTCCGTGCTATGAGAATCAAAACCTGGAAATAAAAAGTTAAGATGTGTTCTTCTCTGTATTTGTAAGAATAGAGCATGGAGAATCTTCTTACACATTCAGATTTTTATTATCGAAAACTCTCTATTAACTTACACTTTTGGTGAGCTACCTAAGTTTTGGATTATTCTTACCTGCATGGTTAGAAGGCGTAGTCTAAAATCCATGTTGCATTAGAGTTCCCCACTTTTGTGGTAGAGTTTATTGCACAACTCAGTTCTTTTAATGTTGGAAAGACAAGTTGTCTGCATTGAATGATTTTCGTTCCGTGCGAAGGCGACATTTATCGACCAACTTCTCCTTGAATGATCAAAAGTTCCCCTTTATTAAACTTCACTAATTTTGAGTGTCAAGGCGATCAATGGATGTCACAGATCCCCTCTTTAAAATTCTCTTCCCTTCGAGGAAGTTGCTCCACAACGGCACTGCTCTACCGTAGTACCGGTTTAACATAAACGACAGTTCAATAGGCGTAGTGAGGCCCCGTGATGAAACACAATTAATATTTATGAAGACTTGTGATGTCTCACGGGCTCTCAAGGCGGGGACCTATCCAACGGTTCAAAGTGGTTTATTTCCCCTACATACTACGGAAAACTCCATTCAGTCAGATTATACTTACAACGATAAGATTACGGTTCCGTAAATTATGAAAACAAAATGTTCTATATTTCGAAAGGTTCATTAACCAAAAGAAACGTTCCCATATTTGACATTCACTCCTTCTGATATTCTGATCCCTCACAAGTGCGGATCGCGTTGATAGGATTTATTGAGGACAGCTAATAAATAATTTCGAATACTCTCTCGTGTGAATCGTCATCTCTCAGTGACAAATCTAATCTTCTTTTAATTCTTAAGTACCGTATCGTGGTCAAGTTGGTGTCACTGTTGACACATCTCAATGCTCAATCCGCTCTAACTGAACTTTCGAGTTGTAATGTGCCTTTATCAAGACGACAATAACAGAGCTAGGGCTATTTTTGTGCAAAAACTTGCGGCCCGAGGGGTTTGAACGATCAACACACCGCTGTCAGCACATGAAAAACAAGACAGTATAGGTGCGGAAAACTCGAATATTGTAAAAATTTGAATAAGTAAAAATAATGTTTCTGTGTTTGAAACACCTTTAATAGGTTTCTTGGCGTTCAATCGTTAGCTGAAATGTCCTCAATTTAATAAGCCCTACTGATACTTAGGGACATAATTCCAGCTCTTACGCTAACTTAAAAACGTAATACGTAACATGAAAAACAACAATACCAAGGAATACAGATTTTTCAAATAATGATCTTACCTCAGTCTCAAACCCACGTTAGCACCAGTGACCGTCTGAAGTGGAATTTTATTTAAAAACTTAGCGCCCAATGAGGACCTGTCATTGCAAATTGTATAAAATGTACAGAACCTGCAAGGGAAAACTGTCTATTGGTTCAGTCTCAGCTATTTAAAGAATAAATCCTGATCGTACTCGTATTCATTTTTTCCGTGACGTATAATATAGATCGCCATAACCAATGACAAAACATAACAAATAAGTATAACGGGGTACAGTAATTCATCACGCAAAGACGGAAGAACTTGAAGAAAAATCATGTGCTCCCAATCTACACTAAGGTCATGTTGATCGTTGGAAAGATCGTTCGTATTGCGGAAGGAAAGTTGATCATACAAATCGATATTACCGTTTGCCGTAAAGTGGGATTTAACCTTACATACTCAGCAATAATTTATCTCCCTTATCGCGTGTACTTTCCTATCGCCTCCTCATTTTCAGAGCCAAATAGTGACACTTCAACCTTTTTGAGCTAGTCTAGATTTTTTGAAATCTCCTCATTCGGTCTGTATATAACAGAATACCCAGATTCACAGAAAAAATGGGTTTTATGCGTTTGATGAATATGGGTGGCGATAGTAAAGTATCTGCCCAGTGTAATGCTTTCGTATTGCTCATCCCCCACGGCTTTAGTAGTAGTAAAAACACCGCAAATTATTACTCAAGGGTTTATTATTCCTGTATATAGCAAGGCATGGATCTATTTTTCGTCTATAGGTTTTAGCATGGAACATGCTTTAGCCTCGGACTCACTTGCCGAAAAATGTCACACGGAATGGGTGACGAAATCCATAGTAACCAAAACCATAGTAAACAATCTTATGTGTCGCTAGCCTGGTCATACCAGGGAAGCATGTTCCATGTTCTCGAATTTTAGCCAAGTAAAAAGGCCTCCCTGCGCGGAGGCGCGCGTTCAACCAGGTATGTGGCAGGTTTCATGTTCCGATAATTTTAGCCGTAGGCTCTAAGTGAAAAGGATCCGGGGGTCCAGGGGGCTTGCCCCAATCTGATTTGGCCCGAAATTGTTTTCTGGACGTTTCAAAGTATCTACCCATTTCGAATATGTTAACGAGATTTCCGGTATCTAGGCGTGTGGGGTATCCTTTTCCACTAAATTTTGGACGCTGAATCGATCGGAATGGGTCCGGGACCCGCCGCATCTACAGTTTCCCCCATTTTCCCCATGTTGAAGAAATGAGTCTCCATGCGCCTGGTCCGAGGAATAACCAACCCGTGTGAAAGAATTTGCAGCGTTTTTAATCTACTCATCATAAAACAACAAATTACAATCTTTTGGGGGAGGAGGGAGGGGGGTTGATAGTGAAGTACAACCCATTTATCGATCATACTATTTTGATCTTTCTTTTGGAATTGTCATATTCTTCTCTGACGGATTCTCATTCTAGTCAGACTGATATCTATTGTGGGTTGATTCATGTATAACTACTTATAATTTGAATTGCGGCTACTATACCTACTCTTGACCTGACTAAATTTCGGGCGACCCAATCTATTGACGGTCTCTGATAAATACACCTGAAAATTTATTCTCTGACCGATCGCGAGGGACGGGATCCCGAGAGGGAGCTCTGATAACGTGATAAGGCCCATCAGGGGGCCCCGCTGGTGGTTTGGTTCTCCCTGGGCCCCCTCCGTCAGTGTGGTTTTGAACATGTTGGCAAGCGTTCTCCCGTTCGCTTCTTTTCAAGGTTGCGTCCACTATGTCAACGATGTGTTCTCCGGCCACTACTTTTCATGTCCCAAGGTAAAATTAACCCAAACCTCCATTAGCAGTATTCGAGTACAGCTAACGCCCTACTGTCTTTGCGTTTGCCCTGCATCAATATGACTTCTCATCATATTTAATAACTTATTTGAATGGGGTAGGACAGTCCATCGATTACCAATCGAGTCAAAATGTCTTGCTAGCTAAACATCTAACTTGACACGATCTAATTTATATATTATTCACTTAGTCATCAAATCAATTTTAGAAAACCCTTTGTACCAACCCGGCTGTCGTTCTTACGAAAGTAATCAGACAAAATAACATAATTTCGTAGTTAGTCAGGGAACAGGATGTCCTCATTTGGCCGAGTCACCTTAATTCTGATACTCACATTGTCAAGTACCCTAGCGGCCCTGTATCAATTTTTAGCCTCCTTAGATCTTATCACAGAAAACGTTTTCCCTGATAATGTAAATTTAGTAATAACTCGCCTATTTCCGAAACTAATTATTTGATAATTAGGTAATTTGTAGTCCAATTTTGGTAGGTTGTTCCTTTAATAATCTCAAATGTCTCCTCATTATGTTCCTTCCTTCAAATTTGTATTTTGAAAAGTGGATATTCAAGATTTTTGGCGATTTAGGCGTGTGGGGTATCATTTTCAACTGAATTTTGGATGCTGAATCCAATGAGATGGGTCGCGGGATGATTGGCGCCCACCCGAAGAGGTTATGGGTCAAAATGTGTATCTATTTACCTATTTCGAATATGTGTTTTCGAGATTTTAGGTACCTAGGCGTGCCGGGTATCATTTTCCACTAAACTTTGGACGCTGAATCGATTGAAATGAGCCTCCATGTGCCTGGTCCGAAGAATAACCAACCCCTTTGAAAGAATTTGCAGCGTTTTGACTTGTCGTTCCCTGTCATAAATATTTTATGGAGGCTTCGCCTAATCAGGCGCATCGCCAGATGAACAGTTCGTACACACAATTCATGTTATTCGTACCCTCGTTATTAATTTTTTTTTTTTTTTTGTCAAAATGGTATACCCGGTTTAAGATTGATAAGATCACCAACCACTTCCAAATGATTTTCAAATAATCAAAAGCAGTTTGAAAATGATTATCCAGTCATTTTTGTCGTCAGAATTTTCACACAGTTGAAAAATTATTACGTAAGGTGCGGTTGCCCTGACGACGCGGCTGGTTCAAACGGATTTAATGCTTTGAACGACTTTAGCACCTTATTAAACATCTCTATCGTGTACTTGAAACGAGAACCAAAAATAATTTTTTAGTCAGCGTATGAAACATCACTGCCTGAAGATAAGTACACTATAATATAAATGCGTTTAGTATATGTGTACAGTCGTTTTACTTTGGATCAAATTTTAGCTCAATTGCTTGAATTGAAACACATTTTACAGCTCCGACTTAAGTTATTCTTGTTGGAGAATAGTGTAAATCGCCGAGCAAAACCTGTATACTCATTTCGAACAAATCCCCCTTCTTATTTTTACTCGCATTCACTTGGTGTAGATTTTGCTCAAATATGGTCGAAGGTCGTATGTGTAAGTCGCGCTAATGGCATAGCCTCTATTACATAATTCCTTCCCCTCGAATACCTTGCCACAAACCTGCTAAGCTGGCTTGGAGTTGAATTTTTCCAGAATGATAGGATTTTGATCAATACGTTAATTTCAGTTTCAGTAGATCGGTTTTTTCCTGTTGAAAAAAGGGAGGTTTGAATCTGTTTGCTCCAGTCAATGAGTACGAAGCAACTGGATAAACAAGTAGGCCCCGACTTGACATTTAAGAGTGCACCAATTGCCGCGGGTTCGTGCATTTCCACTGCATTCCGTTTTTTAACCTGCCAATAATATTACGTATTTTAGTAATTATTTCTCGAATCAGCTGCATGTGCACTAAAAAAAAATTTCTCAGGACAAACAGACTCCGCATTAATACCAATGTTTCCAAGTTTTCAAAAACCAGAATTTTTATCTGTTATGGGTTTTTACAAGTGGCTGACGTCGTACCAGTCGTCTTCATTCGCAAACCAGAAATTATAGGATCACTGGTTGCTTACAATAGAACACGATCACATTCCAGAAAAAAAGAAAATGAAGGTAGATTTCACGCCATACAATCATGACAGTAAGGCATTAAAGCGTCACCCTCGTCGTTTTATTGGCGCGCATCCAACTCAGTTTCGACTCAACCGTCCGCTAAATTGACCTTTTTAACTCGAGAAATGTTTTTCTTTTGTACTTCGTCATTTTTCACCAACCCTTCCAAATCCTGAACTACGAATTGTGATTCTTCACGATTTATTAAAGGGGCTAGTTAAATTTGCAGAAACAGCCTAATTAATGAGCTCATGACGAACGCTTTATAATTATTATTTTGAACGGGGACTCGACGAAATTTTGAGTTTAAAATTTTTCTCAACAAGTGGCATGCTGAGTGATAATCTCCGAGATCAAATTACGGTGAAAATTGTTTGCAGGCTCAAAATCTGAAGATTCCATGCAACCATAGCTTCCCTGGTATAGTTTCCAATACTTTATTAGAACCCACGTTTTCAACCTGAATTGTTTTTGCTTCGTGGTTTTGGTTGGTTATTCCTTGAAAAATCAACCTATGTTTTCATACAAAAGGGTCAACCTCTCCGATTCAGCCCAAAATTTTTTTTCTAGACGTTTCAAGGTGTCTAGATCAAAAAAGTCAAATGTCTGTCCGCCATACGCTTCTGGTTGTAGACATTTTTCTAAAAATCTGAAATTTGGGTCAGGGGTCTGTTCTCGGCTCTAGTTGATCCTCGAAACCAAATTTGGGCGGGGTAGAGGTCAAAACGTGTTTTTCGAAAAATGGCGTCAAATGGATTTTTGAGATTTTTGGCGATTTAGGCGTGTGGGGTATCATTTTCCACTAAATTTTGGACGCTGAATCTAATGAAATGGGTCCGAGACCCGCCCCACTCACTGTTTCTCCCATGTTGAAGAAAAATGAGTCCCCATGCACCTGGTCCGAGGAATAACCAACCCGTATGAAAGAAGTAGCGTTTTCTGTGAATTGATTTTGTAGTTTTGTTCTTGATTAGTCATTGTAGTTATTCAGCTGTCTTATTCCGTTAGATTCATTTTCTATGGGTGTTTATATCCGTGGGTCTTGAAAATACTCATATTTATTAGAGGAACGCTTCATCGGAAACAACGAAAATGAACTGATTAAAATAGGCGCTGCATTTATAGCCAGGTAGAACTTTCTCGTATTCATTCCACAGATTCAAGCAAGTGAATTCTGAGAGCCATTATTTTGTGAATTTCTCTGAACTTCCCTTCGAGGTCTGCGAACTCCCAGCAGAAATTAACTTCGGAACAAGCGAGGTTGGTTCCCAGTTAGTGGAAGGATTAACCGTGCTAGCTGTTCAAAATGTTTCATTTGCTCTATTAACTGGTGAAAGCTTTGTTGCCAGTGAAACTATCGTCTAAAGCCCTAATGGTGCTGGCAAATCAATTAAAATCGTACCTGTGGGTTTCGCGTGTCGAAAGTGGACCCTTAAACCCGGGGTTTCTACCATTGCTAGCGAAGGGGCAAGAGAAGCTAACTCAACCGAACAATGTAAGGAGTTTTTAGTTTAAATTTGTAAATAATCATAACCATTGACATTTACCGATCCCGCTGAAATTCGCCTTCCCTTCGTTTGTCCAGCACTCAATAGGCTCAAGTGAGAATAGGCTGCTGAGAAGGGATTGCAAGCAGGGGATTACGAAACCGTAAAAGCCCGGTAGAGTCCGAATTAGGAGGAAAGACTGGAAGACTAAAACTGGAGGAGTTTTTAAGTCTTGTTTGCCTATCGATTCTTTTATTCTCCATTAGCAAGATCGTTTACTCTCCCGCTGCTCAGAAGGTTAGACAATGGGCGGTGGCTATATAACCCACGGAGATAAGAAAGTAGAGCAAATATCGTTTATACCATTGAATATGAATGTCATTCAAATTTGTCTGAGAACAACTTTTTCGATTGATCCTGTACTATGCCTGTAGCGTTACGAGGGAATGTGGAATTTTTTTCGTTCGTAAGGAAGTCCTTCAGGACCCTTGCTGTCAGATAATCGAGCTGTCTGGTGGTTTGAAGTAGAACGATCATAATTTCTAACCGCCTCGAAGTTTGGCGAGGGCTGCCACTTATCCTTAACTAATTTTATCAGCTAATCACGCTGAATGAGTAATACGTTCATTTACAATGCACAATGAAATCTTGCGTTAGTCATTTTTGTTTGTTCATTGAAAAGGAGCCGATTATCAGCCACTATGGAGGCAAACAATTCCAGCCAACAAAATATTATATACAGGTGTTTTAACAGATATCCAGCGTTCATCATCATATCCAAACTATTTGACCTTCCAGCTGATGATGTGGCTTACGTTGGAGACGCCTGAATCTGCCGACCATGTCTTGAACTTACCTATCTCTCCATCTTGGCTCCGGAACCAATTTCATTCAAGGATAACATTTCAGGCGGACATTGAAATGAGTTCCACATTCTCGAGTGTTGAAGAAGACAAATTGTCCAAACAGATACACTTTTCACATTTCGTTTCAAGTGAAAAGTATAGCAAGTACTAGTATGTATTTAATCTATATCAGGCAGATCTGAAATAATAGGTCGATAGAATAGAATTTTCTCCTTTTATACTCCTTGGTTGACAAGATGCCCAGTTGGTCCAGGCACTGGTGACGCCTTACTTTGACTATGCGCAATTGGTCTATTGCGATATCAGTAGTGAGCACTCAATGATGTTGTTTGTTTTGTTTGTCGGTTGAGGCACCGCGAGGATGTCAACTACATGTAAGAAGTACTAACCTTTGGCACAATAATCCTTAAGATTCAAAAGTTCCGGACAACCGGTTACCTGTATGAGCACTTCAGTATTCGTTCGGAACTTCATAGTAAGACTACTAAGTATCCCCAATAACACTTGAAATTCCGAGGCATTCTATCGTGCTCTTCAGTAAGTCATTTTTCGTACAGGCTACAACATTTTTCAACGATAATAGGGCGCTATTCGGTCTCACTAGAAACTTTAGCTATTTTAGAAATAGATTATGGGCCAAAATGGGCACCTATTTACTCATTTCAAATGTGTGTTTTCGAGATGCCTGGTACCTAGGCGTGTGGGGTATCGTTTTCCACTAAATTTCACTGTTTTCCCCATTTTCCCCATGTTGAAGAAATTAGTCTACATGCGTCTGGTCCGAGGAATAACCAACCCGTGTAAAAGAATTTGCAGCGTTTACTCCAACCACAGCTCTGGCTATAAGCTGATCAATAGAACATATCGAGATTCAAACGTTTTTTGGTTAGGCAAGAAAATGGTTTTTGGTTGGTTATTCCTTGAATAATCAACCTATGTTTTCATGATAATGGTCAACCTCTCCGATTCGGCTCAAAATTTTTTTCTGGACGTTTCATGATGTCCTGATCAAAAAAGGTCAATGTCCGTCCGCCGTACGCCGTCCGCCGTCCGCCGTACGCCGTCCGCCGTCCATTGTCCACGCCGTTTTTGGTAGTAGAAAATTTTCTAAAAATCTGAAATTTGGGTCAGGGGTCTGTTCCCAGCCGAGATGGGTCCTCGAAACTTTTCAGCCCGATCGGACAAAATTTGGAGGGGGTAGGGGTTTTTTGAAAAATGGATTTTCGAGATTTTGGGTGATTTAGGCGAGTGGGGTGTCATTTTCCACTAAATTTTGGACGCTGAATCCAATAAAATGGGTCCCAGAACAATTGGCACCCACTGGAAGAAGTAATGGGTCAAATTGGGTATTTATTACCCATTTTGAATATGTGTTTTCGGGATTTCAGCTACCTAGGCGAGTAGGGTGTTATTTTCCACTAAATTTTGGACGCTGAATCCAATAAAATGGGCTCCAGAACAATTGGCACCCACTGGAAGAAGTTATGGGTCAAATTGGGTATTTATTACCCAATAAATGGTGCCTAGGCGTGTGGGGTATCATATTCCACTAAACTTGGACCCTGAATCGATTGGAATGGGTCTGGGACCCGCCACACCCACTGTTTCCCCCATTCGAGGAGTAACCAACCCGTGTGTAAGAATTTGCAGATTTTTTTCTTTAAAGTATCGTTGTGTTAGTCATCTAACTTTAAAATCCTAGGAGTTCTAGAGACTGAGAATCCTACGAAAATCAGAGCTAGATAAACTAGTATAATATAGTACTACCATGGTTGTACTACTCGAGTAGCCCAGTAAATTCTAAATGTGACGAGAATTTGCAAAAATATGTTCTCACTTGATGGAGATTAAGAAAAATCTAATATTTTCCATTTCCTCCACTTTGCCCCTTTCCGTCGTTTGCATGAAGACTGACGGGTAAATTAATGGTTCCTCCTGCCCTTGGCCATTTATTTCTCGCCAAGGGAAAAGAGGCCTCATGTTGGACGAGAACGGTTTCGAACGCTCTCAGACAGATTTCCCCCGTCATGTCACCCACGAGGGAACGTGACTTCGCGCTAACACTTCGTTTAGAAGGGAGAGTGTTTTTAAATGTTTATAAAACCCGGAGCTGACCTGGAATTACGAATTATTCTCAGTTGTTATTATATATTATATACTCTTTGATATACGTTCTTTCATCTTTCGTTGTGCCTTTGATTCATCAGAGGTGAAGTGACCTCCAAACATCAGAAGGCATCAGGAAGTAATGGTTCACTGAGCTCTCGGTCCTTCCACAAGTTCTCCAGCCTTCTAATTAGTGAAAACCCGATGCCTTCTTGATGCCAAACTCCACTTTGTTGTCAACCGAGCTATATAAGCTATCATTTATTTATTTTTGTGAAAGGGGATGAGTTTGAGCCCAATTAGGATAATATCTTAATACACGAAGCATATACAAAAAATCTGCAAATTCTTACACACGGGTTGGTTATTCCTCGAATGGGGGAAACAGTGGGTGTGGCGGGTCTCAGACCCATTCCAATCGATTCAAGGTCCAAAATTTAGTGGAATATGATACCCCACACGCCTAGGCACCAGAAATCCTGACACATACATAATGGTGGATACATACCCATTTTGACCCATAACTTCTTCCGGTGGGTGCCAAACGTTCTGGGACACACATCATTCAATTCAGCGTCCAAAATTTAGTGGAAAATGATACTCCACACGCCTAGGTAGCAGAAATCCCAAAAACACATAATCAAATTGGGTAATAAATACCCAATTTGACCCGTAACTTCTTCCAGTGGGTGCCAATTGTTCTGGGACCCATTTAATTGGATTCAGCGTCCAAAATTTAGTGGAAAATGACACCCTACTCGCCTAGGTAGCGGAAATCCCGAAAACACATATTCAAAATGGGTAATAAATACCCAATTTGACCCATTACTTCTTCCAGTGGGTGCCAATTGTTCTGGGACCCATTTTATTGGATTCAGCGTCTAAAATTTAGTGGAAAATGACACCCCACTCGCCTAAATCACCCAAAATCTCGAAAATCCATTTTTCAAAAAACACATTTTGACCCCTACCCCCTCCAAATTTGGTCCGACCGGGCTGAAAAGTTTCGAGGACCCATCTCGGCTGGGAACAGACCCCTGACCCAAATTTCAGATTTTTAGAAAATTTTCTACTACCAAAAACGGCGCGGAACATGGACGGCGTACGGCGTACAACGTACGGCGTACGGCGGACGGCGGACGGACATTGACCTTTTTTGATCAGGACATCATGAAACGTCCAGAAAAAAATTTTGAGCCAGATCGGAGAGGTTGACCATTATCATGAAAACATAGGTTGATTATTCGAGGAATAACCAAACAACAAAATGTATAAGTGGAATGAAGAAGAACGTCTGGAAGAGACAAGAGGAAATAAAGAACTCGCGCAGGCGGAATTTCAGCACTGGAAGTGAGCATGATGAGCGATCAATGGATCGATCCGAGTTCAGCATGCATGCGACCATAATCAGACATCATGCATAGGCGAACGGGGTGCTCTTCTAAGTTTTCCGGAGATTGGTGTTTTGCCTCAAATGGGTAGTATGTCTATATGGAGTTGCACGATTTGCACTGCCCCAAGGTCTTGGCCAACCCTTAGATTAGATTAGATTTTTATAAATTGTTTCACTACCAAAATCGGCGTGGAAAATGGGAGGGAAACAGTGAGTGTGGAGTGTCCCGGACTTATTTCAATCGATCCAGCGTCCAACATTTAGTAGAAAATGATACCCTGCAAGCCTCGGTACCAGAAATCTCGAAAATCTCACATTCTAAATAGGTAGATATAACCATTGTCACCCTAAACCTCTTTAGTGGGTACCAATTGATCTGGGACCCGTCTCATTGGATTCAGCATCCAAAATGTAGTCGGAAATGATCCCACACCCCTGAATCGCCGCAAATATCAAAAACCCATATTTCAACCCCCCCCCCCCCCCTCTCCCTTCCTAACATGGTCCGATGAATCAGCGTTAAAAACAATCAAATTGCGGGTAAAAAAATTGGTTAAGGAATCAATAATAATGTTCGTGAAATTATGGGCAGAATCCGAATATACAAAAGAAACGCTGCAATTTACACAGAGGTTGGTTATTCCTCGTGCCAGGAGCATGGAGACTCATTCCAATCGATCCACCCCCCAACCAATTTCCCACTACCAAAATCGGTGTGGACGGTGGACGAACATTTTCTTATTTTGATCCAGACACCTTGAAACGCTCAGAAATAAAAATTGGGCCGAATCGGACACATAACTTTGTGCATGGAAATGTAGGTTGATTAATTATATTCGAGGAATAAAAAAACACTTTCCAAGCATCTCCGCTGGCATACAAATTGAGTTGCGAACAGTCAAAAAGCTTTAGTTGTTTCGTGGTTGGTTGACTAAGCTAAATTTTAAATCGCCTTTATGATGATCTACTTATGTGCTCTAGTTTCAACGACCTCTCGGGTGAAAATCAACAAAATGTTGTGCCTTACCGACCAGTTGCAGTATCTAACTTGAGTAGGTACAGACCACTTAACATTATTTCTCCAATTACACGTTCACACGCGGTGCATTTTCCCGACGCGTTGCTTATGATAATCTCGCCCAACAAAGTTTTCCAAATTTTGAGTCCCGTCAGTCTCGCAGCGTTTCACGCTTGGGCATTTTCCTTTGAGTGTAACTAACCATAACAAAACGTTCAAGGACTGCGCTCTCTGCGTCCGGAGCTTTAGTTGTTGTACTGCCCTGTCCCAGTGAACATGGAGTGAATATCCGCCATGGAGCCCAAGGTAACTCATATGAAACGGCTTGTCAACTTCAGGCCCGAAATCATCTATACTTACTTTGAATGTATTCATTATTTTTAAAAAGAAACGTGTAACTGTTGTGTACGAGTTCTCATTGCCGAATTCATCAGGAGACCTATCAGTCTGTCATAATTTATTGATTTCAATTGTAGAAACTAACTCCGGGAAGAGTTGCTCAGGTCCAGAGTTTTCTGCCACGGTGTATGGTTGGTGAAATTGGTCCTTGAAACCAATTTTGACTATATAAATTCTTCTTGAATAACACTATTGCTAGAGCAGCCAATTCCTGGATCTAGCAATATTCCCTGATACTCTAAGGGATGTCTATGTGTAGAAATTATGATACTTTCTATTATGCTAACTTGCTGATCAAGATTTGGACGTTGTTCAAAAAATCCTCTCCAACCTGCACAAAGCTACCCCAGGAGAAAACTTCCCAGCAACCACACATAAACCACTCTGTGCACATTACGTAGGTTGGTTTACTTGCGTTTTGTTCAATTTTCTTGGCGGTCATGTCTTGTGCTTGTATTTCAAGTGTCAACAGAAATAAGAGATTTCTCTCCAAATATTCACGATCTACGTTTGTGTGGATTAAAATCTCAAGAGCTCTCCACCGTCCTAATAGATAGAGACCGTTAAAATATTCCAAAAAGCTGAGCTTTTGCACACAACACACGATCCATTTGTGTTCTAGTTGGTCTCAACTCTGAACTCAACCACCGTCAGGGACAAGGAGGGGGGGGGGGATCAAAGATCAAACCCCCTTCTTCTCCTTAGGAGGATAACTGAAATTGGAGGCAGACAACGTGAAAGCACTTTCCAAAGATCCTTTACCGCCATGGGATGGGTATTGTTACCAGTCACCAACAACAATACCCTCTGTGGTTGGGTGAATATTGCACGAGACCCTATTAACAGAGCGAGGGAAATAATACGCAATTGCACGACCGGTGCGGACATAATACCTGCCGTCCTACCCAGACAATGAAGGATTTTGTGGTGACCCTGGAATCACATGTTTCGCGACCTCACCCAATCAATTGTTCACGCTCCCAGCACTCCTGGGAATAGAATTTCCCTCACTTCGTCGGTAGTAAAATATCCCTACCTTACTTCCATTTCCCAACGCTCGGAGTTCCGGCTTTCACAAGAACGTTAGTGGGTAGATGAGGAGACTTAGTAGCCCGGAGAGTCGGCCGGTGTCCAATTTTCCTCAATCTCCCTTGAAAGTAGGTCAAGTCGGAAAAATCATTCACACTATCTTGTCAGTAGCCACAAATAATAAATATGAATGAATGGCTATTAACGTTTTTTTCCCTTTATTGTTTTGGTTGGTTGTTCCTTAAATAACCAACTTGACTGTTTTCATGCAAAAAGTCAATCACTCCAATACGGCCCAAAAAATTTGTCTGGTCATTCCAAGATGTCTAGATCAAAATCTGTCCGTCCGCCGTCCACGCCGATTTCGGGAGTGGAACATCTCTTAAAACTCTGAAATGTTGGTCAGGGACCCGTTTTTGGCTCTAGTTATCCTTAAAAGTGTTCATTCAGCTAGATCGGACCAAATTTGGAAGGGGGAGGGGGGGGGGGGTCAAAATGTGCATTTCAAAATATTGATTTTCGAGATTTACGGCAATCTAGGCGTGTGGGGTATCAGTATCGACTAAATTTTGGACGCTGAATCCAATGAGACGGTTCCGGAACGATTGGCGCCCACAGGAAGAGATTTTGGGTCAAAATTGGTACCTCCCTATCTATTTTGAATGTGGGTTTTCGAGTGTTTTCGGTCTATTAACACCTACTGCTTTATTGTTTTATTGAAGAGATATCTCTGAATCTATGTTGTACAGAAATCTAAAAACCCTCTCTTCTTCCTCTGTAAATATGCATACCAGATAATTTGCTATAGTAATTTGCTTAGTTAGCCAAACCTCTCTTTGGGTTTAACAACAAAGGTCCGCGTTAGCCTGTTTCTGTTCTCAGGCCTTTCTCGTCAATCAACGTGACATTTTCAGAGTGTGTAATTGATTACGTATTACGCATTTGAATATGTCATATTTTCCAAAAGTGATTAAGGATGAAACCATGTTGTGAGTTGCCTTTATAATGAAGTCTAAACATTATCAGCTTCAACTACCTAAGCGAAAAAAAAGTTATTAGCAATTGTGTTTAGAGCCCTCTGAACTCACTTGTTTAATTCTGATGCTTCCCGTTCCGCATTCAACCAATTGAACTGTTGTGATACCGGTTACGGTTGTTAGACCATCGTCAGTAGCAACATCCTTCTTTTTTCATTCATTTCCACTGTGGAAATTTTGACTTTCTTAAAGCTACCATTTCGGGATTTAGGAACTTCCAAGAAAAAGGGCTGGTTCGTCTTGTTATATATCTACCACATAACACCTACTCTTCTAATCATCAATCAAAACCGAGGACATCGTTGGAAATGTCACCTCATTGAACCAAATCAAATATACTTACACAATATCTACTGTTATTTACATTTGACTTTTTCATTATACTTCTTTTTCAACGATCAAAACTAGTAGGTAGTTGTAATCTCAAGATTTACTTTTCCTCTAAACTAATCTATTTTTCCTTTGCTCACGTGCTGCTAACTTTCCATCCTTTTGGATGGTTATTCCTTGAATAATCAACCCATGTTTTCATGCAAAAAGTCAATCTCTCCGATTCGGCCCAAATTTTTTTTCTGGACGTTTCAAAGTGTCTAGATCAAAATTAGCAAATGTCCGTCCGCCGTACGCCGTACGGTGTCCGCCGTCCGCCGTCCACGCCGACTTTAGTAGTAGAAATTATTCAAAGAAATTTTGGTCAGGGGTCCTTTCATGGCTCTAGTTGGTCCTCGAAGCTTTTCAACCCGATCGGACCAAATTTGGGTGGGGTAGGGGTCTAACTGTGAATTTTGAAAAATGGATTTTTGAGATTTTTTGCAATCTAGGAGCGTGGGGTACCATTTTCCACTAAATTCTGGACGCTGAATCCAATGTGATGGGTCCCAGAACGATTGGAACCCATTGGAAGAGGTTATGGGCCAAAATGGGTATCTATTACCCATTTTGAATTTGTGTTTTCGAGATTTCTGGTACCTTGGCGTGTGGGGTATTATTTTCCACTAAATTCTGGATCCTGGATCGATTGAAATGGGTCCGGGACCCGCCACACCCTCTGTTTCCCCCATTTTACCCATGTTTGAATATGTATTTTAGAGATTTCTGCTACCTAGGCGTGTAGGGTATGATTTTCCATTAATTTTTTGACGCTGAATCCAATGAGACAGGTCCCGGAACGATTGATTGATGCCCTCTGGATGAGGCTATGGGTCAAAATGGGTACCTATCTACCCATTTCGAATGTGTGTTTTCGAGATTTTTGTAACCTAGGCGTGTGGGGTATCATTTTCCACTAAATTGTGGACCCTCAATCGATTGGAAAGGGTCCGGGACCCGCTACGATTACTGTTTTCCCCATTTCCCCCATGTTGAAGAAATGAGTCTAAGCATGCGCCTGGTCCGAGGAATAACCAACCCGTGTTTAAGAATTTTCTGCGTTTATGTTTTCTTATTGAATAAAGAATTACCATAATACCTGAGCTCAATCTTTCCGACATGCCTAAAAATTTGGTATTATACTTCGGTATATCGGAAAGTGGTCACTACTGGCAGCAGGCCCTTTAGGGTCGCGAGTACAACGTCTTTAAAGGCTTATCGACCGCAATGGTCGCTAAGCTGTTGAAGAAAAAAAATAATAAGGTGTGCAGTGGTAACACTGCCACCTTCTCCCAGCATCGCTACCCTCCTCCGGTCCGCCATTGTCTTTTTTTGTTCGCTTGAGTAAAACGTCTCCTCTCAAGATATTCTCGTTTCGACCGGGTTTTACCCTTTTACTTATATTTCTTTGTACGCCGACAGTTTCGTTTCGCGATTGTGCGATAATTTAATTTGTTTGCACAATCAGTGGTTGTTGTGTCGGCGATTTATCACGGCGTGTGTTGTGCCGTTTTTTCAATCGAGGTTATTTTTCGTTCGCCCCGAGTTTTCTGTTTCAGCGGGTGGATGTCACCCGAATCTCCACGTTTGGAGATTCACCATCAATCTCTGATGGCTGTTTGGTCCGATCTTTCGGTTTCCGGCCATCGTGGCCAAGTGCGCGACCGCGAGGTTCGAGCATCATGCCGTCGTCACCAGCGTATTCCACGCGAAAGATCTCGCTCTCGTAGAGCGAGTCACCGTTGACGTTGCCGTTGTCGGTCGTCCTCTTCGGTGTCGCCGTCGTCCAATGAGACTTCGGGATCGCTGCCATCGCCACC
The DNA here is from genome assembly GCA_019603395.1 of Cyrtorhinus lividipennis. NCBI lineage: Eukaryota > Metazoa > Arthropoda > Insecta > Hemiptera > Miridae > Cyrtorhinus > Cyrtorhinus lividipennis. The sequence goes on from CM034000.1 coordinate 2,537,864, forward strand.
CAGTTGCCGCCAGTTGGCAGGTTCTCCCGTTCAGTCGGAAGGACCAAGGCCAGTTCTGGAGGGAATTCAGCGGCTTATAAGCGGCAGTAACGGTAAGTAGGTAAGTAAGATCGAAGTGCCGCGTCCGGATATTGACCCGGCTATTGTCGCAGAGTTGGCAAAAGTGCAACGCGAGGGGCTTCCCCTGTTGGCCTACACCTCCTTGAGGGATAGGTATGTAGCGTTGCCACATTTTCCCGAGTTCACGGCTCCCGTGCTCAACTCTGCAGTGTCCGCTATGATCCAGTCCTCCTCAAGGGAGCGGGATCGGTCAGTTGCTCACCAGCAGGAGCTTCTCCTGAGCTTGGTGCTGGCCTCAGTGGAAGGGTGTACCCTATTGGGTGACCAAAACCGCTTTGATTGGGCTGACGTCCAACGTAGAGGTAGACTGGCAGATCTGGTCTACAATGCGGTTTCCATTGTCTCAATGTTCACGGCTCCCGTGCTCAACTCTGCAGTGTCCGCTATGATCCCGTCCTCCTCAAGGGAGCGGGATCGGTCAGTTGCTCACCAGCAGGAGCTTCTCCTGAGCTTGGTGCTGGCCTCAGTGGAAGGGTGTACCCTATTGGGTGACCAAAACCGCTTTGATTGGGCTGACGTCCAACATAGAGGTAGACTGGCAGATCTGGTCTACAATGCGGTTTCCATTGTCTCAGCCAGCATATTTTCCGTCTGTCAAACACCCGAAAACGTCAGATTCTGACGGAGTTTAAGCCGTCCATTGCTGAGCGGGCCATGAAACAGCCAGTGGGCCCAAAATCCTTATTTAATGACCAGCTGGGTTCCTGGGGCCAGGAGGCCCAGGCCCAATCAAAGACAGTTCCCCGGCCTTCTGTAAAAGCGGGCCCAAGCTTCTTGGCCGCTTCTGCAAGATCGGGAAACTCTTTGCGCCCTGCCAAATCTGCCCGGCCGGCAGCGCTGACGGGCCAGGCGACTTGCAACAAGCGCCCAGAGCAGCGCCAGGATCGTTGCTTGGGACGGGACAGGCGTCCTTAGACACGGTGAGTTTTAGTCCTGGTATTCTGGCTAAGCGGGTACATACTTGGCCTTCTCTGGTCAAACCAGGTAGTCCTGTACTTGAATGGGTGTGCGGCTATCGTTTTCTCTGGCGCAAGGAACCTCCCTTGTTGTCGGTGCCGTCTCCAAGGTCCCCACGGCCTCTTAGGCATCGGGACCGCAATTTAGCTTCTAAGATTAATGAGCTTTTAGCAATGGGAGTTATCACGAAATTCCCCCGTTCTGGACCCTGTTTTCTGTCGCCCGTTTTTCACTGTACCAAAGCCAGGGTCGGTTTATTGTTAATCTTAAGCAGTTGAACTCTGATGTTCAACAGGTTCATTTTAAATTGGATCACCACAGAACGGCTTTAAATTTTTTGGAACCCCACATGTATGCAGTTGTTATTGACTTAACAAATGCCTTTTATTTAATCCCCATACATACTTCTTATAGGAAATTCCTGGTTTTTCCAGTTTGGGGACTGCATGACCTGCCTGCCAATGGGTCTATCAACCTCTCCCTACACCTTTCATAAGCTGATGAGGCCAGTGGTGGCTAAATCTTTAAACAGACGGGGTGCGCATTATTAATTATCTAGATGACTCCCTCCTGATAGCTCCCTCAGAGGCAGAGTGTATACTGCCTAGGGACAAGGCGCTTTGCTTTTTCCAGGGTCCAGGCCTGGTAGTCAACCAGGCAAAGAGTAGGCTGCTTCCATCTCAACTCTTCACCTTCTTGGATTTCAATGGAGTCAATGACTATTTCCCTGCCACAGAATAAGCGAGCGGATTTGCTCTCAACGTTGGCAAAGTGGTCTGACGCGCTGAACGGATCGATTCGGTCCCTTTCCCGCCTCCTAGGAAAGTTGGTGGCGGCGGTTCCAGCTACTGTTTTCAGCCGTCCGCACCTCCGCAATCTAGAGCGGGATTGTGTCTTAGCTTTGGCGGCGTCCCACGATAATTACGAGGCGCCCTGTTCCCTCTCTTCTGGTTCCCTCGAAGACATTCTTTGGTGGGCCAAAACTCTTCCAAATGCGACTGTGGGCATTGAAAGGGACTTCTACGATCACATAGTTTTTTTCCAATGCGTCCTTGGCGGGGTGGGGTGTTTTTTCCAAACCCCACCCGGTCTATGGTTGGTGGCTTCTGTCTGAGAGATCAGCGCACATTAACCTTCTCGAGCTTTGGGCCACGCTTCACGTGTTTCAAGCTCTAGCATATGGTTGGAAGTCGGCTTCGGTCCTTCTACGGCTGGATAATACGACAGCTGTTGCCGTGATCAACAAGGGGGGTAGTGTAAGGTTCCCCCACTTCTAGGAGGTTGCGCACGCTATTTGGGACTTCCGTGAGGCGCGCAATTTGCGTCTGTTTGCCTGGTACATTCATTACAAAATGTAATTGCTGATGTGGAATTGCGTCAAGCTAATTGGGAGTATTAGTGGGGTTGTCCCATGGAGTTTTTTCAGAGGCAGTTGCGGCCTTTGGCACACCCGGCATAGACCTCTTTGCTTCGACTGAGTTACACCATTGTTCAGTGTTTCTCTCCTGGTTTCCTCAGGATGGGTCATAGGGAGTAGATGGATTCACCCATGATTGGGCTCAATAGTTTTTTTCTATGCATTTCCACCATTCGCCCTTATTCCACAGGTACTCAAAAAAGATTTGTAATGATAGGGCCACGGGGATTGTGGTTTTGCCCCTCTGGCTAGCTTAGCTATGACAATTTTGCATTCCATCATTGTGGGGCCTAATCATGATCTTCTTTTTTCACCTTACAGCAGTCTAGCCCGTCCATTGGCGTCCAGCCTGCGCCTATGATTGGCGGTTTTGTCTGGGGATGTTTTGCAAGGCAGGGCTACCCAGCTGATGTCATTGACACACTCGTGAGTTCTCGGAAAAACTTCTCGGGAAAGTTCTTGGGTACTATGTCTCAATATAACCTTGCGTACCGGCTCTGGCTGGCGTTTTGCGCTGATAGGTCATGGAACCCCACACAGATAACACCCTATACTCTTCCATGTTTTCTGCAACACCAATTGAATACGTCAAATAAGGGTTATAGTACTCTCAATTATTCTCACAGGTCTGCATTATCACTGCTGTCAGCTTCTGACGTGGGTGCTCATGCAGATGTAAAACGGTGTTTTGAAGCTGTTTTCCGGCAAAGGCCTACAAGGGCTCGGTACCAGACTTCCTGGGACCCTGCAGGGGTAATCCAGTACTTATCAGCATCCAATGATACTTATAGAATTTTCCTAACAACTAAGTTGGCGATTCTGTTGTTATTGTCATCGGGACAGCGTCTACAGACGTTGGCGTTGATAGAAAGGAAGCTTATTGTTTTCTCTGACGCCGGTGCTACGATCTTTGTGCCAGGTTTTCTTAAAACCACTAGGCGCTCAGCTCACGCCCCCTCTATTGCCCTGCCTTTCTGTCCGGACTTGCCGGCAGTCTGTGTACCTTCGGTCCTGCGCGCTTACTTGAACCTCACGGCGGACGCTTCGTCGCCAGTACTGTTTCTTACAGTAAAAAATCATTTTTCCGCTGCCTCAGCGGCTACCATAGGCCGTTGGGTTAAGTCAGGGCTTGCAAGAGCGGGTGTGGATATTGGGGCCTTCCCGGCTCATTCCACGCGTCATGCGGCAGTTTCCACGGCAGCGCGTCAGGAATGCCCCTACATGCAATTTTCGCAGCATTGGCTGGTCGCCGCAATCGCACATGTTTGCTAGGGTTTATAACAGACTTCTTTCATTGCAGGGACAATTTGCAGCTGCCGTCCTTCGTCCGTCGATGTAGCGCCCTTCAGCTTCAGTCATTTCCGGCGGTCATCCCCCAATGACTCTTCAAATCACATTACGGTTTTTCTATTGCAATTCAGAATTTGGCTCCTTGCAGAGTAACCTTCCAATGCTTCACTGTTTTGTGTTCATCTCTCGAAAATGTTTTCAACTCAAATTTAATCAGTCCACTTAATTTTGATCCTTTGCTTTAACTGCAATGGGCAATGAACATTTCCGGTGCTACACTGATACAGTTTCAAAAAATCTTAATTTACGGACCACAATGGACTGTTTCACTTCATGACTGGGTTGCTCTTTGCTGCATATTTCTACATTGCAATCATGTAGATAAAAAAAAAAAAAAAAAAAAAAAAAAAATTAATTAGCTTCCCCTTTGTGGCCAAAGGTAACAGCAATGAAAGGCGGGGGGCAGTTCCCTTTATCGCCCATTGCCACATGTAGCAGGGGTTGTGAACCTTCTCTTGGTTTACCCCTCCTTCTTTCTTCCCCCTCTTTTTGTCTTGCCTCTTTTCCGGTGGACGGGTTTTTTCTGCTTTTAACAGCTGCCAGTAGTGACCACTTTCCGATATACCGAAGTATAATTTACTGATCAGCCCACCTGATGGGCAGGCTGATCACAATTATATTAGGTATAAGAGGAAAGTGGTCACCTACGTCCCACCCTGCATCCCAGACGTCGATGTTTCGAGGTCGTTCGGGCTGCCTCTGTTTTTTTTGTTTCCCCAGCCCAGCCGTCCACCGGGGGATGATCTTCAAACGTGCAATGGCGGACCGGAGGAGGGTAGCGATGCTGGGAGAAGGTGGCAGTGTTACCACTGCACACCTTATTATTTTTTTTCTTCAACAGCTTAGCGACCATTGCGGTCGATAAGCCTTTAAAGACGTTGTACTCGCGACCCTAAAGGGCCTGCTGCCAGTAGTGACCACTTTCCTCTTATACCTAATATAATTGTGATCAGCCTGCCCATCAGGTGGGCTGATCAGTAAATTTTGTGTTTCAAGATGCCATGATTTCCAAACTATGATCCCTTTGGAATAAACAGCGTTTTCATCATGGGAACTGCTAGAGAGTAATGATGCCCTATTTACTAGTAAATCCTACTTTTTTTGAAAAGGTGAGCAGTTGAGGAGTTATCTGTAATTTTGAGAGCTAAGGAATATTTTTCTCCAGGTGGGGTGTCCTTCAGATAAGACTCCCTCGCTGTTATAGCGGGAAGAGTGATAAATTTATTCATTCACTCGTTAGTATTCATGAACTTGGATAACTCGAAAATATAGATGAGTCGCTAGGAAGTACATATCCGCCTGCCTTAAACAATAGCAATAGCATCTATTAGATTATTCGCATCTTTATTTTTTGATGTTCCTGTGACTCGCGGAGCGGTTACTGGGGATGCTCGGCAGTCACAGCTAAGTAGTAGGCCGAGACGCTCGTGTTCGAGAGTGATTCCATGTTTAGCCGACCTGAAGGTCAGGAGCGCCACCTTCCAAGCGGTAGTAGGTTTCCTTAACGCAGGTTAGAACAACCATAATAAAAGTCGCCGCGATCGATAGGAAGCGTTTCCTACTTTTGCTTTCATTTCGTGAAAATCACCCTCAAGTTTCGCGATTCTCCTTCTTTCGTGTTACTACGAATACGACGTTCTTTCCAGTCGAGTAATGTCGTGAACTGGATATTAATTAGGAAGTTATTCTGCGTTTCAGAAGTAACAAACCCTAGAGTGTATTCGCGTAAAGTCAACTACGCGAGTCTTGTTGTGCCATACTTTTCATTCCGATAGCCTTGATGATTGCCTCTGCAGGGGATTACAACTATGGGTATAATTTATTATGAGAATGACCTTTTGTGCTTCGAGGTGACTATTTTATTTACAAGACTACTACTAACTTTATTCTACTTTTTTGCTGCTCATATTATCTGTTGAACGAGCTGATCTTGAATCATCTACCTACTCACGACGAGGAACAGATTTGTATAATAGTGACTATTACGCTCCCCGACTTCAAAGATAACACAAGTTCACTCATGCATTCCTTCATAAACACTTCATTTTCGTAGCACGTAGATGAGGACCAAGATAAAGGTATTGATAGGACAGTGCAATTATGGGTAATTTTCTTCATTAATAATATTATGTAATGGAGCTTACGTTAACTCCCGCCTTAATAAATATATTATAAACTAAAAGTAATTTCTTGAGAATTTTCGTCGCGCTCAAAAAGGGTTGCAGACGGGATGGGTTCTCACATTTTTTGTCCAATTTCATTCGAGGGGAAGTGTATTATGCATCATGAACACCATATAATTTTGACATAATTTTCATGTCTTGACCCTGGCACATAAATTTAAAAATCGTCACGAAAAAGCGTTACGGAAACCCGAGCGACCGTCTCCATGGCAAATTCCCAAAAATGCTTGTGCTCTTTGTAACCTATTTTGAAAACAGAATTTTGAGATTTTTGGGTACCTAGGAGTGTGGGGTATCATTTTCCACTAAATGGTGGACGCTGAATCGATTGGAATGTGTCTGGGGCACTGTTTTCTCCACAATATTGCTCTATGGAATAATCAACCATTACCGAAGAATACGCTTTGTTTTGTGTCTTCAATATGGAGCTAAATTAAAATTATATCGATTAGCATTCGTCATCTGCCAGCACCCGCTACATGAAAATGTCCCACTGAGTTGCGGACTTGTACGCAAGCTGATGCACTGGCGTAGCGGTTTATGCAAAATGTCAATCTCTCCGATTTGGCATAGTTTTTAATTTTCGCCGTCATGGAGTAGACATACCTCAAGTTTTCCCTATTTAGAAGTACGGCCCTTCTTAATCCCAAGGAGATCTAGGGTTGAACGTCCCTCTCAACTCGCTGAGCTAACTTCGAGTCGACTAACTCGAAATTGATACGCCTGAGCCACCTGATCGGTTCATAATAAAGAGGAGCATCAATTTCTTGAGGAAGCTAAGCCCCATTATTCATATGGATAATCGCTGAGTAAAGGCCAAAGACACTTTATCGGTTCAAGGCTTAGCTGGAAATTGGAAAGCTATCTCACCAACAAACTACAAGGTGCAACCTTCTCATCGCCTTTGCTGTGATGATGGATTGATTTTTCAAACCCATTGTCTTATCGACAGCTTCTTCTAATCTTATCGGATTTGGCCGGTTGCGAGATGTTTACTGAAAATTAACGAAGACTGAGAAAATTCTCTTAGTTCACTCTACGATGTTCATACCGGTCGAATGCTATGGGATGTTCAACTTCAACATCGCGAAATATTTCTATAAAGTTGTAGAGCCGTATCTTCCAATTTCCTGGGTGTCTAATGTGAGTGAAAATTATTTTTATTTAACACATCCGCCTGCAGATTAGACGGCTAGTCAGGTTTGGTTTGTTTGTAGTCATTGTGACTTAGTTGCAACGAAAGTACATACGACGTGACAATAATGTAGGTAATTTAGCTCACGTTCCGTTGAAAAATTTGCTTTTAGGTGTGCTAAAATTACAATTACTTTGTGCCTAGTGAGAACTGCTTCGCCTACATTTTATTCAGTATCGCCGTTCCAAAATGTAGCCACAAAATCCATTTCTATTTTAATAATAAACATACGTCTGAACGTACGAATCGATCACGTTTTCACTATATTACCACTACTCTCTTCTGATAACGAGCAATTGTTATAAGATATTTGTTTCTTGTCCTTGAATATGTGTTTTGGTTGGTTCATGCAAAAAGCAATCTCTCCGATTCGGCCCACTAGAATTTTTCCTGGTACCTAGACGTGTGGGGTTTTATTTTCCACCAAATTTTGGACGCTCAATCCAATGAGAAAGGTCCCGGAACGATTGGTGCCCACCAGAAGAGGTTATGGGTCAAAATGGGTGTCTATCCACCTATTTTGAATGTGGGGTTTTGAGATTTCTGGTACCTAGGCGTGACGGGTAGCGCTTAGTGAGTATTATCTTGAAGTATTATTATGAAGAATAGAAGAGAGAAGAAACAACAATTTAGAAATTGGCATTCTTAAAATTGATTGAGATTCTGCATTTTTGAATTTTTCCTACCCTCCTAGATTGCCAAAAATCTCGAAAATCCGTTTTCAAAATACACATTTTGATCCCTACCCCGCCCAAATTTGGTCCGATAGGGTCGAAAAGTTTTGAGGACCAACTAGAGCTGGGAACGGACCCCTGACCAAAATTTCAGATTTTCAGAAAATTTGCTATTGCCAAGGTCGGCGTGGACGGCGTACGGCGGACAGACAAAATGTGTGTTATTTACCCATTTCGAATGTGTGTATTCGAGATTTCTGGTAACTAGGAGTGTAGGGTATCATTTTCCACTAAATTTAGGACCCTGGATCGATTGGAAATGGTCCGGGACCCGCCACGCCCACTGTTTCCCCCATCTCCCCCATGTTGCAGAAATGAGTCTTCATGCACCTAGTCCGAGGAATAACTAACCCGTGTGAAAGAATTTGCAGCGTTTTCCCCCTAAATAAGAATGTAGTATACACATGGGAAAATTCAAAAGAACCAGAATCTCAATCATTAATAAGTATGCCAATCTCTAATTTGTTTTCTTTTCTTCATGAAATAACCAACCAAAAAGTCTGAATAGTATTCACAACAACATGGAACAAGTGTTGTGAGTTCAGGCAGTTAGGGGGTTGAGTCAGAGAAAGTATGGACAGACATCCACAACCGAATTAGTTTTAGGAGGTTCTGTTAACCCAACATGCAAGTGGAAATTTTGACCGTTTTTTTAAGACCTTGAGACGAAATTGGTAGTTTGGCATCAAATCCTAGGTTGAAGTGTTTTATCGTAGGTACCCCACAATAATCAGTTTTTGACCGTGAAGCTTGTGAACTTTTGTCATCAAGCAATCCTATTTGAACATCTTCAATATGCCACGTTCTACCGCCCAATTTTCTCCAATTACAACTTTTTCCGTTTTCCTTGCGCAGGTGGAAGCATCGGATACGTTGACGTCAGTCGCTGCCCGGTTTGACACAACGCCATCAGAACTATGCAAGCTCAACAGGTTGTCTGCACGGACAGTGTTTCCCGGCCAGGTGATCCGAGTTCCTGACAAATCCGCCAAGAAGGATAAAGGCGATGGCGAGGACGATGGGGACCACATTTCGCAAACTACCAGCACGGAGAGGAGTGAAAACACTGATGAAGAAGGTAGATTGATGCTCAAAACGTCGCTGTTGGAGGGATTTTAGGAAAAGACATTGGCAACATGTTCAAGGACTACCTAATGTACCGAGAATGTCTTTCAAGCATCATTCATTGCACATCTACGTGCAGCTTCAATATTCAAGTAGCTATTAACTTGTCTGACAACTGCTGCATTGCTTTATAGCAAAAGCAAACTCTTTAGTGGTGCGGGAAGTTAATCCAATTAGTGCTCATTATTGTAAGTGAGTGAGTCGTGAAGAAATTGGTTGCCGTACAGAAAAATTTGGAAACTTCTCAAAAACAATATTGTCTTGAGTCAAGAAAATCCGTGTATCCATAATCATCGTTATCATTCGTTCAGAGTATCGCCTTTTCACAGGTATGTTTCCCAAAAACTGAAAGTGTTTTACAACGTCGGTTGTTACATCAGCCCAGTCTAAATTTCCAACCTTTATTCTCTCGAGACATTGAATTATTAAATTGAGAAGTTGTTGTGAAATTCTGTCCGTTTGAATCAATGTAATGCTTTATAATTAATAATTGATGGGAGGATTGACGCAATTCTCAACAAAAATACCCATGTTGGGCTTGATAGGTTTTGGATGGTTATTCCTTGAATAATCAATCTGTTTTCATGCAAATAGTCAATCTCTCCGATTAAGCCCAAAATTTGTCTGGACGTTTCATGGTATGTAGATCAAAATTAGCAAATGTCCGTCCGCCCCCCACGCCAATTTTGGTAGTAGACAAATTTCTAAAAATCTGACATTTTGGTGAGGGATCCGGCTCTAGTTGGTCCTCGAAACTTTTCAGCCCGATCGGACCAAATTTGGGCGGGGTAGGGGTCAAAATGTGTATTGTGAAAAATGGATTTTCGATATTTTTGGCGACGTAGGCGTGAGGGGTTTCAGTTTTTACTACATTTTGGACGCTGAATCCAATGAGATGGGTACAGGAACAATTGACGCCCTCTGGATGAGGTTATGGGTAAGAATGGGTATTTATCTACCCATTTTGAATATGTGTTGTCGAGATTTATGGTACCTAGGCGTGTGGGATATCATTTCCACTAAATTTGGACGCTGAATCCAATGAGATGGGTCCGGGAACGATTGACGCCCTCTGGACGAGTTTATGGGTAAGAATGGGTATTTATCTACCCATTTTGAATGTGTTGTCGAGATTTATGTTACCTAGACGTGTGGGATATCATTTTCCACTAAATTTTAGACGCTGAATCGATTGGCCAATTGTCACATTGCCTGATACGATTCGATACAATGAGAATAATCGGTTGGTGTATATTGCGTTATAATCATTAGTAATGATGATGTGCCGTATTTTGATGGAAATAAGGTTATAAAATAAGAAATGATATAACTAACCAACATTTGAAAAATAAAATGAAATGAAAATTAATTTAAAGAAAAAAATACTATTTTTGCCGTTACATTCGAAAAACTGTTTGACCCATTTGCGCTATTGTCATAGGCAATGACTCATAGAGAATCATTATCAAGTTGTTATCGCTTTATCGAACCCGATATATCTAATCATATGATACAATATGGCAATGGGGCCCGTGACACCGTAAATTAAATTAACTACCATACAATATTTATACCCGTGCATACCGAATGTTGTTAAAGACCTTTTAAATTGTTGATGTTTTTCTCGTCAAACTGAAGATGTCGTGACTGACGAAATATATATAGTTTCCTATGAAAATAACGCGAAAACATTTCAAGCAGGAATTAAACTCGCATTAAGTGTCCCTCAGAACTGTAGGAAATGTTGAAAAAAAAAACTCATCTTCATGTCATTTTGGTTCTCTGTACCATAAGCTATCACGGGTTTTGATTGAAAAAGATTTCAAGTATGGCTTTATTTATTAACAAAACGAAGTCCTTCGTCGTACGAGGAAGTCGTAAATCTTTTTTCAAAATTAAGATCAAGTAATGTTTCGCTTCTTAACAATTTTTTTCCCACGTGTCAGGATTACTTTAATAGTGATTCTTCTCCGTATAAAGGTCGTTTAATCGCCCGGTTGTACTTTTTCTAGATATGCTGGAGACGTTGCGGGTCAACTCTCCGAAACCCGGTCACGTCGAGAGGGTGGGAACACCATCTTCTCCCCACTTGGAAAAGTTCCTTAGGATTAACGTTAGGCACATAACTGATGGCCAGGTAAGTCTCATTTCTCCTTGTGGCTTTGTGCGCGCTCAACTGTTCATTTTGGAGTCAAATTAATATCAATGCCGTTCTTTTCTAGGGTGTCGTCTACGGTGTTCTCATAGTCACTCCGAACGCCTTCATGTTCGACCCAAACGTCTCGGATCCTCTCGTCATTGAAAGGGGTCCCGAATCTTACGGTGTCATTGCTCCTATGGATTACGTTATCAACGCTGCCATTTACCACGATATTGCGCACATGAGAGTTGCCAACTCTGAAAATAAGTACGAGCTTCAATATTCAGAGTATTTTTGATTCATTCAGAGAATCTAAAAACAACCGAATTTGTTTTGAAATATCTTACGTTGTTCTAAGAGAATATGGTTGTCTGATTCTTAAAAAGCTGTCGGTTTAGAGTTTCACCATTCGTTGTTCTCTCCGCACAGGTTTAATCTTCCGAAACCCGAAGTGTACCATATGAAAAGCGAAGAGTCAGAAGGCGAAGGCGACGCTAGTGTCTTACTTTCAACCACCGATCAGGGTGATAGCAGAGACCTTTCCGCCAAAGATACACTTCCAGACCTCAGGTTAGTATTTCTTCTGTCTGTGTGATCCGAACGATCATTACTTGATAGGTACTTTTGATATCTTCAACATCGTGTGATATTATTTTGCTTTCTTCCTGCCACCTTTTTGGATTCATTATTTGATTGGTTGTGGGATCCAACAAGGAAATCCGTTCCTTCTACCAAACTTATCCGTCAGGTTTTGGTTTAAACGCCCTGGTGAATTGCACACATATCTTGAAGCTTTGTGAAATGAATAGGTTTCTTCGTAGGATCAACAAGTTCTACAATTGTGAGTCGATCGGTTCAAAAATGTGTATTTCGAAAAATGGATTTTTGAGATTTTTGGCAATCTAGATGAGTGGGGTATCATTATCCACTAAATTTTGGACGCTGAATTCAATTAAATGCGTCCCAGAACGATCGGCATCCACCAGAAGAAGTAATGGGTCAAAATAGGTATCTATCTACCCATTTTGAATATGTGTGTTTTCGAGATTTCTGGTACGTAGGCGTGTGGGGTATCATTTTCTACTAAATTTTGGACCCTGAATCGATTGGAATGGGTCAGGGACCCATCACACCCCCTGTTTCCCCCCTTTTCCCCATGTTGGAGAAATGAGTCTCCATGCGCCTGGTCGAAGGAATAACCAACCCGTGTGAAAGAATATGCTTGGTTTTTATTGTAGAATTGGATTCTACCTAAAATTTCGTGAAAATCTGATCTTTCAACCAATTTGTTTGATTGCGCGCAACCGGCACACCGAGTACGCAAAGATGCACAACCCTGAAATTGTCATTTAGTGGATGATGGTGAACTCTAAATTGTGGCACATGAATTTTCACTGTTTTCTAACGCTGATTCACGTGATGTTATCCGTCTCTTTATTCGACTCAATTCGAATTCAAAATATGAGGGGCTGGGGGCTGACCTGGTGATCGTTACTAAAATATAAATCACATTTATTTATTACTTTCAGATCTTCAACGGAAGATGATGATGCCCTGTGGTTCAGCGGGACACAGAGGGAAGGCGACGCATTTCCTAAGGCCTTTGAGCGTGAACTAGTCACTCCTACGAATAGCACTATTGATAAACTTGTGAGTTATTTCGTATTTTTAATTTATTAGGGCTCTTCTCATGAGAGAAGAACCATTTTCTTCGATTGTGTGCTAGGAGGAATCCTCGAACTTGGTTTCGTTCTTGAGGTTGGAGGCTTCAATTAGGAGACGTTTCGTGCAATCTGCGATAGGCTGAATCTGATTAGCACGAGGATGACGAGGCCTGGAACTCACTGCTGTCATTGGTTTGCAGCCGTTGCTCTTAATCATTACACAGGAGGTTTAGAAACTATTCCATAGGGTCGCATTATTTGTATTGATATTTTTGAGAATAAATATTTCAATAGTGATCCATCAGTTTCAATTTTAAGTAAGGAAGAATGTTTCATCCCTCTACTACTGTGGTCGATCTCTCCGATTTATCCATAACTTTGACATTTTGTGTTCCAAGTTCACTCCCTACGCCGTTATGCAGTAGGAATTTCTCTGAAGATTTGAAACTTTGGTCAGCTGCTCTTTTGATTATACTCTTGTAGTCACATTTGAATTATAATAAATCAAAAGTTCGTTTAAAATAATTTGGATTTTTTTTTAGATTTATTTTCAAATCTTTTTGAGAGTTTGATTTAAATTACAGAAAAAGTTGTGAATGCGAATAAATTATTTTTCATCCACGTTCACAAACAAAGCATCCAATTAACAATTATCCTGTTGGAGAGCTGCGAGTTCGTTTCCTTGAGCCTAAACTTTCTAGGTCTATTAAAATTGTTGATGATGCAGACTTGCTACCAAGTATACCATTTTTTTGATAAACGACAACTTAATAAAGGATTTTATACATAAAAATGAATAAAAAATCTGTTTTCTAGTAGTTTGATTTGTGATAACTGTTTTTCCATCTTTCAGAGTGACACACAAGACCAAGACACGACTGCTGATGACAAAAGTCCACTGAACGATGAAGAAGAAGCCACTCGAACTGAAGATGAATCCGTCAGAACTGAAGAAGCCAGCCAAGTCGAAGACCCGAGCAGAGTCGATCCTGAGGCGTTGGTGAAGGCGACGGAAGAGAGGAGAAGATCCGTACTGGACCAACATTGGGCTGTCCCTAAACATTCCCTGGATCAAGAACCCGAATCCCTTCAAGAGCCTGAACCCCGTTAGTATGATTCATTCGTTTCGCCTTAGTTGTGGGCCTCCTTTTTGCAGCTCCCAGTGTTAACTCCAACCATCACTGTTCAGGGTCGATCGCGCACCCCAGAGGCCCGTTTGAGTTCTATTTGGTGAGATGGAATTTCATATCAGGCTTACAAAAACATTCCAGAAGCCTGAGACATCGGCTGAGCGGTCTTTGAACAGTTGCATGCACTTGATGCCTGTTTTTTGGTCTCGGGGATCGTGAAAATGTTGACTTGGTTCCTCAAAAAACAAACTGTTTTGTTCATTTCCTCAACATAAGTTCTATTTCAACATTCCAGCGGTGTTAGATGATCGAAGAAGAGACAGCGAAGGGCACCTAGTCAAACTATCGTGTCACGACTCTGGTATCGACATCCGCGACCCCCCTCCACCAGCGCCGACTCAACGGAAAACTGTTTACTCGGACGCTGACATACTTTTGGCCGGAGACGGTGAATTTCTACCACCTGTCCCTGTCGTGCCGCTACCGCCGCCCGCCGAAGAGGAAAAGAAGAAGCAGTCGGTGTCTTTTAGCCTCGATGATGATGTTAAGATACAAGACGAAGACAAGCAAGAAACGAAAAAGACGAAAGTAAGTGCCTTTTATTCTATTATAAATGTGTGCGCTGCAAATAAAATGGTTTTTGGGTGGTTATTCCTTGAATAATCAACCTATGTTCTCATGCAGAAAGTCAATCTCTCCGATTCGCTCCAAAAAAATTTTCTAGACGTTTCAAGGTGCCTCAAAATTAGCCGTAATTAGTCCGACTTTGGTAGTAGACAATTTTCTAAAAATCTGAAATTATCTGGGTCAGGCGTCCGTTCATGGCTCCAGTTGGTCCTCGAAACTTTTCAACTCGATCGGACTAACTTTGGGTGGGGTAGGGGTCAAAATGTGCATTTCGAAAAATGGATTTTTTAGATTTTTTGCAATCTAGGTGTGTGGGGTATCATTTTCCACTAAATTCTGGACGCTGAATCCAATGAAAAGGATGAGTCCCAGAACGATTGGCACCCACTGAAAGAGGTTATGGGTCAAAATGGGTATCTATTACCCATTTTGAATAAGTGTTTTCGAGATTTCTGGTACCTAGGCGTGTGGGGTCTGATTTTCCACTAACTTGCGGAAGCTGAATCGATTGGAATTGGTCCGGGACCCTCCACACCCACTGTTTCCCCCATTTTCCCCATGTTGAAGAAATGAGTCTCCATGCGCCTGGTCCGAGGAATAACCAACCCTTGTGTAAGAATTTGTATATATATATATATATATATATATATATATTTTTTTTTTTTTTTTTTCAAAATGAGCATATAACTCCTCACATGCATTAGTCCTCCTTGTGATATCGGCTGATTCTCTTGTCTAAAGCGTTGGACAAATCGTTTGTCCACTGCAATTTATTGTTGTTGCGTGGTCAGTGGACGGACATTTGCTTGTTTTGATCCAGACTCCTTGAAACGCCCAGAAAAAAATTTTGGGCCGAATCGGAGAGATTGACTTTCTGTATGAAAACGTCGGTTGTTTATTTAAAAAAAAAAAATAACCAACCAAAAATGGTTGAGGAACTCAATTTTCATGAAATTTTGCGAGAAAATTAGGTTCCATTTTAACGTATGAAAGGGTTCTTCCATTCAAATGCCACCCTTCGTACCATTTTCATTGCTGACTCCCATCGACCATCTGATTACTTACACTTAATTATTCACATACAGCCAACAAAGGCCTAATTCAATCCTAGTATGAATAAATATGATGTTTCTGTTGAATCCACAGATGTTCAAGCGGTTGTCATACCCTTTGTCGTGGGTCGAAGGCATCACAGGAAGCGAAGACAAGGATTCTTTACCCTCGTCGGCGGACTCTCATCCGTCCCATACGCCTTCCTCCGTTTTCAGCATTTCCAAAGTCTTCTCAAGGTATAAATGTGTAATGTGATTTTATGAATTGCTTTTGGTGAAGAGTTCATTAGATCGAGTAGTGATTGGACTCTTCTTTCCTCCTTTTTTAGTGTGGGGTTTATTTATGCTATTTTTCTGGAGTCATAAGAATCGGTCCTAAGAATTTCAGATTTTTTATCAATGAGCGTCGTCCGTACTATCCCCCTGCCGGTCTGAAACTTCTGTGTTCTTCTTCACAAAGGCTCAAAATACGCTGTATCCTCCCTTGAGACCTATTATCAAGGATGCTTTGGCGCATGCCTTCTTGTGGAAGGTTCTAATTGAAGAGATGCGCAGTTGTTTTCTCATCCTGAGCAGACAAAACTGTTCGTACTATCATTAATCTCGGTAAGCATCCAAAAGCATTCACGATTCGCCATTACAGCTACCAGCAGTCTCATTTTTGCTGCCTGATCAATTTGATGATTGACTATCGACTTTTGCCGCCTTCACAGCAAAGGTATGCTCCAGGCGTATACACTGCTGGTGCAGCTAATTCATCCTTCCTCCCCTTGGAACCGAGACAACTTGTTCCTCCTTTCCATGATGTTTTCTGTACTCACGTGACGAGATCTGCTTGTTTGTGGTGGTTGTTTGCTGGCTCCTTGAGAAGGTCAGACTATCTGAAAATACTCGTATATTGCCACTCAAGTACCCCTTCGCAGGCATTCCTCAAAACTCACCTTGATAGCGAAAGAGGCTTTACTTCAATATCACCTGCCACTGACCGTTCATTCGACCGAGAACCATCCTGGTGCTCCTTAAAGATACATTTGAAAGCAAATATTGCTACTGTGGTGCCACTTTCACCACCCCCAGTGCATCAGCCTCAATACCGGCCAAAATGCTTGGGTGCAAGGACCCTCGAGGTTTGTAATCACTGTAAGACTTCGACCTGCGTGCCTTGTTTACCGCCCTACCATGATCGGAATTGGAGCAGTTGCAGTCCAAGTGTATTTTCCACAGAGCGGAACGTAAGAATTGATATTTGATTATGAGAAATGGTTTCTGCAGTCCTTGTTTTGGATTTCAGAAAAGGCCGGGATGTCATCTCAGCTCGGTTACGGCGTTCCATGTGGTAATCGTTTACAACGCCTTGAACATAAAAGAGTGTTTTCATAATGTTCATTGCGTGTTGTGTTATCACGTGATTACTAATTGCGTTAATTAATAATCTCGGGGAAAACAATTAAATGACGACAAAATAGTTGGCTGAAAAATAAACTACAATTTCTTATAGAAAAACTTTCAAAAAATGATTTTTTTTTTTCATTTTGAAATTTTCTGTGGAACTTGGTATTTTTTATGGTAATCCTTCCAAAAACATCTTTTTTGTGTGACGTTTTCCAATCCCTCCCTTGATAAAAGGGATTGTAGTGCAATCCTTTCATATTGCGATTATATGTGTTATCAAACTTTATCGATCACTTTTACTTGTATTCCTCCTTTTTTTGAAGAAATAATTCTAAGAAGAAATAATAATAGTATGAAAATTTCACTTCCAAAATATGATTTTTAATAGGATTCACGATAAATTCCTTGAATTTCTGAAGAAAATTGTGGACAAATAGGAAAAAATTGGTAAAATTCAGTGTTAATTTTAATGCGGTTTTATGCTTGTGTTTGTAGGTTTAGTTTGGTAATTTCAGGAACAGCGTACAAATGAATGCGTTCTATTCAAATGACGTGGAAAATTCAAGTCTTTTTAACTTTGGTCCAAAGTATTAATTGTGTGAGAGTTTGACGAATAACGAATGTTTGTTTCTCCATTTTGTGCTGCTTTTGCGATATTTCCGCCAACCTCTCCTCACTTTCCCACCCTCGCTCGAAATGCCGTTATGCGGACACCAGCTCACCAATCAACATGGTGACGGATTTCGGTTCTGGTCTATTTATGAAGACGCCGAGCGAAGACGGTGGCAAATTTCCTTTCCCTCCTAATGACTCTCTCCCAAGCTCAGCGCCCTCCTCCACTTCCGCGTCATCTTTCTCGCCTTCAAACATCATCGGCTCTGTAGGGTAAGTAGATGACCGGAAAACCAGAACAACCTCCCCAGTGTATTACCCTCACATTGATGTTGTGTCCCTTGGAATTGAGCCTACACGCATTCATGTTGCTCTTCCCTGACATGATCCTAGTGCATATCGTGATTAATGCGTTGAAATTAGGATATTTCGCCATTTTGGTTTACAAAACCTTACACATTGGTCTGCTGCTTGTCACTCCCTCAATGTTGTGTCTAGACACTCTTTTTTTTCTATTCCCCAAACGTCTGTCCCGACATCGTCATCAAACGACAAGGGTGATCCTAGGGCTCATTTCCAACCACATAAAGCCCTAATTTACGTTTAAATATCCGCCTTCCCTATGTCAGGAAATGCACAATATTCTTTGGGCTCTGAATCGATTGAGATGTCGCCCCACTGGACCCAAGGAGGTTCACAATTAGGTCACAATTGGTATTTCAAAAAAAGGTTTTCAAGAGTTCCGACGACCTTGGCGTGAGGACTATCTCTTTCCTATGCCCAGTAACCGCTCAGTCACTTACAGTACAGGATGAAGATGCTAATGATTGTAATTGACAATACAGAGTGTCAGCCTATAACGTTATCAGCCCCCAAGGGGTCGATTCTACATATCATTTGCAACAAAAATTGTCTTAAGGACTTTTCAGAGGCATCGTTATTACGTTATGACCGAGTTATTCACGGCTTAAGATTTATTTCGTGTTTTCGACATAACTTCGGGGACGAACAGATTTTTGACTCGGTAGGCGAATGGTCAAATGTCTAGGCGAGTGGGGTATCATTTTCCACTAAATTTTGAACGCTGAATCCAATGAAATGGGTCCGGGAATGATTGGCGCTCTCTGAAAGAGGTTATGGGTCAAAATGGGTACTTATCTACCCATTTCGAATGTGTTTTCGAGACTTCTGGTACCTAGGCGTGTGGGGGGTATCATTTTCCACTAAATTTAGGATCCTGAATCGATTGGAAACGGTTCGGGACCCGCCACGCCCACTGTTTCCCCCATCTTCCCCATTTTGAAGAAATGAGTTTCCATGCGCCTG
This sequence comes from Cyrtorhinus lividipennis, assembly GCA_019603395.1. NCBI lineage: Eukaryota > Metazoa > Arthropoda > Insecta > Hemiptera > Miridae > Cyrtorhinus > Cyrtorhinus lividipennis. The sequence continues at coordinate 2,556,888 of CM034000.1, forward strand.
GTCCGAGGAATAACCAACCCCTGTGAAAGAATTTGCCGCGTTTTTGCTTAGGCGCCATTGAATATCCTAGAAACGACAGTCCTTAAGACACTTGACGTCGCAAATGAGTTGTAGAATTGACCCCATGAAGGCTACTAATCTTATAGTTTGACACCCTGTATAGTCACTGCCAATGCCGCACTCAAGACGACTCGCCTAATAAATATCTTTTCTTTCTATCATTGTTAACATTAGAGCTGTAAATATTAAATAGGCGGATGGTTGGTTCTTTTATGATATTATTTCTCATCCCCTGTCTCTGAACAGCCTTTCGCCTCTATCAAATCTGGATTTGAAGCATCCGTGACGTGTCAGAACCACGGAAATATGGTGGATATTTGAAAGTGCAAAGAACCAATTGCAATTGAATCTCTCCAGGAAGTCCTCGCATTTTTCAGGTTTTCTATTCTTGAGTTTGTCAACATCTCCTGGTTAGCGTTATAAATGGTGTCTCTGTAACAGTTGTCACAGTCGAAGGGTACTTTCCGATTCTAACGATTAACTTGCAACATATTATGTTCCGAAACTTTTTTCTCATCTCCACCAAATTTTTTAAGATTTTTTCCTCGTGTTTCATGTTTCTATTTACATGTGTGTTGATGAAAAATGATGCCCGTGTAGCAGTTGGAGGCTGAAATGAGAGCTTCGGTGTTCTAAAGTGTACGCGTCTCTCTTGATTAGATGCTTTTGGAGATAAATCAAATTTTCCTTTTTTGGAGTTCTAGGAAAATTTCAATTTTTATCAGGACAGTAGAAAATGTGATGACTACCCCAACGGTGTAATCAAATGTGTCATTATGCATGTTAACCAGAAGGACGGTTATAGCCATTTAAATAATGAGGGGTTTTACGAATTGTGGTGACTATCATTGTATGTATGTAAAGTGTAGTGGTTTATCGTCTGGATATAATTAATTTGTAGGAGAAGAGTTGCATATTAGCTGGGGAATCGATCCTTTACCTGTTCCGGGGGTACCCAGCATAACAAACAGAGTAGTTGATGAACTCGACCTAGAAAACACGAAATATGTGTGATCTTGAAGTTTGAATTGAGGCTTAAACGTAAAATACACAAAATGTAAATTTGCCAAATTTTCAATTTTAATTTTCTTAAAGTATAAAAAAATTCAACGTTTGAGATAAAAATGAACACATACTCTATTTAAAGTTGTTTTCGAATTTTGCTCTTCATTTAATTGCAGGTCTTTACATGTTATGTATATTTCCCTTCTCAGTCTTTAGTACTTTACTCACACTTCCTCTCTTTGGGTATTTATGCGCACACTCCCCTTCTCACTTCGGCTCTGTCAAGATTCAGATTGCCTCGCTAGAAACATGCATTTTTCCATCCCTGCCGACCTCACGTCAATGCAACACCCCTTTAGTTATTCCCTTTGATTTATCCTTCACACCTATCGTGAAAGTATGGCCCTTACCAAACTCCCGCAGTACAAAACTTCTCTGGATAGCTCTTGAATTGCTGCATGTCAAACACGTGTCCTTCGTCGTCATTACTAGTCTTGATTGGTGTTTTTTCTGAATGTTAGGCTACAATATTTCTTGAATATTTTGACTTTTTTTGAAACTTTTGCAGCATTCTGACTTCTAGCCTCAGCGTAGGTCCAACACTTTATTTCCATGTATTTGATTGATTTTTCTCAATTTTTGTTTTTTGTCGTTCGAGATATGAATGTGGAAACTACCCTGAGAGCACGTTGCTCTCAATACGAATGTTTATTTCTACCTTCAGCACATTTCAGCTGCATTTCAATTGTGTTTACAAATTCACGAATTCCTAGCGTGCTGATCGTAATCATAATATTCTATCAAATCTCCTATTTGACCTCCTATTGAAGTATTGAGCACAGGTTCAGTCCTCATTCATATCAAGCATATTTATTTTTTTCTCCCCTCTGCTCCGCATTTGTTCGAAATTGTAACGTTCGATTTGCATTCAATTTTATAGGAGAGCCTCCGTTGGAAATCCGAGCTACGCCAAACCTAAACTAGACTATAGGAGCATGGTTTCCGTTGAAGATATGCCAGAGCTTTTTGTGCCCTTTGATAGTAAGTATTTGCATTATGGACTCCTTTTTCTCATTGCATAAATCTTTTTCTCTTCTCGTCCGTCTTCTCCAATGCTGGGTCTGTACTTTTCGGCGGTACCGTCAATTGGAATTTCGGAATAATTTTTAATGCATCACTCGTGGTTTATGATGAATATTAACAATACCAAACCTACATGATTAACAGACACAAAATATCACATCATCAGCACTTGCTACGTAGTAATTTTCTTCTCCTCCGCCTTAGATTTAGAATTAGAGTAGCTAGATGCTTCAAGTATGATGACGGGATTGGCCTTGACTCTTTGGTTTGAGAGAAAATAATAGTGCGTTTCTCTTTTGCGCATTGATGTAATTATTATTCATCTTAATTTTGCTCAATGCACTGTACAAAAAATTGGGAAAAAAATGAAATCCTCGATGAAACCCCTTTTTTGGAGTTTTTGTAGCTTATGGTATTTTCACACCAAAGTTATGAAGATGCTATGCCAGTTATAATCGTCTCCACAACCAATTATTTTCTGCACATCTTATAGGACTTGTTAGTCTATTCCAATCAAACATCCTGTTTTCAGGTCTCAAAAGTGGTTTTCACAATAAATAAATGTCAAACTAACAATCTGAATTTGTCCAACGTCTCTTAAAATTGGAGCTAAATTGAAATTATTTGCACCGAAATCTCAGATCTACCCAGCGCTCTCCTCTTACCCGACTCTAACCAAAGTATTTTCTTTGTTGTTATTTGCTAAACGAAACAAGTTCATGCTCCGAATTTCCCGCTACTCGAAGATCTGGGTACGTCGTCTCAACAAGTGCATGCTCCAGCATCATTTTGTCTTCTTCTCAAACCTTCTCAAACTATCTCGTATCTTCCCAAAGAGAGCATTCTCAAACGTTCTTCTCGAGGAAAAACCGCATCGTTCAATTTAGCTATGCTCTTCCTACGCTACGACTGCCTGTACATTTTTCTTTCTCTCTTCTGGCAAATTTCAGAAGACATGCTCTTCTCGTGCATGCGTGCGTTTCAATGACGTTGGATAGCTAGGTTTCTACTTAAAACGCTTTTTTTAAATTATTATTTCAATGTCTGCACCAGCTTGCGTTTTCAATATGTTCTTAATTTTCATTTGCTGGATGCTAAGATGAAGAAAAGTTTAGTTCTGTGTTTCAGTTGTCGTATGCATTCTAGTTTTTATGGCTTATGAGACACCTTGGGATTCATAATTTGAAATTAAATGTGGCGGGGGCTAGCGCTTTGGGTTCCGCGGATGAAATGAGGGTTTCAGGTCTCGTAGAATGTGAATGCTTGTGTCGGGAAGTGGAAAACGGGTCTCGTACGAACAGCGCATCTTCTGATTCGTTCTTCTCACTTTTTGTGAAATTAAGTTAAAAATGTATTGAGGGTGAACAATTTGCGAACGAATTTGCCAAAATATTAGCAAATGTTGTACACAAAAAAGGTCAAAAATACACGTTTTAGGCGAAATCTGTAGACGTACGTTACCTATACGTTCTATCGGTTTATTCGTCATATTGGAACAGTATTGTCATCCTACGACAAATTTAGAAATTTAAATGCTCCAAAATGACAACTATTGCGCGCACACACACACCCATCCCCCCAATCAAAATTAAATTAAAAGGAAATAATAATGAAAGATTAACTATATAAGATGCCAAAAATCTATATTTTGAAGAGAATGTAAAATGCAAAAATGCGGTCGATAATTTTTTTTTTTAAATTTAATTATATTTTTTTATGAACCAAGATTAATACAAAATCTTATTTGTCCGAAGGTGAACATCGGCCTAAAAATCGGCTAAAACCTTGTGCGCATCCACCAAAACTATAACCTACCACCTAAACTTAAGGAAAAATGCCGCCTTCACCCCGAGGAATGAACCGCACGCCTTGAACATGCTTAATAATAGCGATAATGACACGGTTACTTATAATATGGTGATTTGTGAATTTACTTAAAGATCTATATTTCTGGCTGCGTTTTCCGATCAGGATCCATTTCACACTTTTCCTACCGGACCCGTTTCCCGGTTTTTGACAGTTCAGGGACCCGTTCGCCGTTTGTCCAGATGTGGGCTGGCGGACTTGAATGTAGAGAATGCAGGCTCAGTGGTGTCTCCTATGAAACAACATGGGATCCCATATTGCACCTAAGAGGTTATGCCATTTTCTAAGACTATATCTGGATGGACTTTTTTTTAGAGGGAAGCTGGAGCGTTTTAGAGGGAGTAGTTGTTGTAGATTTTGTTAGAACAATGTAGCGTCAAAACTAAGTAGCCGATTCTTGATCCTTACTTGTGGAAAACATTTCTATTTAACAGTGCAGCCAAAGTGGAGTATAGGGCTGCCTACAACAGCGGAAAAAGAATGTTTCAGTTAGTAGAAACGCTGATAAAGGAATGACCCGCTGAAAGGATAACTCTTTCTAATTGCTAGTTTGTGGTCTGTTGTGATGTCAAAAATGAAATAAAATTCAACCCTGGCTCGAGTCGCTCATTATAACTATCGTTTTTAAACGATTTTATTACTTACAGCGAGTTGAGGCAGTTCGCTTGAAGCTGTAATTCGGAGATTTAGTGTGGCGGCAGCACTGAATAGGAGCTTACCTGAAGGCTAGTCACTTCAAATTGATTTTTGAACAAAATGCATTGCTTCGGCCCTAAACGGCGACTTTAGTCTCGGTGACTGACTTGCCTACAACCCATAGGAATGACAAAATTTTTCCACATGTACTAAGCCTTAAACTTCCCATAGTAGTCTTCGTCAGTAAGACTCTGCCTTTGGGAGCTTTGCTCAAAATCCTTTCAGGATAAGTCAGAAGGAATCCAATCAGAAGGAACTAGAAGCTATAGAGCAGCTGAAAAGTTGACTATGCTATTTCAGTTGGCGTTGCGTCTTTGAGACTAGCGTCTCAGCAAAGGACATAGAGTTCTATCGATACTATCCAATGCATAGGTCCGATTCTACTCATTGGTGGTTCCCTGGATGTAAAGTGTAACGGGAATGCGGCATTCGGCTCCCCTATGGACTAATATCGAAAAAAATCCCGAAATCGCTTTGCCTTTACTTTGTTGCTGTCTTCATTTTCATTGTAGTACGTGACAGTGCGTTTTTTTTACTCTTCCCTTTGCACCTCATTCAACAAGAATATTCCCTCCGTAAATTAACATATCCATTATTAAAAATTTACTACTCATCACTTACATGTTACATTCAGCCTCGTATGGACATTATACAGAATCACGTAGTTCACAAACCAAGTAATCCATGTTTGATGATGAAACTAGCCGCCCGCTTGATACTCGTAGATCTTCTGTTTGGTAAATATCGCGAACCACATCAATGTATCAATGTCCCAAATGTTATATTGTCGATAATTGAGCGACAATTTTTCCTCCTTTTTTCTTTTTAGAACTAATTCCTCGGCCTGCACGGCCTTGCGAAGATCCTCCCCTTTACCTTCGCCTAAGGATGGGCAAGCCTAAAGGCATGAAGATTCCCAAGTCCTCTACAATCATGTCATATGGAAAGAAGAAGATGAGGCCTGAGTACTGGTTTAGCGTGCCTCGGGAAAGGTATGACTGGAATAGAAAACTGTATGATTATTGTTACTGATCATTTCAAGTTGATTGATGTTGTGAGCCCTAAGCTCATTCTTTCCCTGGCCTGTATCAACCCCTTTTTCTCTCCTCAGGGTTGATGAATTGTACAAATTCCTCACTTTATGGGTTGGCCATTTGTACGGTGATTTGGACGAGGACGTCATCGCATCCCGTGGTTACGAGCCCATTGATTCCGACACCGAACTCTTCGACGACGACGCAGCGACCGACGGGCGAAGAGGCAGCGACGGCGACGTCGATGTGAACATCGCCAAGGAGTCCTGGGAGGTGAGTCTTGCTTAAACTTCAACTTTTTTAGTGATAGTGTCGTGTCACTCGAACTCGCAAGTGTTTAATTCTTGTGGAGCAGACTGTCATGCGTATCCTCATTCAGGTCATTTCTGATCTATTCTACAGAGTGCGACAGAGCCAATTGACAGATTTCAAAGGGCCATTGAAAAAAAAAGGTTTTATATATTCGAATCAGTAGGAATATTTCATGTATATCGTTTTTTTTTTTCTTAAATTCAAATTCTGGAAACGATAGGCTATTGTGTAGATGGTGGCCGTCAGCAGCAATACACTGATGTGCCGATTGTGGAAGTTTTCTACCATTTTTCGGAGTATAGCGAGTGGTATGGCCCGGATTTCTTCGATTATTCGCTGTTTGAATTATGGCAGGGTGTGTGCACGATGATTAATGACCTCATCTTTAAGGTAGCTCCAAAGAAAGAAGTCACAAATGTTCAAATCAGGTGAGCGCGCTGGTCACCCCACGTACCCTCTCAGTGAGACCAGTCGGCCTGGGAACATCTGTCTCAAAACAGCTAATAAAATTCGAGCTGCGTTGGCTGTAGTTGGCTGTCGCACCCTGTAGATATTGTTGCGTTTCTGAAATGTTGAATACACGTTCCTTGGGAAATAGGTGGTTCCATGTGTTTCGAGGGACACGCCCAGCATTTGTCATGTACTTCCATTTGCCTTGACGCTGCAATGCCAACACATTGTTGACCCATCATCATTTAACAGCATTTCATGTAGAAATTATACTTCATAGAAAAGAATATTTCGCACCCGTTCTCAAATACTGGGACAACTCAAAAAATGCCAATTTTGAGTTAGGACGACCATTGGGTAGCATGGGTCCAGACCACAAAACGTTAACAGATAGTTAGTTAGTTAGTACATCGATTTATGTACTGGTAACAATCTTGGCGAGTGCTCAATGAGCTGGAGTTGGATAAGAGCTAAGCAGAAATTTCAAACATGATTTCCCAACAATGGCGAATTTTTAGTTGTCCCAGTATTCGAGGATGGGTGCGATTTGCTGATGATGGAATTTTCAAAACTATTATTTTTATCGTAGTTTTCATGAATTTCCCTCATTCACTGAACAATACATCCACGGAACACCACATTATGAGGATATATTCAGACTTGAACTCACTACAGTTAGCTTTTTCAAGATTGCCGTAGATATTTCAAGATTTTCATAATACATGTAAACACCCATTCATTATGCGTTATCATTAATACCTACTTATTTCATTCCGAAATCTTTTTTCATTAGAAGACTTAGTGAGTAGTTTACTTCAGAGAATTTTTGTAATATACATGATGAAAATTTGGGAGTGAATTAACTGGGACGACGGAAAGTAATAAAAAACACTCTAAGACACACTTTCCCAAAACTTTGATGATTTTTTGGGTACCTATTCAGTTGGGTTGTGTGAATCCAGGTGCTGAAGGCTCGATATGCAAAGTTCTCGACTTTGGTGAAGAACCAAGCTACGTTTCCTTCCATGGATTCTCAAGCTGATCATGAGGTGCTTAAAAAAAATTTCTGTGCTAACCACATCCTCTCTATTCTATTCCGTGTTCTCTCATACACTAATTTTACTTCTTTCATTATTTTTTTGGGTGTCGATTCTGATTTGAGGTGATTTTCGACTGTAGCTTTGTTGATATGGCTTTTTCCCTAACTAGTTTTACCAATTTTTATCTCAATAAGAGAATTGGAATTTTTCTCCCAATATATGAATACAGGGTGCCACAGGATTGAGTGCAGTAACTTCAGGAATCGATTTTACAACTAATTTTTAAAAACCCTTTTGTAAAACCCCGTGTTCTTAGGAAAATCATCCCTTTCAAGATTTTCTTTCATGTGTTCAACTTTCCTTCAAATCGTCTCAAACTGATATGAGGGAGCTACTAACTGAACAACACCCACAACGCAGGAAAAAAAAAGTTTAGTAGGAGGATTTATGATAACAAAGCAGCCAAGAAGCTTTCAAAAAGGTATTCCCTATTAACAAACAGCGCAATCACAGATAATATTCGTGTCGTAAATGCTCAAGATACGCTTTTCTTCTTGCAGTCGCGAACCATCTTCAATATCAAGAATCACAAGACACATTTAATCCATAAATATGCCAAGAAAGAAGAGAGTGATGTTGTTGCGCAGTTTTTCTGTGTCGTAGTTCCCCCCTTAGATGTTTAGACTGTTCCTGGGGTTGTAGTACCTCATAGGATAGTTGTTGTTCTCAGCACATACTAGTTGACATTTCCTTATTCGTAAGGCCCTTCAAGTTGCACCGATTCCAAACTGTAGATGAATGTTTAGAAACACTTGCTTTAGATGTTTCTTCTATAAGCTGGCCTCTTCTCCGTTGATGACCGCGATCCCTTGCCTCTTTCTCTTTCAATGTACAAGTATATTATGTTATCCCTATGAAGATATTGTTTTCAAATTTGAGGTTATGCGATGAACATTATTTTAGATTCAACTCAACTTCTTCAAGATTCATCACATGTGCTTCTGAAGCTGCACTTGTACATATTGTGCACCTGTTTTCTATTTTATATTTTCCTCTGAAGTTTGATAATTATTTAGGCCTACTGCTACTGAAGAATTGTCTATTCGGGGTAATGCTTTTTTACTCTGATGCAGCTCCTGATAAGGACAAAAAAAAATGCCTGGACGAGCTGCATAAGCCAATCCCCCAATTCTGAAATTCGATCACGTAAACAGGTACCTACTGCGTGGTGGTCATCAAATTATATTGTGTGTATTCATAAGAGGTGGCGACGTAACCGTAAATTGATTTCTCCTTCAAAACCTCAGTCGCAAGCTGGTAGAGAAAAGCGTGTTAGGTCCAAAAGATAATTGGGAACCCTCTCCTCTACACCGGGGAAGGCTTGGTGTTGCAAGCAGTCAGACGGGTTCCGACCGCTCGCCAGTGCCTTTACTTCCTGTGAACGTTCGCGTTTATAATAAACTAAGCCGTGCAAAAATCATTTGAGAGTACGAAATCAGAAGTTGGCCTCTTTTTGAACAGCATCTTCAATTTTCCATTTCGGGCTACCGTTTCTGAACGCCAGAGCTACTCATTTAGCCTCACAATTAGGTTTTTGTATCTCTTGAGGGCTAGTGTCAATATTGCGTCCAAGGACGATTTCTGGGGGCTTGCCGCCTCAATCGGTACTACCCTGCCGACAATCCGTCACCTCAATATCCCTGTTGTCATACGCTAAAAACTGGTTGTTAGTGCGTCGGCATCAAAACGTGTCTTGACCGTTTTGCGACTTTACGGAAAATCGTCAATCAACGTCCTTGTGTTAGCAAAAAATCTCCCCCTCGACGGCTCGCTCGTCCGTTAGCTGACAAAACGTGTGCTCTCCTTTTTCTCTGTACAAAGTTCTTGTCACGTTCGGGATCCTGCATTAGAACTCTTTGCTGAACCGCTTGAATTCACCAAATTTCGCGTAGACTATGAAGTGAATTGACAATTGAGCGGTCGACTTTTGAAAATCTTCAATCAACGTCTTAAAAACCACCGAAATCCCAACATGGATAGTGTACTCACCCTTGGGAAGACCATCGTCGATGTTGTGAGTTGCTAGTAATTATTATACAACGAATCATGATTAGTTCAATTTCTTAGTGATGTTACCCACCGAAAGATAACCATTCCCACAGCTCGACAACACTATTTACAGGTAGTTTCAACAGTTTTCACATGAATTATCCCGTGAGAGCCCGTCAAACAATCCTGTGTGTCAGTGACGTCGTCTGTCGATATGAGTTCCTCTCACTATCCGTCCAGATGGTGCAAATAAGAAACCATTTTCCTCGTTCTGTGTGCATAATAGAACGATGGGAAGGTCACTGTTTAGATCAAGCTCGTGCAAGGGGTTGACTATACCTATAAACATGAATTACTGCGTTATTTAGTTTCGTGCTCAAAGTTAATGAACTGGTCGTTGAATTCGTTTAATCCAATTCGTACAACGTGTCTCCAACGCTGTCAAACTTGGAGGATTACTTTACCCATGCGATTCACGACGAACAACTACTACTAGGCTACTTGTGTTACGCAAGGTCCAATCTACAAAAACGTTGCAAATTCTTTCACATGAGTCGGTTATTCCTCAGACCAAGAACATAGGGAAAATGGGGAAACAGTGGGTGTGGTTTATTACGGACTCATTTCAATCGATTCACCATCCAAAATTTAGTGGAAAATGAAACTCCACACGCCTAGGTGCTAGAAATCTCGAATACACACATTCAAAATAGGTAGACAGATACACATTTTGACCCATAACCTCTTCCGGTGGGTGCCAATCGTTCTGAGACCCGTTCCATTGAACTCAGCATCCAAAAAGGAGTGGAAAATGATACCCCACACGCCTAGATCGCCGAAAATCTCGAAAACTATTTTTTGAAAACACATTTTGATACATTCGTACTCAGTTACCTATAATGCTAAGTATTAGTTTGTGAGAAACATTTTTGATGGTAATTTTATAAGAATTTACTCTTTATTGGGAAGTATTCTGCAATAAAGTCCTCTTAAATTAATTAGTAATTTCAACGTAAATCCAGCTATGACTTATTAGTTATTTTGCTTACATCCTCATTTATACATTTATGCGAGTTTTCTCTGAATCATTTTATAAGAAAGAAATCTCTCATACTTCAACCTGCGTCAGGCGAACTTGAGCCTCGTCGAATGCCGTTTGGGGGGTCGAAATGATTTGTCGAGAGACTCAAACGCCTGTCAAACTGTCAATTCCCAGTTTGTTGATGTGTCATCGAGAAGAAAACGAGCTCGTTTCATATCCTTGAAGTGGACCACACCGACTGGTTTTGATCTCTGTCGCACCCACGCATTGATCCCAATCACACTCACCATCTTCTGAGGCGTTGTTTTTCGTTTTTCATTTTAAAATAAAACTAATTATCACGAATGTGATTTGTTGGTGGTGTGTCGGATATGGTTTATGTTATGCCAGATTCGGTGGAGGAATTTTGCAAACGTTCATTTTCTAGCTGCTCTTATGGTTGGTTATTCCTTGGGGGGTGTGTTAAGGTATCCAGATCAAAATTAGCAAAAGTCCTTACGCCGTGTGGGTCAATTTTGGTAGTAGACAATTTTCTAAAAATCTGAAATTGGGGTCAGTGACCCGTTTCTGGCTCTAGTTGGTCCTCTACTTGTCAGCCCAATCGGACCAAATTTGGGTGAGGTGGTTAGGGGTAAAATTCTTTCTATTTCTGGGTAAGATTAGTGCCCACTGGATGAAATTATGGGCCAAAATGATCCCAAATTGAGCCAAAATTTACCTATTTCGAATGTGTCTTTTCGAGATTTCCGGTACCTTGGCGTGTGAGTTATGATATTCCACTAAATGTTGGACGCTGAATTTTGATTGGGATAAGCCTTCAAGGTCTTGGTCCGAGGAATAACCTACCCCTGTGAAAGAATTTGCAGCATTTTTTACTGCAATCATGAATAAACCGTGTTACCCTATGATTCCCCGTAATATTACCGCATGCAGGCACGTCTCTTGATTGATGTGAAGTCTGAATGAGTTGATTTTCCTTACTGTTGCCACAAGGCATCCTCAGCAATCCCAAACTTTATTTCAGATTGATATTAAATTAAACCACTGAAATTCCATCTTAAAATTGATTTCCCATCATTCTGATACAATGAATCGTTCTCAAATTTCAATTGATGCGCTGTAAATGGATGGTTTACGTAATTTTTGAATCGGATCGTTATATAGTAAATCGTTTGTCTTTTTATTAGAACATTACTTGCCGGGGGAGAAAATTCTCCTTACTCCGGATACACGATTGTTTACCATTGAAAATTATTTCTTGTAGACCAAATGTGCTACAAGCTTTCAGTCTTCGGTTTCACTTAACTTAACTCATGAGGGGATGGTTACCAGCAGCATGGTGACTCATTCGAATCGATTCAGCGTCGATCATTTGGTAGAAATGATATCAAACACGCCTAGGTACCAGAAATATCGAAAACACACGTTCAAAATGGCTAGATAGATACCCATTTTGAGCCAAAACCTCTACCGGTGGGCGCCAACCGTTCCGGGACCTGTCTCATTGAAGTCAGCGCCCTAAATTTAGTCGAAAATGATACCCTACACGCCTAGATCACCAAAAATTTCAGAAATTTTTCTACTACCAAAATCGGCCTACGCGGCGGACGGGCATTTTGACACATTCAAAAGCGCAAAAAAATCTTTGAGGCAAATCGGACAGATTAACTTTTTGCATGATAACATAGGTTATATTATTCAAGATATTACCAACCAAAAGTAAGGGTACCATGTACGATATTTCATGAGCTGACGAGAAGTGACCTACTTTGTCACTTGTCGAATCTCGAGCGAGCACAATACGACTGAGATTTTAAATCGTTGGTTTTCATATTCAAATTCCTTGTCACCTCTGGTTAGTTAGTGAAGAAAAGAAGGGGAAGAAGCTAATTCTGTATTCTTGTTTTCACTTACGGTTTCTCCTTTCAAACTACGGCTATTTTCCCGGGATGACGCGTCGTAAGTTCTCAAATTTTGGAGCGGTTTCAGTGCAACCTAAATCCGGTTCCTTCGTAAGTAATTTTTTTTTTTCGTGAACGATTCAAACCCTTTGCCTCGCACTTAGCAAAACCTTTCCAATTCATCGTTTTAAGAACCACAGATTTTCGATTTAAGTGACCTTTACACTTGGACCAATCAATTCGGACGGCCGTGAGTAGACCTAATGAGGAAATTTTTAAGGCGATGTAATTACCCTCAGATATCATCCATTCCACAAAAACTGAACCGAATAAACAGGATCATTCGTTTTAAGCCTCTCTGTAACACATAACCGCATATTGGGGTTTCTCGGACCGCATACGGGCTTTTTATTGGCAGTCGTTATCAAGTTCCTATCGCTTGAATCACGTAGCCTTAAATCATCGAGCTCCTTATTTGCATAACACACCGCTTTAGTTGTGTGATAAAAATAAATCATCTCTTCTAAATTGACATGATCAGCTTAAAAGTCTGATACGATCAGAGACATTACTCTTAATAGCTTCATCAAAACGCCAGGCGACTCACAATTTTTGAGATTAACCGTGTTTCTCATTTCATATTTCAAACTTGGGAGCTTGATTTTATTGGAATATGGGTGGCGTAAGAGATGATAAATCTCCGGCTGATTGAATTATTAATTATAGCATTCGTGTTCTTGTTTCGTTCTTAACAGTTTTGTTCCAATATTTGTTAGCAGCTCATCATCCGTCTTCTGCGAATGTAAGCTAGGGCCTTCTAGTAGAGATGAAGAACGGAGCAGCTAGGTTGTAGGTAGCTAATGCCATTACTTATAAACTAGCGATGTAACTTACAGACACTTCATTGAGTCATTATTCCAATTATTGCAGTTATCCACAGTTGTCTTATGGCTTGGAACGAGTTGAACTGTGTAAAAAGTTGATCTTGCCTTCTCTAGATATCACAAGGTGTGTTTCGCTCTTGCTATTTCACGGAATTTCTTTATTTTTCTTCGTCCATGCCGCGTTAATTGAACAGAACGTCGAAAGTTGATCGAAAAGCTTTACTCTGGTCTGCACTTATCTATCAAGTGAGGTGATAAGTTGGTGGATCTGCGAACAGTGCCCGATAATCCTACTTAGTTAAATGCTGCCTATTCTTCCACAATGGTTTGTGATTCATTGGTGTAGGACTATGGAGAAAACAGTGAATGTGGAGTGTCCAGGACTCATTTCAATCCTTTCAGCGTAATATACTTAGTAGAAAATGATACCCCACTCGCCTAGGTGCTCGAAAACCTACTTAGGTAGGTCGGAACTTATTTGGTCCATACACACAAATGGTGGACACCAATCAGTCCGGGACCCGTCTCAATGGATTCAGTGTCCATATTGGTTTTGGTTGTTTGGTTGGTCATTTCTTGAATAATCAACCTATGTAATCATGCCCAAGGTCATGGGGGGAGGGGGGGCGCCCATAACCGATTGTGAGTAGAAAATTTTCTAAAAATCTGAAACATTGGTCAGGGACCTCTTCCCGGCTCTGGTTGGTCCTCAAAACTTCAAGGTCAAAATGTGTTTTCTGAAACATGGATTTTCGGCGATCTAGGCGCGTGGGAGTATAATTTCCACTACATTTTGGCCGCTGAATCCATTGAGACTTGTCCCAGATCGATTGGCGCCCGCCTACGGTGGGCCCGGGGTCAAAATAAGTATCTATGTAACCATTTAAAAAAATAATTTTCGGGGTTTTTGGGTTCACAGGCGTATGGGGTACCATTTTCCACTAAATATTGGACGCTGAATCGATTGGAATGAGTGTGGGACACTACACTCTCACTGTTTTCCCCATGTGCCTGGTCCGAGGAATAACCAACCCCTGTGTGATAATTAGCTGTTATATTATCTAGACATCATGAAACGTGTACTTACTTCAAATTATGGGGTCAATTGGAGATTTATTCAGGGAATAACCAACCAAAATGGTACTGGTACTTTCCAATGTTGGGATATCCTCGTCCAATCCTCCTTATCCATGCACTCACTCCATTGCTTAGACGTGAATTTTCTTCACTCACCTCACCCCACGGAGTTGCATCCTGGACTCATTATGTGAAAATGGGTCATCTTAAATTCTCCGAAAAGAGTCGATTTACGCACACGGTTGCAAGAGAGCTATTGCCTTCCTGTCGCAGCCATTCTGTATTCAGTTCACTTCCCGGATGTAACGATCTTTATCTCCCCCGAAAAGTGCGCGAGCAGTGAAATGAGTTTGACGGAACTTTTTTTGGTTGGTAATTCCATGAAAAAGTCAACCTCTCCGATTGGCCCAGAAAGTTTCCTGGGCGTTTGAAGGTGTTTTTATCAAAATGAGCAAATGTCCGTCCGCCGTCCACGCCGATTTTGATAGTAGACTATTTTATACAAATCAGGGACCCAGTTCCGGCTCTTGTTGGCCCTCGAAACTTTTCAGTCCAATCGGACCAAATTTGTGGGGGTTAGGAATCAAAATTATGTGTTTCAAAAAAATTATTTTCGGCAATCTAGGCGTGTGGGATTTTATTTTCGACTAAATTTTTAACGCTTAATCCAATGAGACGGGTCCTGGAACGATTGGCGCCCACTGGAAGAGGTTATGGATCAAAATGGGTGTACATCTACATATTTCGAATTTTGGTTTTCGAGATTTTGGAACCTTGGTGTGTGGAGTATCATTTTCCACTGAACTTAGGTCAGCGTCAAATTCGATTGGAATGAATCTCCATACTCCTGGTCTAAGGAAAACTAACCCCTGTGAAAGAATTTGTTCAAATTTGTTCAAAATTATTGTTGTGTGAAAATACCTACAAGTTTCTCCTTTTTTCCTGCTACATATATGGTAAGCTTAATGCACGATGCTTTATTGTCTTCCTGCTGGCCTCTTAAATATGCTACCTTTTACCTAGAATTGAAACCATCACTAACCTGCGCAATGCAATGAAAATAATACAATCTTGCTTGATTTCGTGCGTTACAATCGTGGGATGCTGTGGTTTGTTATTGACCCGACTTTCACTCCTTGTAGGCAGAACACGAGATCTTTGTTACTAGCTGGCCCTTGCGCAACGCGATTCGTTTGTCAGCCTTGAGGCGTGCCCGTTGTTCTCAGGTTTGATGCGTCTTCTGAGAATCATAACGAACGCAAATGTTTGATTATTGCATATCAAGCCAAATGGCTGCGAGCGTCGTCGAATGATAGTTGCGGGAAGCAAATGAAAAACGCTGCAAGGGTTGGAGTGGACGGCGGACGGACATAATCAACCTACGTTCTCTTGCTCAAGATCATGGGCGTTGATCGTTCCCAAGAACCGTCGATTTTAAAGTTTTGACAAAATTATTTTTATATTTTTAATAGGCATTGATAGAATAGAAAATTTTGCCCTCTTCACGATGGTATCCTCAGATAAAAGTTGATCTAAAAAAAAACACATCCTGTCGAGTTAGAAGATATTGCAGTTCTCAAGTTTTCAACAGCATCAAATCCATGTATGAAAAATGGGGGAACGAGTGGAAAATGTAATTTGCAAGACCCTCTGGATCTGAAGAGCCGATTTTGATTATGACCCAATCGCTCCCGGTCTCTCTCGTAACAGTCGCGGAGTCAAGATCCACTGCGCCCTCAAGACCCGAATAGGCAAGCCTTGCAGTACACGTACGGGTTTTGCCTGCACGTCGTTCGAAGGCGTCAACCGGTCCTTTCTGGACCACTCGCGAAGCAAGGAAATGCACGCTATATTTATTAATTATTCGCCAAAATGGTCTAATTTGTGGGTTATAATGGAAAATGTTGATTCTGTTGTCAGAATCCATTCGGCTGAAGTACTATTTAGCAATAACAAAGCACCGCGCACGTAAGCACCAGTGTTTTTGGTTGGATATTCCTTGAATAATCAACCTATGCATCATGCAGAAAGTCAATTTCTCCTATTCGGCCCAAATTTCGCCGTCCGCGCTGATTTTCGGTAGTAGAAAATGTTTACTCCTTTTCATTCAAATAGATTCCAGCCCTTTCCAATCTACCAGGCTTTCTGTTTTGATTTAATTAATTTTCTACAACTTTTAGAGACTTATGGCCTTCTTATTCTCAACGATGTTCATGTTTAGCCATCTGTGATGCTTATTCTCATCTAATTCACCCTCAATATTATGGGTTGAAATGACTGAGTTTCTCTTGATAACAACTCGTCAAGTTCACGATGAATATTTAAGCCCTAATTCTTCTGAAGTTAGCGCTCTAACTGTCTAAAAGTTTCACCGTTTCGTCGTATCTAAATACACTTTTCATTCTACTTGTTCCGATTTGCATGAGCATATCCCATAGTCTATAATTGTGGTGACTAGCTCAGAATTCGCTTCTGGTTTCGTGCCAAAGGAATGCGATCTACCCTGGGTGTCCTTGGAACAACGTGACACTCCGCACTGAGAGGATGTGCTCCGTGAGATTCAATGATTACATAAACATCATTTTACACCCGTAGACAATAAATTCATTCCCTGCCTGGTAAAAAGTGTTGGCCTGATTGATGCCCAAGCTCCTGATCTGTTTTTCTAATGTGTTGACCGGTAGAGAGGGCCATTCATCATCTCATTGATATTGTACCGCATAACTTTCCTCGAGATCTTCATTTCATTCATAAAATCATCTATCTTCGTACCTGCCACCAGATCTTTGTATACGTTGTCTTCCGATGAAATTACTTGCAACTTTTTTTCACCCAGTTTCTTTATCTTTCGTTTTTTCTTCTTCTCACCTTTATGTAATTGGTTATGTTCGAGTGCATTCCCCTGCGCTGACATTTCTTCTCGTATCGCGCGGCTTCTCTTCGCTTTCGTATCCAACAGTTCATCTTCCACGGGAACGGGTACTCGTGGGTCTTCCTCGCGTGGAATATTCCGTTGACCGAAGTTAAATTTGAAGGCGCGATGTGGGCTTCCTGGACGTCGACCTTTTCTATCCTTCCACACATGAACGAGCTTCTCACTAGCTTGGAACCGTCTTGTCTTACGTGTTTCTAGTCACGTAGGCTAATCTATTGCGTCTAGCATTAGGTTTAAGCCTTCTCTAGGTTAAGGCTGTTCCAATTTTAGCTCGATCTCAATTTCCGCTGATACCTTAAGTATACACAACTCTTTATAATCGCAGTCATTCGAGTTTCGAGAGCAGTCGCAAGGTTTTTCTTGTTTTCCCCATAGGTGTTTGAGTACATCTGTGTCGTTGATCAACAAAAGCTACCCGAAAAATTACTCGCTAATTGTCTGCAGGTCTACTAATGTATTTGCATTTGAAAGAAGAACTGAACGATTAACTTGTCATCCTCATCGTACATAATTAACAGAGGTATTATTGTAACCCAGCTCAGGTCTCTATACAACTTGAGCTATACGCTTACCTTCTTAGAGCAATGACTGAAACACTCGTCCCTGCATAAGCTTGGCCTCACCGGAGATTCAAGCCTGATGAAACTAGTAGCAAGCTATCTCGAGCTAAACCTCGTAGAAAACTCGTGAACTTTTCAATGATATTCGTTCATTGTCGTGGCAGTTATTGCTCTGACAAAGCACTATAAAGACGCATACAGACGCTGAATCAATTTTGTCGAAATCTAAAATTAGGTGCTTACATAATTCAGCAGCCTAGAGTGCCTTTTGTTCCTTTACTTGTATGAAAAAAACGCTGCAAATTCTTACACGGGTGGTTATTCCTCGGACCAGGCGCATGGAGACTCATTTCTTTAAGATTGGGGAAACAGTGGGTGTGACGGGTCCCGGACCCATTCCAATAGATTCAGGGTCCAAAATTTAGTGGAAAATGATACCCCACACGCCTAGGCACCAGAAATCTTGAAAACACGTGCACAAAATGGGTAGATACCCATTTTGACCCATAACTTCTTCCGGTGGGTGCCAATCGTTCTGGGACCATTTCATTGGATTCAGTGTCCAAAATTTAGTGGAAAATAATACCCCACGCGCCTGGATCGCCAAAAATCTCGAAAATCCATTTTTCGAAATACACATTTCGACCCTTACCCCGCCCAAATTTGGTCCGATCGGGTTGAAAAGTTTTGAGGACCGTCCAAGGCCGGGAACAAACCCCTGACCCGAATTTCAGATTTTTAGAAAATGTTCTACTACCTAAAAAAAGCCCGGACCGCGGACGGACATTTGACTTTTTTGATCTAGACACACTGACTTGAATATGCAAATTCGAGAGTGAACGTTTAAAATAGATATATATTAATGTTGTCAAAATAAATTTACTCACGTTTAGGAGCTCTAGTCCAAAGTTGTTGCATCTCAGTTTCATGCTGTTCTAGTGATATTTTTCTCGTCTGCTTCAAAAGCATCACCTAAAACGCTAACATCACGTAGAATTGTCTTTTCGGCCGTGCTCTTCTTCGTATTTTGGAATCGCGTCATATCAAAAACGCTCTTTATCATTGCGTGGACGCGGGTGCAAATCATTAATTCCCTTCATCATTCTAAAATGGTCTGTTGTCTCTGAACAGTCGTCGTAGGCTCTCTATGTTTTTGAAGCTGGAGTAAAAACTATTTTATTCGTGTTTTTCTCGAGTTTAGTTTTTTGTTTATGTGAATTATTACTAGTCATTTTGGTCTGCAAGGAAGTTATTATTTTGAATTATTCTGACCTACTCAATCTAGTTTCAATTTAGTTTCGGTTAATTGTTGTTGAGTCACCACTGAGAACGCCGGGATCGGTTATTTTCCGCCCATAATGGTCAACGATCACAGATTCTTCGCTAGTAGATCCTCGAAGAAGACGAGGGCTGTTATAATAGAGGTAACAATTCTTAGTAGTATCTGATTCGGTGCTGAATTCGGCGTATAAATTCTAATTGCATGCACCATCCTTGGTATTTGCATACCTGTTGTGTCACTCCCTTCTTGGTACTTTCTACACGTTTTGTTCCGTTGCCCTTATGACTCCGGCACCTCATTGGCCTTACCCAGATACGAGTAGTAGTCAATCAGGAAATGTAGCTACGTGGATGAGGTGGAGGTTTTGGTTGGTTATATTGGTTAAATGGTCAACATATGTTTTTATGCTCATAGTCAAAGGAGCCGACCATCTCCAATCGGGCCCAAAATTTGTTTCCGGACGTTTCATGATGTCTAGAATGAAAACGTTGCAAATTCTTTCACAGGGGTTGGCTATTCCTCGGACCAGGAGCATGGAGACTCATTTCAATCGATTCAGCGTCCAAAATTTAGTGGAAAACGATACCCCTCACGCCTAGGTACCAGATATCTTGAAAACACACGTTTGAAATGGGTAGATAGATACCCATTTTGACCCATACCCTCTCGTTCCGGTGCCCGTCTCATTGGGTTCAGCGTCCTAAATTTAGTCGAAAATTATACCCCAGACTCCCAGTTTGGGAGGGGGGGGGGAGCAAAATATGTTGTTTTATTTTTTATTTTAATGGATTTTGGAGATCTTTGGCGATCTTGGCGTGAGAGGGGGGGGGATCATTTCCATTAAATTTTGGACGCTGAATCCGTTGAGATGGGACTTAGACTAATGGCGCCCTCTGGAGTGGGGTTTGGGTCAAAACGAATCTTTTTCAATAAACCGCATTTCTAAAAGCTCGTTTTCGTCAGTTTTGAAAATGGATTATCGAGATATTCAGTGATCTAGGCGCGAGGGTTATCATTTTCCACTAAATTCTGGGCGCTGTATCGATTGATATGAGTCTGGGACAGTCCATTTTCACTGTTTTCCCCCATTTCTCTCTGCTCTTGGTCTGAGCCCTTGTGAAGCCAACCCTTGTGAAATAATTTGCAGCGGTTTGATAAAAACTGCAGACTCCGACGAGCCTTGATTTTTGCGGACATCGGCCGCGACCTGATCCCTCAGTGGAAAATCCCCAATCCAACGAACGCTGGTCGAAACCCGGTTTGAACTCTCTCTGACCACGCAGAAACAGCCGTACCTTGCTTCTTGAGCGCGGGATCCTGCAAGTCCCGCAATCAGTCGCTCCCGAGACACCGAGAGGTCAACATCGGATCGAACAGTTTTATACTTTCAACTAAAACGGCGCCACTTGCAGTTTTCTTCTGCCACCGGCACCAAAATGGAAATCTTTACGAAGTCACTCGTCCCAAATTTCTTTTCGGCTATTCCCCGCATATTCTACTCTATGAGCACAGGTGATCCCATCAAGGGCAAGGCCTGTGACTTTGACGTTTTGGACGCGTCCGTTCTGACGGAACTAGACTCGTATTACCTCGAGGAGTGGGTAAGGGATTTTGTAACTTCAATCATTTTTATAATATGTTCTGTGTCTTAAACTACTCAAATTCACCTGAAACGAGTCACGTCCAGAAATGAAGTTGAGCCTAAGAAAACGATACTCGACATGGTCGACTTTCACCCTAGAGTCGCTTTCCTTCATTCGCCGTATTTATAACGTTGGCTGTTTTTTGTTTTTGTTTTGTTTTTTAAATATGTAAATATTGAGAAAAACTGCTTTAAAACACTTTTGCCGATTACTAGCACATTTCTCGACGGATTCATCGCCTCCAAGTGGCCTCTTTCTACTTTCTCCTGGACGTTTCTCAACTAGCTGAATGTTTCCATGTGCTATCGTTTCCTCTTTTTTTCGATGTATGAATTTGAAGAGCATGTAATGGTTCTTTTTTCTCCTCTGTTCTCTCTGTACGGTTTAACAATAATTTTCCTCATCTTCGACCGAGTCTTTTTTTTCAAGATTTTTGTCGAGCGAAAACGTGAATTGAACATACGGTCAGTCTGATCAGCAGTGCCTTATTGGTCAATATATCTCTGCGCTTCTAATTAAATCCGCATCGTGAATTTTGTGGCTGAAATCATGTGAATTCTATTCTGTCAGTCAAGCGTATTATAATCACTTGAAAGCACATCAATTGAGTGTCACTTACCTTAAAAATAATGCGCAGTACTTCGAACAGTTGTCGCGGTTCGAGTTCCTTCGAGGGGGTAACCCGAGGAGTTATCCAGTTATAACTAGTTTGGGTTAGTGAGAGGACTCTGGGCCTTAGGACTTCGAGTGTACAAGTGATTGCGCATGCGGAACCAAGAAATATACTAATTGATGACTAAATCGTGGCCAAAAATGGAATATGAAGGCACCCGACCCAAGTAAAATGTATCCAACCCCCCCCCCCCCCCCCCCAACCAATTTCCCTCCGCAAAGTCTTCAAAAATTCACTGCAAATATCGTTAGTTAGCCAAAGAGCTGCTCTAATATCACTGCGGAGAATTGAGTAATTTCGAGTGTGGAAATTGTAT
The DNA here is from genome assembly GCA_019603395.1 of Cyrtorhinus lividipennis. Classification (NCBI taxonomy): domain Eukaryota; kingdom Metazoa; phylum Arthropoda; class Insecta; order Hemiptera; family Miridae; genus Cyrtorhinus; species Cyrtorhinus lividipennis. The sequence goes on from CM034000.1 coordinate 2,578,796, forward strand.
AACTCCTATCTGAGGTATATATAAGGTTTCCTCGATATTTAGAACGTGCGTCTTGTGTACGTTAGCCCCACGTGAACTGTTCCCAGCAGCTTCAAGCAAGTCACGTTAGCTTGATTCATTTTCCGACGAACCGAGAATTGTAGGACCGTCATGTGAGTTTTATCTTATCGCCTCTTAACGTCACTGGTCTTATCCGATGGATAATCTCAATTAACTCCCTTCCTAAGGACTTGAATCTCTGAAGCTTTGTAAAAACGAGGAGTTAGTTATCATCAGTTTGGCTTTGCAGGTTTTTGCTGAACGACTCCACTGGCAAATCGATATTGAGTTTTACAATGTACAGATTTCGAGTCTGGAAATTCCAACTGATACAAAAGATATATTATTTTAAGCTTCGGTTATGGCTCTGGTTGTACGGTTTGTTCAACAAAAATACAACTGTACACTATGAGGAGAATATACGAACGAATTTCCACCGAAACCCTTATGAAAGGAGTGCAGTGATCGGTCTGAGACCCATCTCTCTCGATTTAGCGTCCTAAATCCACTATCATTCTCACACGTCTCAAAACATTTCGAATCCCCATTGTCAAAATATTCTTGTCTCTTTGATCGGGCAGAAAACAAGAAATGCTTTGATAGTTTATGTGCAACGTTAAAGGATTTTTGGAGAATTTCCTGGGCATTTTTAGCTAGGAAGGTGTACATTGGGATAAACAGGAAAGATTTTTTTCTTATAGAAAATACAAGGGTCTATTATTCCGGTAAAAAACTTCAAACCAAAAAGGGGAATAAAAAAAATCTCAAGATTTGATAGATGATAGAGAGCCTATAACAGCACAAGGAAGTGAATCAGAAAAGGCAAATCCTATAGAACATTCTTAACTATGGCTAACCGTATAAATAAACATTCTGAATTGGCTCATGAAGATGACAACGCACAAATGCGTAGAAATGTGTGTTATGCAAAAATACATTCTTGCAATCCTTGCAAATGTAAAACCCTATTTATTATTACGCTCCCTTGTTTGGATGCTCCACTGAGTTGTTGCGAAAATGTTAATTGATACGAAAGGGGATATCCTTGAGGGTTCTTGTTTACTTCGATTCGGGTCCTCAGTCTTCTTTGTTTCTTACACCAGTTCCTTATTTTGATCACACACGCCCGTGTACCGGTTCGAACTAGATTGTTCCGTTTATTCCATTCATTCTTTTCGAAGTTTCCTCGTTGCGATGAACTAACCAGTACGACACCATGCGAGTACTGTCGTAGAATATATATTTTCTGAAGATTACACGGACCGTTCTACACTTTTCTCCTTAAGTGCTATGCAATCTGCATTTTGATAAATACTCGAGCATTATAGTGCGAGTTCACCCCTCGCTCGGTAAAGACTCTTCTAATAATGAGAGAGAATGCAAATGTGGGTTTTGAGTGAGAAAACGCCTACGCTTCGCCAAAGTAAGCGACCTTCGCTCACGCGGACGTTGTATCCTAGGATTGGCAGTGGAAAATTCCCTTCCTTCCACGCCGTCAGCTGCCTTTGTCCAGGAGCAGGAAACTCCTTCTCTGGCAAATTTGACAGTGCAGAGATTGGGGGGGGGGGGGGGGGGCTCGTTCAAACCTAAACTAGTCGAGCGGGTTTTCGCTTTTGCGGTTTTCTAGTGAGAATACTTAATTCCGCGCAGGAGCTTCTTCTACGACCTTCAGTCTTTCGAAAGGCAGTTACGTTCATCTTTCACTCATAAATTTTCCCTCTTACCTATGAATTCTAATATGGACGATGAAATTCAATGATATTCTAAATCCATCTTTCCTCTCGTATATAAGAATTTTTAAATCGATTTACATTAATGAATTTGTCTCACAACTTCACTTTCTGTCACTCTTTTTGGTTGGTTACTCCTTGAATTATCAACCTATGCTTTCATGCTCAAGGTCGTGAGAGGCCAACCATCTCCGATCTAAAACAAAATCATAGGGGTTGGTTATTCCTCGAATCTGGGATTCCTCGGAGCATGGAGAAAAACAGTGAGTGTGTAGTGTTCTGGACACATTTCTTTCAATTTAGCATCCGACATTTAGTGAAAACTGGTTGTGTTGACGCCTAGGTACCCAAAAATCTCAAAAATTCACTTTTGAAATGGTTAAATAAATACCCATTCCGCACCGCAAGCGGGTGCCAATCGATCTGGAACTTATTTTTCATAAAACACCTTACCCCTTGACCTTAGCCCCCCCCCCCCTCCCATTTGTTTTGATTGGAAACAGGTCCCTGACCAAAATTTCAGGTTTTCAGAAAATTTTCTACTGTCAATCAGAGATGGTTGAACCCCACCCCACCCCCACTCGCCCATGACCTCGGGACAGATTACATAGGTAATTATTTTTATTAATTTAATTATTAATTATTCGAAGAATGACCAATCAAAACCAATATGTCCGTCCGCCGTGAACCTTTCATGTCGTTTTTGGAAGTAGTAAATTGTGTGTCTAATCGACCCAAATTTGAGGAGGGTACGGGTAAATTTGTCTTTCATAATAGGTAGGTACCCAGTTTGAGGTAAAAACACACCTCCAGCGGGCGCTAATCGTTCTGGGAGCCATCGTTATATAAGTTTCGAAGATCAACTAGAGCTGGAAACGAGACCCTCATCAAAATTTCACATTTTAAAAATTGTCTACCACCAATAACCAGGTTTATCCATGTGACTTGTTTTTAAACCATATGACGGCCATGGAACACTTCAACGTGTCTGAACTTAAACAAACGTAACCCCCCCCTCCGAAGCATCTGTCGACCGGCAAAATAGTTTTCGAGCCAATATCCGTGTTTACAACCTCCTCAATGTCTGCTTCCTAAATTTCCTAAATTGACTTTTTACCTGTTGTAAGTTTTGTGCCCTGAAAATAATGCGGAATTAAGAAATTCACGGAATGCTCGAATGGGTAAAGTCACTGTGCCGTTGTTTTTCCTTGAGTTTGGAGTCTTGTGCCGACGGAAAAGAAGGAGTGAGTCTGGTTTTGGTGTTTCGTATCACCATCTATTCTTCCGAGTTTCATTCAGTGGTATGCGTAGTATTTTTTCATGTTCCTCCCTTTCGCGGTATCTATGATTTCTTCAATCCCTATGAGTACAGCTTATTTGTTGATGATTGTAATGTTTACTTCTCGCCATGGGTTGACATTGTCAACATTGGTTTAGTTCCCAAGTAATTATTTATTATTGACTTCCGAGAATAGAGGATATTTCTTAAAATGGGCGATTAGTATCTGTTGCTCCCCTGATAATGAATATCTCACCATCACATTAACAGTTGGATTGATGTCGAGTTCGACGTGTCGACTACCAAAGGATTATTGTGGAAAGTCGTCAGCTTATCAGTCAACCAATGTACCTTCAGTTTATCAACATTCGTCTATTCGTACACAACAATAGGTAGGAACGAGTGGGGTTTGTTGTGGTCCCTGCCTGTGACGCCGTCCGTGCGTTCGGTAGGCAATGAAGCGCGAGCTGGGCAGTCTTGCGGGTCTAGTTTCTCGTCTTGGCAAGGAGTTTCGAGATGGCGTGGGCATGATGACAAGACGCTGAATTTGAGAAAGACAGTAAACGTTCTTCAGTAAACTGAGTAGAACACCAATGTGGGATCTAAAAAAATTAAATAAAAATGATGTGAATTTGTGTGAAATGTTGTGCTTTCATTTAAAATAAGAAAATTAGTGTGACATGAGCATGAGTGTGACCTGTGGACAGTCGAGCGCATTGACGCACCTCTTCATAAACTTGTCGTCAGATCCTACCTTACTAATTGTGGCTAAAGTTAGAGATTCTAACCAACGTGAGTTGGTGGTTTTGGTTGGTTATTCCCTGAATAATCTGGGCGAGTGGGGTATTATTTTCCACTGAATTTTGGACGATGAATCCAATAAAATGGGTCCCAGAACGATTGGCGCCCTCTGGATGAGGATATGGGTCAAAATGGGTACCTATCCAGCCATTTCAAATGTATTTTTGAGATTTCTAGTACCTAGCCGTGTGGGGTATTAATTTCCCCTAAATTTCGGACCCTGAATCGATTGGAATGGGTCCGGTACCTGCCACGCCCACTTTTTCCCCATGTTTGACATTTTCGACGACTTAGGCGTGTGTGGTATCGTTTTCCACTAAATTTTGGTCGCTGAATCCAATGCGACGGGTCCCGGAACGATTGGTGCCCACCAGAAGAGGTTATGGATGCTGAATCTATTTTTACATTAGTCCCCAAGCGCGTGGTCCGAGGAATAACAAACCCCTGTCTAAGAATTTGCAGTGTTTTTACTTAGTTATTATCTTTTCGGTTAAAGTTGCAGGAGATCGTGATCGCAATTTCTTTTTGGCACCCGTGCTCTTGCCAATTAAACCACTTGTGTGATTATGTAAACCAATCTAGAATTACATTTTGGCCACTTTGTGACTCACGGATGAATAGACCAGCCCCCCTGTTCAATTATTTAAAACCGAATTTAAAAATCCCAATCTTTGATAAGTTAGATCTATTAGTTTCCGCGGTTTTTGCCCTCATTTTTGTCGAAACGTCTTATCTGGTTCTAAGCTTCGTTGAATTTGAAGACGTTTGTCGTTTCAGGTTAAACCCAAGCCTTCAATACATTTAGCACATGAGTCAGTTACATGTTAATTTTCTACCTTGGTCGTCCGTTGTGCTCCATCTTACCTCTTTGTTTTAGGTAACCTTAGCACTCAGTACTCTTAGCACGATCTTCCGTTGTGTTGGGCCAACGCCGCACATAAAATTTACTCTTTCATACTGTCGAATTCGCTTCACCTTGTTAAATCCTGGTTTTCTTGTGAAACAGCGCGTCGGAGTTAGTTTTAAAAATTTGTTTTTCTTTCCGCTTTTTCCTCGGACGTCAAACTATTATTATCTTTTTTTGAACCGTGAACGTGATTTGGGGCTCTGCCTTTATTTCGAACCACCGTAGGCTATTATTATTAGATACCTCAATGAATTATGCACGGCGTGCTCATTGAAGTAAATAAAAGGAGGAGAACACTTATGAGGTGAAGGTTGCAGGGTCAAGCGGATTCACGACTCGAAAATAGTTTCTTGCGGTGTTGTAAACTTGAGTCTTACGACGTAGAACGTTGATTCAAAACAGGTGTATCCCAATACCTTGTGTGTTGTCCCATGAATTCGCCTATTTACAAAAGAATGTATTTACAAAGTATTGGCGCTCTCTCTCTCTGCCCCTTTTCTGTCCAATATAGCTTCTACTCAGGATGTATTCATACTCTGGAATGTGTTTTGCTGAAGGGTTTAATTTTTTATAACTCGACCTCACCTCAGTTATTAATAGTTATTTTTAGCTCTCCCCTTATCAATATTCTGAGTGCCCCGCTTGAACTAAATATAATAAATAATTACACGAGTACCGCAGGTGTATATTTATATTAACCCAAATTCTTTGTTAAATCCCTGCTTGCCATCATCTGGATGTTCGCGTGTGGTTATTCCACTTCCGTAATGAGGTAGTCACTTGAAACAATTGAGTTACTGAAGTGTACCTTTCAAATATTAGTTTGAGATTAGATGTTGCCGTGAATTACATGTTCAAGTACACATCTACCCTTGCTCACCAAGTGCTCTTCACTAGTCAGATTATGTGAAAAGTTGTTAAAACTTTCCGTTCACCACTTCAAAACCTCTCCAAATAAGTGGTGTCCTAATGTGGTATTTAGTTGAGGTAACTTTATCTCGCGTCTGCTCCTCATATTCATTCAATGATGTCATAGTTGATTACATATGAGTTTATGAAATGTAAGATGTGATGTGAGCTCTCATCGGTCCAATGTCCACTTTGGTGAATTTTGCTTATAAAATTTCGCTTAAAAATAGTGGCAAAATGCATGTTGTGGGATGGTTACCGCGCCTCCCATATTAATGTGATTGAGGTGTGCCACCCTCAATCTCAATGACCTGTTTGTTTCACTTATACATATTTATCAGGAGCGACAAGACCATAAAGATTAAAGGAAATGCGACCTCGATGCCGAATGAATGTTGATCATGGGTAGGATATCGTTGCGCATCTTTTTGCCCATTTATTTTTGCTATATTTTCGCTCACTATTCGGTGGTGATATTAATGTGTGCTGAATTTTCGTAGGTCGCTAGAACCAAGCTTGAAGCGAAGCTGTCCCAATGGGATGCTGTTGTTTCCTCCTTTCGCTCAATTCACCTTGGCCAGCCCATTCTATTTCGTCCATTTATCCCAAGTGCTCAATTTGAAGTGATCCGTCTATTTTCGGCCTTTTAAAACGGTGCTGCGTTTGAGAAATCCCCCTCTTCTTGAGGTTCCTTCCTTGAACAAATTGAGGAGCGAATCCTTTCAACAAACTGTTTTGGTTTTAACTTGTTTCGCCTTGAGAGGATTTTATGAGAATGTATTTAACCCTCAGGAACTTGAGGAGACCAATAATCAAGGCACAAGAATATCTGAAACCACCAGTTCTTGAGGAGGTCGGTAATGATAGCTGCGTTTCACGATAACATTGAAATTCAAGCAGGTTTTCGATGCATCTTGAATGCCTGCTGGTCGAAAACTCCCATTGTTCGACCTCTGAGCAGTTTGAGTTAAAGAGTGGATCTGGGTTTGAGCGAGTCGTTGAACACTTGAAAAATAAACCTCGGTTTCGGACCCGGCGCCGGTTCAAACACAAACTTTTGGAGATGTTAAACAGGAAACTGCGCCTTTCTTTTTCCTCAAATGTACGAACTCATTGAGCGGTGTTGTTCCTGGCCAGGTTGCTTGTTTTGAAATTCAACGCCTCATCGAGTAAATATTTCTTTTGACTGGTTCGAACAGAAGCCTTACAATACATTTCGATTAATACATAGCTTTTTCACCCTAACCGTTAAATCACAAAAAGTATTCAAAAACTGTTTGGGAAAGAAGAACGTGTAACTTAATAACGTAACTTTGGTCATTTTTTGTAAAAATTATTTTTACATTATAAAAAACTACGAAGCGACCGACCTGGAAGCCGAACATGGTGAGCTTGAAGTGACTCAGAGGGTGGTTTTCACCCGTAATTGCGGCAATCGCCCTTGTTCTACAGCTTCGCCTTGTGCGGGCTGGCGAGTTTTACGACAGTTACATGATTGCTTTCCTATAAATTTTGTAGATTCAAATTTGAGATGAGCGTTATGGCTACATTCGGATAACGTTATTTTTCAGCCCGTACCGTTATTAAATATCAGTTACAAAATAACGCTTCATAAAAGTGGCGTTGAACGATATGGGAGAGCATTAAGTAGCCTAACGTTTAGTTTTGCGTCCCCCATTAACGTATTCTGTTATGTTTGATGTTTCTAAGTCCTCTAAATGATTTAGCTTTAGGTTTATAGTGACCCGTTGAGAGGGTGGTTTTAGTTTTGAAACTGAAACTGAAGCATGACGGACATAAATATTACACAAGTCGATAACTCTTTCGTCTTCGACTTCGCATTGACCTAACGAAGCTTTTCACGTAGATAATCGTAACTGAAACTTGCGGTTTGTACACATTTCGAGTTTTGATCTTAGCTTCGGATTTGGCTTCACTGGTCTAGTTTTCACGAGACGTTTTATCAGCGTCATAGCTCCTGTTACCAACCCGTTATTTTATTCCAGTTTCTTTCGGGCGTTTAGTAGCGTTAGCGTTTGCATTATCATCAGGTAGTGCTACCTAATTTTGATTTTCCTTCCATTTCAGACCATTAGTTTGAAATTTGAAAATCACTAACTGTTACATATTATATAGAGTAACGGTAACGCCTATTACTTAAAAATAAAGTTATATCGGAACGGTTCCGAGTTACGTGACCCACTCCTAATTGAAATACGATTTCTTCTTCCTGTCCCATTTCTCAATTTATCAGTTCATATTTTTTCTGACTGCTCAATTTTCAACTGGTGCCGTTCATTTTATTCCGTTTTGCTTCCACTCACCTTCATGTAGAAAGAAAAATCTGCACAATAACAGTTTGTAGGACGAGATTGCTGGGCACATCGAATATTCCCATCGTCTTTTTGGTGATCAGATATTCGCGTATCTGGAAAGTATTCCAGCTCGTATCTAAAAACTTCCTTATCACCCACGTCGGCTTTGGAAAACCAGGAGTTCCATTTAGAATGATAACAGTGGGTATAGGGTCAACGAGTAGAAAAATGTTTTTCAAGCCTCGGACGATGTGAAAACGTCGAAGGAGCATCAGAAGGACTAGATAATGCCTAAAGAATCCAATGAAAAGGGTCCCAGGACGATTGGCACCCTCTGGAATAGGTTATGGGTCAGAATGGGTATCTATTACCAATTTTGAATATGTGTTTTCATCTGAAATTTTGATCAGAGAACCGTTTTTGGCTTTAGTTGGTTCTCGAAACTTTTCAACCCGATCGGACCAAATTTGGGAGAGGTAGGGGTCAAAATGAGTTTTTTGAAAATGGATTTTCGAGATTTTTGGCGATTTAGGCGTGTGGGGTATCTTTTTCTACTACATTTTGAGCGCTGAATCCAATAAATTAGGTCCCAGAACGATTGGCGCCCTACCGAAGAAATTAAGGGTCAAATTGGGTATATATTACCCATTTTGAATAATATGTGTTTTCGGGATTTCTGCTACCTAGGCGTGTGGGGTATTTTTTTCCACTAAATTTTCGACGCCGAATCCATTGAGATGGGTCCCGGAACGATTGGTGCCCTCTGGATAAGGATATGGGTCAAAATGAGTGCCTATCTACCCATTTCAAATGTGCGTTTTCGAGACTTCTGGTACCTAGGCGTGTGGGGTATTTTTTTCCACTAAATTTTGGACCCTGAATCGATTGGGATGAGTCTCCATGCGTCTGGTCCGAGGAATAACCAACCTATGTGTGACAATTTGCAGCGTTTTTTTTTTTTTTTTTTTTTTTTTCAATAAATTGTGTCCGGTTTTTGATCCGTGCATGACTTTTGGCGGACGTCACTTGGGCTAAATTTCATCTAGTGCATTTACCGATATTTCCCTCCCGGAAGTACCTGGTTTTGTCAATACCCATTTTGCCTGATAATCATAACCTCTTTTTAGTAGAAAGAGATAGAAGTGTGCTGCTGATTATTTCTGGGGCAGAGATTATACGAAATCTCCCTTATCCTTGTTTTCAATTTCAGAGGAATCGGCGTGCTTATGAGCGGCTCTTCCAGCCAATCCGCCAATGAATGTTTCTCTTTGACTATGCTGATGGAGTTTATTAGGATTTCTCCACCAGTAACGCGGAAACTCTTAAATCAAGGAAGGTGCGTTTTGCCTACACTGCGCCAGTTGGCGCTCGTCCAATGCTAATGCTAATCTGGAATGACCACGGCCCGCATGGAAAAACGATAGTAAACCCACATAAACTGATGTCCGCATCGATGGCCTATCAAGGACAGCAGTCGTTATCTTCACTTGGATCTTTTATAGCTCTATCGAACTCTTTTTGTATATTTATATGGTTTTATAAACGCAGCCTGGGCAATGATTTCCTCATACCGTGGAATTAGATGGAAGGAAGAAGTAAACAGGAAGTCTCAAGTGAATATCAATGATTGTACTAAGCTCATTATGAAAAGTTCTCGAAATGTTATTATTTTGAAATAGCATTTGCTTCGTTTCGTCGATTTATTAACCAAATGACGATATTTCAACACCAATTAACTTCTTGCAATCAATCGATGAAACCACGTAATGACGTCGAGTAGCATTTAACTCAGTCAGATTGAGGAAACTTTTAAGGTTCTGAGAGCTCTCCACGGTCAAGTTCCTTCTGAATGACATAGGAAGCAAGTACTATGTATACTCTGTCACGACAGTCCGTTCGAAAACCCGTGCTGATTGAGGTTTAATGTTCTGTTTCTTTGCAGGACCGCGAATGACTCAATTTCTTTCTGTATCAAACGAAAGATAAATGAATAAATTGAGTATAAATTACAAGCTGGTAATAATTCTAAATTCGGTAGGCCGGAAACGTTCTCGTAATTTTGATTCAAGGGGTCCCTCCATATGTAAATCATTCACGAGTAAGAAGGCGAGGAATGGTGATTCATCTGAGAACTCACAAGCTGGTGTATTATTTTATCGCACAAACCCCGAAAGCACGCGAAGGCCAAAAAACCGAAGCGGTCGACAACGAACGAGACGGTTACTGAAATAGTATTACTTACCAGAGTACAGAATCTCTTTCAACTTGCCTCAGGCTGTGTGAAATCCGAAGGTTGGAGTTTGTTTCAATAAATTTCTTCCGTTTTGAAATTAGAAACGTGATCACGCCTTCCGCACGGCTGAGGTCGGACGATGCCTCCTCGAAGACTAATGCTTTTGTGGAATTTATTTATCAAGGTCTTTTCAAATTCGAACAATTTTTTGTAATGTAATAGTTTAGCCAAAAAATTATTACAACGCGGGCATACCATTACAAAATGAGCAGGTATCACAAGCGCAAGCAATATGATATGATAGCACAAGCTTCCCCTGCAATCATTTCAGTAGGTGTCATTATAAAGGGTGTCCCTCAATTAGTGCCCTCCCCCCTCCTCCCCTACAATCGTCCAAATGGGAGTAATCCAATTTTTTTTTTTTTTTTTTTTTTAAATCTTCATCTTTTTTTCATTTGAAATAAGAAAGTTAGTGACACCTGCGCAATTGCGCGGGTAGAGGGCTAATATGTTATTTGAGATCTTTGCAAAAGTGCAATATAATATGAAAAGTTAAAACAAAATTGTTTGTTCACTCCCATTTGGACGATTTTAGGAGTAAGAAGGGGGGACTCGTGGGACACCCTTTATTTAAAGGAGGTGACGACTATAATTAGAATAGAATTATAAAATATGAGTGGTGTTCACAGCTCTTCGGCTTCTTGTTGAGCCATCTGCTGCCAAAAAGGCTAGGCCCTAGGGTTTTGTCTTGGAGCCGTTGCTTGCATCTTTCTGTAGTGTCACCACCTGACCAGGAAAGCCTAGGGCTGACTTGTGAATACATAACTGCTCAAGGAGGGGAGCTCTCGGCAGTATCTCTGGTGTCTGACTTGGGCTCTTGCCTCCTCCTAACTCTCGGTCTCTGAAGCGCATGTTTTACGAACGTATAAAAAATACCAGACCAGTTTGTTTTCCAAAATGTAGACAGGCGAGCCGACCAATATCTGGTCTTTCATGAGCTGGTAAGCGATTTGTTTCAACCAGAAGTTGTTGAAGAAGCATTCTGAATTCATCATGTGCAGCACGCTACTTGAGGAGTCTCAGGTGAATATTCACCACACACTATTTAAATACACTCAAGGTCGACAAAGCGAAAGTTCCTTTGATGATATAAGTCGGGAAAGGATCTTCACCTCTCGGGTCTAGCCTAGCGTCACAGTGTCAAGGGCATTCGCTGACAGTTCTTGATAGGTTTGGCGACGATACGGCTGACGTCGGTAGCATGGTGACAATGCGTCGTTAATGTTGGGTGGTCGTCAGAAGTCAGGCCGCCGTGAGAGAACTATCGTAAGAAGGGTGGCAATTGTGCCAAACGCTCTTTTAGTCGGTTGTTCCTTTAATAATCAACTTATTTTCTTCAAGTTTTGCGGGCTTCACTTTAAGGCTTTTTGGGTCTCCCAAGGCTCCTTCGAGCTCTGCTAAGCTTCCTCGGTACCATATATCCTTAGAGTCATATTGAAAGGGTACCATTCTGTTTCGCTACAATAATTTGAAACCGAGGCTTACTCCAATACATCCAATCATCTTGAGCCGATTCTCGCTCTGAGCGAAGGTCAAAGAACTCTAGGCAATTATCGTTCCCATTGTAAACTGCCTATTGTATCGGAAATCCTACGCTTTCCATCATTATTGTGCTCTTGTTAGTGTTTTATTGTTCGTTGGCTAAGCACGTTTCCAACCCCCGGCCGTCCAAAGTTTCTCAACGGACCTTGTGCCGTTTAAGTTCATTTCCTTTTTGATATTAAAAGCCCTCGACCGCTAACAATTCTTTCGATCCGCGCCTTTATAGCCACTTCCTTCTTCTGGCTTCCTTTTTAGTTCACCTGTGGCTGGTACTTCAAACAAAATGGAAAGTGCCGATTATTCAACTCGTATGAAGGTTATACTTGCTTTGATTACATCAGATTCTGCACCAATTCCTCGATCATCTTTTTGTCATATCATTTGAAAGGGGAGCCGTTCTCTCAAAATTTGCTCGATTGCTTCCTCCGATAAATGTTCTAAAAAAGGCTTTACTGCGTCGCTGGAGTCCTGCGCTACTCGAACAGGTGAATCACACTGGTGGAGGTTAATGTTACCCATTACTTGTTCCCCTCGCATGGTGTTGACTCACAGCGTAGTAGGCAAATTATCGTTGGTTGTCTTTGGTCATCGAACGCTCTTCCGCCTCCTCAAAGTAACCGGTTATATTGAAGATATTTACTAGACGAGACTTCCAAACGACAAATAATTTTTGATAGAAATATTTATTTATTTATTTATTTTTTTTTTTTTGTTCTGAAGGGTAATAAACAATGCTGCAAATTCTTACACACGGGTTGGTTATTCCTTGAACCAGGCGCATGGAGACTAATTTAAACCTCGGACCAGGCGCATGGAGATTCATTTCTTCAACATGGGGAACATGAGGGGACACAGTGGGTGTGGCGGGTCCCGGACCCATTTCAATCGATCCAGGGTCCCAAATTTAGTGGAAAATGATACCCCACACGCCTAGGTGTCAGAGATCTCGAAAACAGACATTCCAAATGGGTAGATAGGTACCCATTTTGACTTATAACCTCATCCAGAGGGCGCCGATCGTTTCGGGATTCATTTAATTGGATTCAGTGTCCAAAATTTAGTGGAAAATGATATCCCACACGCCTAGGTACCAGAAAACAAAAAAGAACCAACTTAGTTATGTAGGTATAAGGTAATGGGCAACGTGAGGATCGAACAATCGGTTGGGTATCTAACATTTTTTACATAACATTCTGTAAAATCCAAATCTGTGTTGAGGATTCACTTTTTTTATATAACAAAATTAGTATTGCACATGATTGCGTGGATTCTCCCTAAATCGTTATTTAGGTGGCCTCAACCCCCACGTATATGAATTATTTCAAGTAGGAATAGGAGGAAGGACAACTCTTTGGACACCCTTATGTGAATTGGCTTCTGTGGCAGTGTCACTTTGACTTTTCTTGTAGGAAAGGTCCATCTCTGACCACTCGCTGGGTTCCTCTGGTCAGTTGGCACTCCCGCTGTCTGATGAGTCACTGTTTACCGTTTAATGGAACTGTCTGATACATCAACCGCACTCGATGACTCATTCTGGATTTCATGTTTTACTTGATTTACCCGATGGTCGCCTAGTTTATTTCGCTTACAGATATTGTACGATAGATTCCTTCTTCAATCACATAGAACGTGTTCGGACTCTTCTATCCTTGGTCATCCTCCTGTCTGATAGAGAGTAATCATCAACTACGAATTCTGCGCTAATTAAACTTTCGTAACCCCTTCACCTTTCCAAGGACGGCGTAAAATGTCGTTGATGCCGCAGAAATGCGCATGATCTCCTCCCAGTTAAGAGCAAGAAAGCTACGTTGCGCTACGTGCGATGAGACACGTTCCTCAAGTTCTCAACGTATTTCTGTCAAGAGAGCGGTGGATTTATAAGGGAATGTGTTGGCACCTTGTGGGTCATTGCCGCTTGCACAAGCCAGTTCTGCCCCTTCCCCCAAAATTCGGACCTAGCCGCAAAACGGTAGATTCAAGGTGACAAATAACTACGTACGATAATACTTCCGCTTAAGAAACACATTTTTATTTGATCGTAGAATCAGGACGAAGTTAAATCTAAGTCAATTTTGTCACTCTTTGAGTAAACTCTTGTCCCACGTTCCCGGAGGAGATAAAAATATTCATTTTGCAATCAGTGCGTGACCTTCCTCATCCGGGTCACAGGTTCAGAACCGAACATCTTCGATTGGTTGAGATCAAAACAGCATGGGGGATCGGCCATCTCCATTTTTTTCTGGACGTTCCATGGTGTCTAGAACAAAAACGCTGCAAATTCTTACACAGGGGGTTGTTATTCCTCGGACCAGGCGCATGGAGACTCATTCCTTCAACATGTGGAAAATGGGGAAAACAGTGGGTGTGGTGGTCAGGTGGGTGGGTCGTCAGTCGCGACGGCGTTGTGGAAACCCATTTCATTAAAAACAGAGTTATGTACTGATAGTTAGTTACTGATGATGACCTAACCGTTTAAATCGATTTAAATATTGTTATATTTTCGTGGGAAATGGCTCTCTCCATATGACACCTCCGTTTTTAGGGTTTTCGAGAGTAGACAATTTTTCGAAAAATCTGAAATTTTGGCCAGGAACCCGTTATTGGCTCTAGTGGGTCCTCAAAAATGTTCAGCCCGGTCGGACCAAATTTTGTTGCGGTAGTGATCGAAATGTGTTTCCCAAAAAATTAATTTTTGACGATCATTAACACCAATCTTTGAGTATCAGATGTGGCTGTTGGTTTTCATTTTAACAACATTAATTATGCAATATCCCGCGGAATGGGGACACAAAGGGGTGTAAATGGCCGAGGGTTACTTTTAATGACGAAACAGTACCGAGGACAAACGAAATTTATAGTTAGACGTAACATTCCGTTTATGAGTCACCACGAGGTGGAGTGTCAGATTCCACGAAACTACCCATTTTGCCTCGATATCTACACCGATTGTAACAGTGAGCCGTTGCACAAGTGAGCGCAATACTCCCCGAAGGGCTCATGTTGTTTTTGACACTGAAGCCAGAACCCTGCATTATCTCCGAGATGGCTACGTGACGTGGTGGATCTTTCAGAAGGCCCCCATGGGGGCTAGTTGCTAAACACCGGTTTGATCATCGGCCGTTTCGAGGGTACCTTCCTTACTGGCAATTTGTCTGAGTTGTCCAGTGTAGACTCGTAGAGACCGTGTGAACGCTAATGGACGTCCCAGAAGCGCATTCTCGCATCTCACCCGTTTAAACTTTATCTCAAGTAGCGCAATGCCAATCGCGGTTAGTATCATCAGAGACAATGAAGCAGCGCTGAACGGTTGCTTCATAATAAGACCATTTCAGTTCTTGAGCCGTATTTCTCGTCTATGGTTCAACGTCACCGATCGATGGCTGGCTGATACTTAACGTTCTGGGCTGAAGCACATTCCAGTTTGTAATTTTGATCATTGGCTCAGACGATGAATCCGCGATGTAGTGTCTCATCTGGATGCATGTGACACTCAAGGGCGACTTGTCGAGATTGGTCATTCATTCTCCTTCCAAAAAAGAGATTTATATTTTGCGGTAGGTTAGTGGGATGCCGGTCCTTGCTACTATTCTTAGCTGGATACTGAGCAGGTCGTCCTGGTGGGGTGGGCTCCTGTCTCCTTCCTTCCTAAAGACTAGGACACGCGCCGCCAGCCGTCAGTGTTCAGCTAGCTCGCGACCCGCGTGGAGCTTAAACGAGTTTTTCACATTGAACGGCTTTTTTGGTGATTGCCAAAGTGGTGCGTTTTGTACACTGAGTGATTTTTTTCTTCCGGATTATTCTTCGAATCATCATCGTTGAGCGGAGATCGGTAAAAAAAATTCTGAAGCAGTTGAGCGCCCGCATCACCGATTTGTACTTTTCTTCTGATGAGGTACAATCTCTGATGTCCTTTTCTTCCAGGAAGGCTGTCTCCAGATATCTCGACCTCATCGTGATCGCGATTTCTGTCGTAAATGAGTCACAATAATTCCTCCATCGGATAACCTGCATTTTCTTTCTGAAATCTGAAAATGTTCCAATAATCCTGCTGAATGCGTTTTGCGTTCTACGCTCCTGAATATTCTATCTGCGTTTTAAATTTGGTTCTACTCGTACATGGTCTAAAATAACTGGCGTCTTCCTGCTGTTATCAGTCTCCCTATCATGGTACGATTACCCTACAAACAGGATTCACTAGACTTTGTGATTCATTGGAGTGATTTCACCCGCTGTATTATCTCGCCTTACTTGGCGATTGGTCCAAGGTGGGTTTTTGCCAGCGCTTGCTCATTTTTGGCCAAATCCGAATTTCATTGTCTCGAAACTACTTTTTTTTAGTCACCAACTTCTCCCGAGGTGATGTCATTCAGTAACTATTCAAACTGTATTTTCGGCACCGTAGTCGTTGAATCCCTTAATCCTCGAATCCAATGAATTGGGTACGTTTCGTTAGTCTGTTCAACTCATTTCTTTATCGTATCGTTTTTGGTTGGTTATTCCTTGAATAACCTATGAATTCATCAACCTATGTTTTCATTCTCGAGGTCCCGGGGGAGCGCCAAAATGTTTTTCTAGGAGTCTTATGAAGTCTACAACAAAATAAAGTTCGCCGTCCGTCGTCCACGCCGTTTTTAGGTAGTAGACAATTTTCTATTTGGTCCTTGAAATTTTTCAGCCCAATCAGACTCACTTTTGGGGAGTAGGGAATAAGCAACCTGTGGAACAATTTGCAGCGTTTTAGGTTGGTACTCGCTCTGCATAACTGGGGTGACATTTAGGACCAACTGAGTTGCGTTTTGACGTGATTGTGATTAATGTATCAGATCCAGTCCGCATCCGCCATTTTGCTTTCACTTTTTACATCTTTGAATACTTCGCATGTGGATATTCATCACCGCGTATTAAAAAATTCCTAACGAGAAATCGTGTTTTAATTCAATTTTAGTATACGGTGTACGTATATCATGCAAATTGATCCGAAACGCGTTTAGTCGATATCGGTCAAGTCGAGTGCATAATTTTTTCGAAAGCCCCGGTGTTCAACGCCCCCATCAGAGGTCCAAGTCGCGATTAAAGCATCATTTTGCCGTGGAAAATTAATGATAATGATGGATTTTAAAATCATGAGCGACTCGTCGTGAAAAACCATACTAGTGGTGTCCGTTTGGCTAATAACATTTAACCTACCAACTATTACACCTTCCATCCCCTTCATTTGATTTTACATTATTGTAATTGTAATATTGGAATGTTTCTTCTGTTCTCTTATTTCATTGGCTCAATTGGCTTTTCGTTGGTACTCGTTCAAGTTTTCGACCGAAGAAGCCGAAAGAAGATGTTTCGCTTGGTGAAACTATTCAACGTCCGACAAAAGGGTTGCATGTTTCATCCTCCTATTGGCGCGACACCAACTTAGGATTTTAATTATAAACCATTAGTCAGAAATAAAATGTCAATGCCGAGACAGTCGGTTTTTTTTTCACTTGTCGCTCAAGCCATCTCTTCACTCTGTAATAGAACCCGGATTCTCTTTTGACTTTCTTTTCCGTGGTACTTCTATCGTGAGATCAAAGGAAACGTTAATGCGCCAAGCGTAGTTGAGACCTTTCAGGATAATTTTTTCTGATACTACTGACGATTTTTTTTTTTAATTTCTGAAGAGGCGACGAACACATGTTTTTAGAAATCTTGCTTATGGAAAATACTGTTTTTAGAAACGACTAAGGAAGAACGCAGGGAATAATAATATTATTACTTATTATGTACTTTTTAGTGGCTCTCAGTAGAAATACGTTTAGCCACTCATACCCAAAAATCAATTTTGGATATCTTCCATTGATGAGTTTCTTACGTTAGCCCACGTAGTTATTCATTATTCCGTCCAAAACTTATGAACAGCGGTTATTTTTATGGCTTTGCTGTAACGTCTTTTTCTTCTCCTATTGTTTTCCATCGTCCACGATTTTAACGACGTTTTTAACGAAGGATTGACGCTCCATTCGGTTGAGCTAGTCGATTGAAGCTGGAATGAGCGTCACGAAGTGGAAAAGGGTTAGTTATATTACTTATATTTATTTTTTCTTCACTTTGGGTCCGCTTCATTCGGGGGATTCTCATAACCTCTCAGTCCGGCGTTAACTGGTGAATTTCCCTTTTACCAAGCATTTGTTATGAACAACGAATCTCTTCTTCTTCAACTTCTTTGTATCACAAAAGTCTCACGGATATCTCCTATCCATCTCTCTCGTCCATACCGTTCGTCTTCAGGTCTTTCGGGAAAGTTCCCATGTTTGTTCTGATCTGAGAGTACGGTACTTAATCGCTTCGGGTCGTAGAAAATGAAGTTAAATGTCCTGAAAAGGCAACATTCCGTCTTTCCTGTTCGAACAAATCGAAATATACTGTCGCGACTGGTAATGTTCACTGATATTTTGAAACTTGTTTATATTCGATCCTCTGCATGTTACTAAATTGGACTATCCATCAACCCATCTGAATATCTATTACGTTCTTTCGATCACGCGAATACGATTCCAAATGGTATTTCCTGGATGGTAAGTATGTATTCCTGTACGTAATTGGGTTCTTCGAGATTGTCTCGTTGTATCAACTCAAGTTCAGTGAACTCTGGCTATTGACTGCCTTCGGTACGCACCGTATGCTGATAACAGCTTAACTACCCCGAGAGAACAAAAGCTATTTCTGCCACCAACTCTTCTCTTCTTTCTATTATTGTATTTCCATGCGGTAGATGTGCGGTTATTACATTCTTTTATCACGATAGAACCAGGTATGATGATTTTATCACTGAAAACACCACCTCTTAGGTACCACGCGACGAAATATCGTCCTTGATCTCATTCGTGATTTCAGTGGTGAAATTGCTATTCCAGACACTTCTTCTTATCTCTAATCTGTCCTCGCCTTTCTTCCTTATCCTTGGAAAATTTCCGCTCTTCGCCTTTTCACCGCCTGGAGTAGGTTTGTATTACGATCTCGTTTCAGAGTTTCTTGTCAAATGAACTTTCCAAATTGAAATCTGTTTACGCAGATTGCTCGAGCGGCATCGCGTTAGCGGAAGAAAGAGTTCCTTGTAACCGAAACCGCTGTTTACCACGAGAGCATCGCTAATCGAAATTCGTGTTGAAATCTTTCCATCATTTACGGGTGGCACCAAGCTCGTTGAATAAATCGCTTCGAAGTAACACCGAAATCATTTCGAACGTGCTACCAACGGATGACGAAAAGCCCCAGGTCGTCACCACTACGCGTTCTTCGCACGCTTTTTGGTAGCTTGTAGCATAAAAGTTCAAGTTGCGTCGATCGTGAAAACATCCTTCCGATTGTTCTATGCTGTGCAAAAAGAACATTCGCGATTGTTAGATATGCCAAACTCTCATCTTGTTCGCGTTATTCCGATAACATTTGCTTATGTAAGATGTGATAAGGCCGACCCGTCATAATAATTGATGGTGAAAGTGTAATCAGAATCGTCTTTCTTCTTCGTTAACATCATGTGCAAACATGCTGACGGGCCGTGACTATCACAAAATGCTCCTTCGTTGAACAATCGATTGTTTTAAATTGTATTCTCCATGATCCGAACGTTATTGAGAGGCTAAGCGTTTTAGGCTTGTGTTTTTTTTTCCTCCTTTTCAAATTGTGTATTTTTGTGTGACACTGCTATGTATTGGTTCAGATGGTTTCTATTTTGCAAGACCCGAGTGCGCACTCTCACACTGACCTCGTTAGTATTCAGTATGACGGATTATTACGTTGTCGTATTCATCAGTTGGTAAAATAAATTCCGCCCGACGTCACACCCCTCACGACAACAGATTTCGAAAATGAATTTTTTCGTTCGAAGTCAGTACGTGCTCGTCTGCCGCCTATTCGATGGATATTCAGCTATATATCTTGTTGGAAGATAACAAATTTGGGGCGAATCGATGTTTACGTGAACAGACCAACCGTATTTCAGACATCAAACTGCTAGTTTCGCGGTAAAGACTTTCCCCAATATACCCTTATTTTTCTAAGAGCACAAACTTGTATGATTTTGCTTCTTTGTTGGCTAAGCCATTGTGGAAAGAAATGCGATACAAAACACTAGTCGCTGTCGATAACTCGGTTTATCGTCTCTCGTTCACCGTGATCTACGAGCGAAAAAACCTTGGATGCCATTGGCATGTTTCAGATGCCTCTGCATTTTCCATTACTTCGCTAAGTAGGTACTTCACTCCTTTCACCAACTGAAATAATATTTTGGTGAAAGAAGAACGTTCTCGATCGATCGCGGTTCTCCTCGCTCTGGCCGCATATCAACCTTGACCTTTGCCCCGTACGGAAAATTACTATTAAATTATCTATTATTATCTGAATAGAATCAACTTTTTTATTGAAAGATTCTGTTTGCTTTTGGGGCTCTTGAACCTTTTGAAGCTTTTTTTTCATCTCTTGAATACTCGCTCTCGACATGAGCCGGATTGTGTTTACTCAGGGCTAGCGTGGACGGCAGGTGTAGGAGTGAGAGGGAAGATCTTTGTTTCTTTGAACAGTCTCAACTCGATAAACCCCTTGATATTTTTCTTAATGACCGAATCAATTAACCCCAGTTAAGCTAACGACTTTTTTTCTATACTCTCATTAGGTGTGCCATTGTCGTCCGTCATCGTCCGCCTTCTAAACAACAATCCGTGTTCAAAATACCTCGAATATTTCAATTTTCCACCGAACGCGAGTGTGCCTGGAACTGACGTCAAAAAATACATTGACTTCAACGCCCGACCTGCTAAATGCGTGGAAATTTCCCTATATTAACTTATACCCTAGCCCAGAATTATGCGATTTAGTGACAGGGAAGTTGAGCACATGATTGAGAGTTTCCTTTTGGTTGGTTATTCTTTAAATAATCAACCTATGTTTTCATGCAAAAGGTAACCTCTATTCGGCCCAAAATTTTTTTCTGAGCGTTTCAAGGTATTGATCAAAAAAATCAAACGTCCGTCTGCCGTCCGCGCCGTTTTCAGTAGTAGAAAATTTTCTTAAAATCTGAAATTTGGGTCAGAGACCCGTTTCCGGTTCTAGCTGGTCCTCGAAACTTTCCAACCCGATCGGACCAAATTTGGGCAGGGTAGGGGTCAAAATGTGTTTTTGAAAAATGGATTTTCGAGAGTTTCGGCGATCTAGGCGAGTGGGGTATCATTTTCCACTAAATTTTGACTCCGAATCCTATGAAATGGGTCCCAGAACGATGCGACGAATGCGTCTATTCCCTATTATGGATGCCTTTTGGTAACCGCCCGTTGTGAGAATTGATGAGGTTTTATAAATGAATTTGCCCCAAAATCCTTTACACCCAGCAATTCTCGAGTTCATGTTCATGTTCTGATAAACTGAAGAAGGGAATAAAACGTTACAGTTACTGAAAGCCGTGAGTAGATGGGGTGCAGTTACTCCGAACCTGTACCGAACTGTAAATATCCACTATCAGGGTGGTGTCAAATATATATTTATGCAATACTCAACAGAAAAAATGTATAGTGCAGCAAATGGCGTAACACATATCTACATACAGTGCGCAATATGACGTAGCACCTTAGCCGATCTTATTCCTGACCCGACGTCCTCGAATTACACCTCAAGGAGTGATTACGTACGCCGATTGATGTTAAGTTGGAGATAAATCTCGATTTCGAACTCCCTGATATCTCAACTACCTCATAAATCGGTTTTTTACATCAGCTGTAAGCACTCTTGAACGCATTCCGCGATTGATAAGATAAATCACGGAGAGCGGATCTCTTAAAAAGACGTGTAGTTCCGCTCTCTCGTCATTCGAGTGTTGTAAGCCAAGTGTTCAATCAACGTCATAATGAAATTTCGAGTTCGAGACACCACCCGAACCACCGCGGAAATGGTCAAGTTGGCTTTACATGGCAAGCACGCCAAACCCAAGGTAAATCATGACTTTTTTTCTCGTACACGTTACGCGTATTGCCTGAAAGATTTCGTTCCGTTCACTTCTCTTTCCAAATATTACGCTTTGGCATTGAGATCATTCGCCCAGTTTCCTGCCACGTTTTCTAAAGAGTACTAGGACTGAGACCGGAGGTTGTCAACAGTTCATTGTAAGAGGATTGCGAATCGATCAACCAGTCACAACAACCAGGACGTTTCGCGTCGGACGATTGGTTCCCCTGTGCAGCGCAGTTGCTGTCAACCGAAATCACCTGATTTTACATTGACAGGATTCTTGCTCCTTGCCGATGTAGTTTTTGATAGGACCCTGCTCTAGTTGGTCCTCAAAACTTTTCAGCCCGATCGGACCAAATTTGGGTGGGGTAGAGGTCAAAACGTGTTTTTCGAAAAATGGATTTTCGAGATTTTTTGCGATCTAGGCGTGTGGGGTATCATTTTCCACTAAATTTTAGACGCTGACTCGATTGGCGCCCTCTGGATAGGAGTATGGGTCAAAATGAGTACCTATCTACCCATTTCGAATGTGTTTTCGAGATTTCTGTTACCTAGGCGTGTGGAGTATCATTTTCCACCAAATTTTGGACCCTGGATCGATTGGAATGGGTCCGAGACCCGCCACACCCACTGTTTCCCCCATTTTTCCCATGTTGGAGAAATGAATCTCCATGTGCCTGGTCCGAAAATTATGTGAGAATCTGCAGTGTTCTTTCTGTTAGGCTACGTATTTTTCAGCCCACCCTCGTATCCTCGATGCAGGTGCAACCATTGCGCACAAACTTCAAAGCGTTTGGAAAGCCCTGTACACTTGAAAAATGGCCTCTTGTCTGCCTGATCAAGTGTTACAATTAAGACATCACTTGCAGCCTTCAGAGAATACGGCTAATGTAGAATAAATTGCTACTGTGCGCTGCAGCATAACCGGTTTCCATTCTCGTTCCTCTCAGATCTAAAAAAAAGAGGATCAGTGACAACCTGTTGTTTTAGTTCAACTCGAATTCCTTTATTCGATGAATTCGTGTGTATCCTCTTATGTCTTGTTTTGATGTCCTGATGAAATTGTTTCCTCAATATCTCTTGTCCGAATTAGTTATGTGTCCTGTTACTGTAAATGCCATCGTTTTTGTGTGATCACGGAAGCGTTTTCAATTAGTTAGGCCTTGGAGGATGACATGGTGTCTTTTATTGCACTACCTACCCTCGGTGGAGTGACCGACATTCTGGTAGGTTTGAGGTAATGCAAGGAAGTTTATTTGAAAATGAGTCATCGAGTGGACTTGGAAGTTTGTGGCACGCCAGAGTCCAATTCATAGGTGGTATTCAACTCAAACGAGTAATTAGAAGTAGCCGAACCCAATTTCATCCTAACATTGCCAAATAACAGCGATTTTGTGTCAGGATATTTCCGTGGTTCAAACTAATATCTGCCATTACGCTCTTCGTGGGATCAGTACAATTGATTTTCCTCCTCTGAGATGTCGTTGCTTCACCGTCATCGGTCAACCTAGTCGTCCTTTCCTCGGCTATAAATACTCCTGAGAATCTTTCGGAATTGGATCAACTTTCTTCTCTCATGTCCGTTTTTAGCTTCGTTCCAAGACGCCTCACCCTCTTAACGGATCCTTTGTTGCACGTCCTCACATCCCCGTTACCAGTCTGAGGCTTTCGCGTTTATACGGCGGCAGTTCTCTGACGATAATGACCCGCGTCATCTGTCAATCTTAGGACGCAAATAGCATTTCTGAACGACCTTTACTTAATCTCCAAATGGTGACAGCCTAAATCAATCGGAACCCGAGATGAAACCGCCGTATTATCGTGTAGGTACCAAATAAAGATAGTAATGTTACCTTTCTTCTCATATGGAATGATTTGACGATGAGGAGATTGTAGTTATCTGTCGATCTTCATAATGTTCTCCATTTTCTCTCTTTATTAAAGTATAGGTATTTTACCTCGCACTTTCTCAGTTATGTTCGTATATATGCAGGCTGTCCTACGAGTGACCCCTCTTCTTAAATCGTGCAAATGGGGGTAAACAAAAAAAAATGTTTTGAAATATTTTTCAAGGACTTCTAGTATTATATTTGCACAACTGCGTAACAATGCGCAGGTGATACCAACTTTCTTATTTTAAATGTGAACTCCAATTTCTTATTGCAAGTTCGGATTCTACCCATAATTTTATAAAAATTAGACCCCTCAACCAATTTTTTTTGTTGTGCCCAACGGGTCAAAAAAACGGACGCGAAATAAACCAATTTTTGTCATTATTACGCGTAAATTGATTCGAATCAGGAGACGAATATGATCACCTGAACCGGCGTTGAAAACTATGAAGATTCATGTTGCCACACTTCGAAGTTAACCATCATCAACTCATTGACAATTTTGAGGTTGCGCAACTTCGCGTGTTTGCTGAACCGGTTGCGCGCAATAAACGAGTTGGTTGAGGGATCAAATTTTTATGAAATTGTGGGTAGAATCCAAATCTGTCTAAGATTGTTGGTGTTAGTTGCGCATTGTTGCGCGGGGATATCATATTTGAGATTCTTAAAGAAAAAATATATGAAGAGTGAAAAAAAAAATTTTTTTTTTCTTGCTTACCCTCATTTTGGCGGTTCTATGAGGGTTGTGGTGGGGGGAGGGGATTTTCAGTTCCGAAAGACAACCTGTATTTCTTCATCCGATCGCTAGGTGCATCAGCTCTGAAAAATCATTCGATATCCACTATTTCTCTGTGCAATTTGCGATCGATAATTTATGCCATATTTTCTTCGCAGTCCGTGAAGTTGGCAGATAAAAGAATGTTGATTCATTCGTATAACTAGTTGAGGAGATGAAATATGAATATCATTGGCGGTCGGCAAGTTTTTTCCACACATCTTTAGTAATATGAGTGCACTACGCAGTACGCACAGCTCGGAAGAACTTGACTGCGTACTTTCGCATGTGGTGTGATTTGATATCGTCATTTGGCTTTCTATGTTAGCGAAATTTAGCCTTTTTCCCTCGAAAATTGCCAAGAACGTTCCTTCAATATCATCATTAACAAGTTTTCTTTTTGAAGAGACGATAGATATTTGGTTTCTCGTTTTTTTTCTCATTCTATTTCTAAGAGCATGTTCGTGTCATTCAGATTTAGCATTCGACTGAACCGCACAATGTCAACTCTGTCGTACGAGGAGCCTAATCGACCTGGCTTGTGGCTCTTTCACATAATAGGTTGTTGCATAATGAAGTTTTCTCCTCATTAAACTCCTAATTTCCCGCGAAAGGTCAGCTATCGCGGTGAACTTAGAATTGAGGCTCATTGGAAATTCACATATTTTGTTGTACTCTTTCTCGAGTTGTACCGTCCGTGTACGTGTTACATTTGTATACCTACTTTGTGGCCCATGTTTTCTATGTTTGAGTGATGGGGCGATGCACTCTTGCGCAACGCAGCTCCCCTGTTGGGCTGCACAATATGCGAACCGGTTTTTTTTGGCGCCTGGAAAGCTCTGGCAGCCGTTCAAGCGCCTTCGCAAGGTCTCGACTTAATCAAAAGTGGATCTCACGATCGGAATTTCCGCGTGCTGTCATCCTCGTTGGACGAAGAAAAAGAAAATCATCCCGTAGATCATCCGAATCTGTCACCTGGTAATTTGCGCTGTTCTGGACGATCTTGAGGATCGACTCACATTCTTCAATTTGACCTACTTGTAGAATTGCTCTGTTCCCGTCCAACTCATTCCGTCTTCGTCCATAAATCATTCCATTACCTCTTATTTTTCACCTGTTTGGGTGCCCTCAATACTCCTTCTCTTTATTTATTTATTTTTATTTTTTTTCGTCCGTTTCTAAAATAATATGATTGGACTTAATAATCACTCATGAGGGTGCTTTTTACGAGAACTGACCAAATCCTTCTTCCTTCAACTTATCGCAAATTTGTTGAGTTCACTTATTCTTACGGGATATGAGGCTCTCGATGGCTTTCGTCGTGTTTGTTTGATCAACTCCACTACTCACGATTTCCAAGCGAGATTTGGCTTTTCTCGTTCGCTTTTATTCCGTTTGAGGGCTAGTCACGCGATTTCCTCCGTTGTTTGAACAAGTCATCTTGTAGTCCATCTTACTCATTTCTGGTCTCGTGACTGTTCAATCTCAACGCCTGTTTATCATAAGATGTTTCCTCATTGGTGAATGCACTCATTCGGGCCATTCCGGCTATGCACTCCCTCACGTTTCATTTTGCATAGTGCTGCTTTGTACGGCAGTTTCGATTGAATTCACCTATCCGTTCATTCATATTCAACGTTGATTGTTGCGGTCTATTTAAGTCGTTCTTACCATTCGCTGCGAATCAAATTAAGTCGGATGAAAGAGATCGTGCAACGCGTCGTTTGAATTGAATCTCATCGGGCACTCGAGAGATTTTCGTGAGTCCTGCCAATGCTCCTCTTGCTCGTTATTTTCATTTGTGGAAATAAATGATAATAATAACGTCATTCTTATTTCATCTTCAACATTGAAGCGCATTCAAATGGCGTAAACCAAATTCTTCCCCTTCTGCGCAAATCTTCTAAAGTAAACAAAAATTTGTTTTTGAATCTTCATATTTTTCTGGGGACAATTTTGGGGTTGCACAGCTTTGCGTGCTCGCTGAACCGGTTGCGCGCAATTTAAAAAAAAATGGTTTAGGGATCAAATTGTCATAAATGTTTGGGTAGATTCCGAATCTGCAACAAACCTCCAATTGTCACGTTTAAAATAAGAAAGTTCACATGCTCAAGATTCTGTAGTTGCGCGAGGTGCGCAATGTGAAATTGGAAATCCATGAAAAAAAAAAAAGATTCAAAGTAAACAATTATCTATTTACTATGATTTGAAAGATGGGGGGTGGACAATACGTGAGATACCCAGTATAGTCGAAATATGCAAACCGCTGATCTTTACTCCTCCTGTCTTGGATTTTTGACTCGAAAGGACGATCCCACCCTTATAGGCTGAGTTATGTGATACAGGAAACTCGACCAGGATCCTCTTGGAGTTTTTATTCACGCTTAGTTTCGCCTGGCTAAGCGGGTTTCGACACGTTTCGTCACATCCGTGACGCGCCGCTCTCGCCTGGACGTTAGTACTTGAATGTGACGAATCAAAAATAAGGAATTGCGACTCATTTACTCGTGTCTACAACTCAGTTGTTATCTAAAGACTCGAACACTTCAGGAATCGCGATCACAATTCCCAGACATCACGAGACCCGGAGACGGCCTTTCGAAGTGTGATTTACAAACTCGACAACAAAAATCACCTTCACAAGGCTTTTCTCGTGTTGCAGCTATTTCGCCATGAGTCGACCAAACGCTTGAAGTTGGCTGCACCTTCGTGAATATTCTGTTATTGCTCAACTAAGCTCTCTAAGTTTTTCGTGACAAACGTTGAAGGAAGATCTCAAAGAACAAAATGCCCAAGTCAAAGTCTCTCTTCAGATTGGCCAAGTACCTTAAGAAGAAGACGAAGGTGTGTTTATATCATGTCTCATTCTATCGCATGTTGTTCGTACTCGTAGTTTAATTCTTTTACTTTCACAATGCAAATAATTGTTCAATGATTAAATATTTAAGAAAAGGTTAGTAAGAACAATAAATGGTGAGGCGATAACAGATACGCGCTATGATATAGGAGAACTATTCCTCGGTATGAACTTCAATATTCTAACTCTTTCACTGATAAGAATTTGCCTATCCGACGTATTAGTGTATTAGTTTCGTCTCCAACAGAGTAGTTTCCAACAAGGAAGAGCAAGTCAAAGGGAGGGCGTGGCTGCCAGCCGAACTGAAAGGGAGATGTGGAACATGGCTTTCACCTGGAAGTCACCGACCTCTACGAGGCCGAACTTGGGACAGACCGCGACTATTGACGTTATTGGGACATCACGTTTCATCTATATTACCTCACGATAAGTTGGGAAGCATCTTGATACTCATCGACAGACGATTGGGCGACATCTGTGGCAAGGACTTGAATTCGTGTGTCATTCGTGTCGTCTTCTTTTCTGAAAGAAAATACAGAGCAAGAATGTTTGTTTTAAATGCTAAAAAAAGATTATTATTTCAAATGTTGCGAACGGCTCAAATTGCTGCTCTTGGCCTTGCCGTTGATACACGCCACGTCGATTAAGTTCCAACGCCTTGGTCGAGCTCTGATGAGGAATAGCGGAACTGAATGGCGGAAGATCAAAACGTTCGGTCCAACGTGACATTCTAATAAGAGCATTTTGTTGAGGTTTGTCACTCGGTTAATTCGCAGCGAGTCCTCCAAAGAGCAGTGGCAGGAGGCCGATGGGGTCTGAACGAGAACTACCCCTATGTTGATTCATCTCATTGCGAGATAAGAATTCTCACGAGGAGGCTCAAGAAGAGACCAGTATTCCGGCTCATCGGAGTTAGAAATGAGCTAATTACGAATGCAAGGGTAACTAGTCACGACCATTCCTGATGCGTTCCATTTTGTCCTTCGAAAAAACGGTCAACAATATTATGGACACACAAGGCGCTTATTGCGAAATGGGAAAAACACTAATTGGCGAGCGAACTGAAATGAGGAAGCGTCTAAAGGAAAAATTTAGTCAATTAACCTGAAAAGGTTCGGTTTTTTCACTACTTGAAACCACTGGTCGCGTTTTGTCCGTCCGTGGTGACCATAAAAAAGACGTGATCACCCTCGATGGAAACCATCTCGTATGTGTCCGCTAGATGGATCAATCAGTTGTATTTATAACTTCCTGCTGGCAGACTAGGGTCGATGGAAGTAAAGCGGGATACCGGCACTGAAGGGTTCAATTGAGAATTTATAACAAATCTGCTGGGTTTTTTTTTTTTTTTTTTTTTTTTTTTTTTTTCTAATGGAACCTGCAAGGTCGGACAGGTTTGAGGGTGAGAGAAAAACTGCACCTGTTACAAGAAGTTGAGATAGGGAGAAGGACTGGTTTAATTAAATTCTTAGGTGCCTTAGTGGACATTCTCTCGACATTTGTAAATTGATATTTACCTCTGCATCCTCTTTCTGTGATATAATTCGAAAGCTTAGAGCGAGTTCAGTTACGGTTGTACTACATGGCCGACGAACTGAGTCGACTCCTCGGGGGTCAAGAGGTCTTCGCAAAGATGATGTAAGTCCGTGGTGTATGCACTTTGAAAAGAAAAATCAGCATTACAAGTATTTACATCGAAAGCAAAAATTCTTCGAAATGAGAAAACAAAAAACAGTAGCCAACCACCCAAAATTAATAACGTGGGAATTTTTTTATAAATAGGAGACTTGAGAAAAGTGGGAAGGGTGCTTGGAAAGTGAAGAAGCTGGTTAGTGGCGTCACGTACTTTGCTCGGGGAGGTGGCTACGTAACAGGACCAATGCAAAGGTCTTTGTGTCTGCGTGCTTGAATGCGCTTTGGCTAACGTGTCCGTACGTCCCGCTATACAGCAAGTTGTCCCGCTGTCGCCACAATCAGTCGTGGGACGCCTAAATGTCCCTCTTTGGAGGTCAGACAAATACAATTTTGCCTTCCCACATCATTTTTTTAGTATGTAATAAATCCTAGTTGTGATGTAAGAGAGCACAAAAAAGGACTCGACCTATTACATATTCCATTCTTGTTTTGCTGACCACCAAGATTGCATTAAAATTCAAAATCAATTCCAGAAACTCAAATGTGATTTATTGATAGATAATAATAGTGCGTTCGAATTGAGGCAGTACACACTACTACCTACTTGTTTACGGGCCAGCTGACGGGCTTCGACAACAGGTGGTTCTGCCCTGGAACAGGCATCGTGCACATGTCATTCACGGCCAAACGAATGGAATACGCTTGATGAAGAAAAAATACATTCTCGCAGTTCTCGTTATTTGTTGGAGCTTGAATCCTCGTTTCATCAGAGACCTCTTGCAATTTGTAGTGTGAAATAGAGTACTTACTACGCTGGGCAAATCGAGCTCAACAACCGGCTCGAATCAGATGCCCTGGTTCTATTCGTTATCCTTGGTCGTTCAAGTGGTCCGCCCTCGAACTCGGACGCTGCCCAGATGCAAATCAATAGGAACATCACAAAAACGGTGAGCCGTTGGCGCTCATTTGGATCGTTACAGTCTGGTGTTGACTAGGCACTGCTTATCTGCTAGTTTTACAAACCTTCCGTATGTGCTATCCACTTCCTCTCTGTACTTACTGCAAGAACGTGCTCTTCAACTGCACTTAGGTACTGTATTGTAAATATCGATCACAACTCTCGATCGTAGCACCGCTCTGCAACATCCTGTAATTTACTGTTTCCTTCTTCCCCTAGCGAACCCTGCACAATGTTAGAACCCCTTTCGAGGCTGAACATCGATCGTACTAACGTGTTCATCAATTGTTACAGTTACTGTCTATGAGCGGCGAGTTACGTCGCACCTTGTATGCGAGTTCTTCTCTTGACTTGGAATCCTTCATCCCTGAGCTCAGAGGCACCACTGAAATCCTCACTGAAGATCACAGGAAACAGCTGAGTCGGCACCTACCCGCTAGAGCTGAAGGTAAAAACAGTCAATAAATCATCATCACATTGTAGTTTGTATTATAAGTAATGACCGAACAATCTTGGCAACTGACAAACCGAGGGGCTCTGGGCGGATTAAGGGGTGGATTAAGTGATGAGGGGGTTCCTAACCATCAATGTGGCAACTCCCCTGAGGGATGACCGAATAAAGGTAGAAAAACTGGAAAGTGCCGAAGCAAAGAGACAAAACGAGGTGAAGGTAAAATACAGCAAAGAATGAGTTATGGACACAGAATGGCGAGCAAAGCGATTCATAAGTATCGCGTCTAATGTCCGACTCCGAACAAATTAACCACACTCTGAAGATAAAAATTGTTTTGTGGATTTATTTTTTTTTTGTGAGAAATTCCAAATTATTTGTGAGATGAATAAGACTCAATCTTGTCTTAATCTCGATTTATCGTTGCGCTAATGCGGTTGAAACTTATTCTCTGTCCGCTTTGGTGTGAGTTGATTTCGACTGAAATTCACCCTTCAAACAACGAAAATAAACTCAAGCTTTCCATAAATCGGTTCATGTTTGATAAGGGAATTGGAAAAGCTGCGATGTCATTTCCTTCTTTTGGGTGCCAAAACCTAGCGCCGCAATGCAAGTTTAATTTTGGCTCGTCCCTCACATTCTTTGCCAATCCCTGTTGTCACATTTCTCGTATTTCGGATGAACGCTCGGTAAATAATAGCTTCTTCCTTGCAAGCCAAACTTGGACAGAAAATAGGCATTTTAAAAACTGTACGGCGAGTCTTGGCAACAGCACGTGTTTCATTGCCCAGTTGGTGAGGAATCTGATCAATTGGGCTGATAGTGCTAAAAGGAGACGTCGATTGAAAACAAGGGAGTAAATCAAGCCGCGTATCGTAATTTTGTCCTTCGTTTTTCGTTTTTCTTTATCCGCCGACATATTAGATGAGCCATTCATGTTACGTGTACCGTTATTTATGGCAAGCTATATTTTTCCTATCTCTGTTATGAAATATTCCGCTAGTAAATCTGAGGTTGAGCCTTCATAGTGCACTTTCAGTAGAACATTCCCGAACTAATCCTTCACTGAAAACCCCCTTCTCATGTTCTAACAGTCATTGCCTCTCTCAACTATAATCAAGTTTTATATTTTTGGTCTGGTGCCCTAATGAGTAAAAAAGTAGAAGGATTCCTCAATGGAAAGGTAATTAAGATAATTATTGTGTTTGTAGGAAGATGGCCTTTTGACAACCACAATTTTTAATTCCCGTAGCAGGACTTTTTTTTTAAGCGAGCCTCTCAGCCAAAGTCAGAACAAAATTATTGAGCTCGAAAGAGCAGCAGTGTAGACTTCAGCAAAACACCGGGTAATACTTTCGATTAACTTTCTTTGTGACAAATTAAGTTGATATTACAGATTTCAACATAAGCTTTTGAAATGAAAATACAAATTTGGTAACATAGGCATCATTGCGTCGAGTATTGTCATTTTTTTCTTGTCGAAATACTTATTTTTAGTCTTCTGTTCAGAAATCATACAGCCAAAGAAAATAATCAATTAATCAAGAATCAATTCTTCCTTCAACAATATTTTACGCACAATTCATGAAGAGCAGTTGGAAGGTAATTCAGTATCCAGAATAATTATTAGCGAAATTACTTTTGTAATAATCATTATCGATGATCGGAGACAAAAGTCAATATTACGTTATTATTGGTTTTCCATTTGACTCCCTAATGGACCTCGTTAGGCTCCTCTGCTTTAATCGAAGACCACGACAAATTCATAGAAGTTATATGATGCGAAGGTTCATAACTCAAAATTCAAGAGAGATCACGATTAGATGCATTACCATACAATAGATTTTTTTACCTCACTCTACGAACCCATTATTCTGACGAACGTATTGGAATTTAATTATATGTTATCTGCGGTACATCATAACCGAAAAAAGGAATAAGTTGAAAAAGAATAACAATGCTCTAATCGTTTTATGTGGCACGAATTGCATCGATGTACCGTGCAACGCAATGCTAGTGATTTATGAGTTGTAGAACTCTTCCTGGCTGTTGGAATTCTTTGTTGGTGGCCTGAATTTTCAAGCTATCAGCAAGCGGGTTACCTACTTCAGTAGAAAAATTGAAAATTGATTGATCGACCCATGTAGTTTCAAAGAGCTCGACAGTCGTTTTTCTAACATCGTGACATTTCATGTACATCAAAACCAAATTATGAACCGCTGCGTGCCTGGTCGTACTTTCCCTTCAAATCTCATGCCATCATTGCCATTTTGGAGTGAAAAACTTGTCGGAGTAGTCAGAAGATGACGGCAACTGGCCCGATGACTGACCGATGGGCTTCAGAAGTTAGGATAGAAGTTCTGTCACAAGACCTAGAGGTAGTTTTCACCCAGTCCATTCGTGTCCCTATTGAAAAACGAATTTTACGAGGTCTATTTTTAGTAGTTTTTGGCGATTATAGGTCCCGTGAGGTCAGATTGCAGAGAGAAGGGGACCAGCAATGATAATCGTCCAAGCGAAAACGACCTTCAACCAATTTCTCAATCAAAACAACCGGTTTTCGTTTGGTACCACCCCCACCCCTCTCTACATTTATCTTTTGTAGCTCTTTTTTCCATTCCTATCCTGCCTAAGTGTATATTTAGAGCAGCAGTTATTAGACAAATTCACGCAGCGTCGTAGGATTTTGAAAAAAATTCACTTTCCTCATAAGGGAAAGTCAGCTAAAGGGGCAAGAATGCTAGCGGCTTTCTCGGCCTACTCAAAATAGATTGATAGGTTGGTCCTAACCGGGCCTATCTCCGGTAAGTGCCTGTCGTAGGGCTCAGTGGTTGACCGAATATCCAAGTTATTACATGACACGAGAAGGTTGAAACTAGTTCAATACAAGCTGAAACAGTTTTTTCAATGCAAGTGACGCAACTACCCTAACTCGATCTTAGTATACCTAGATATGTTTGGAAACAAGGAGAAAAGGAATGCAAAAACATTTAGTTTAGATAAACGGATGATCGTTTCAATATCCTCATGTGATGATAACCTCGTGTAATTCCGGCCGGTCGATCCAGAATCATCTGGTTTTACCGATGTGTATCTGTTCCAAAAAACTAATTCCGAATTTATCCCTGTGTTGTGGAACCTTGAGCCAGGAAAGAAATATTTATAGATTCCAAGGAATACTATTCAACATAAGCTACTCCCCGTACCGCAGTATCACCGCGATTGAGACTGGTTAAAACATTGCGATGAAAACTTGGAACTTTAGCAGGATTCCTAAGATTCTGTTCATTCATCTCACTCGTTAAAAGTACTTCTTTACCCGGCTACAGATACAGCCCATGGATACGATTGCGAATACAGCAAAATCACATTAGTAATATTTCACTTCTGGCATTTAGGGGTGTGTTTGTACACTTTGTTACGGGGACCGTTGCCAATAATTTCAATAAGTAAATTAGTCTGTAAAGCTTGTCGGTAATGAAAAGAATACGTAGGAGTCGCTGCCTGGCGGAGAAAAAGGGAAACAAAGAGCGGGGAATTTTTCCCGTTTGTACTATTTTTCTCCCCTTCAAATGTCAGCACCGAATCGATTCGCAAAAATTGATGAGTACCGCTCGGTGCACACAAGCAACAAACGGCCAACTACAACAATTTCCTCTTTTTTCCAAGCGCCTGGCTTTGACGTGCTCCTTCTCCGCCAGGCAGCGACTCCTACGCATTCTTTTCATTACCGACAAGCTATACCTCAGTTGTTGAAACTGAAGTATGATTGATCAAAACTTGAGCTATTGTTCATCTGTGGAGTTCGTAGCGGCGATTTGGACCAGACAGCGTCCTTCGGGACCAGGAAGTCCTGCTGACGATTCATTTGCCCTCAGCTCACTAAATTGACCGCATCTAGTGGTCGATCCTCATAAACCTTGGGACTTCCCCCTGGGCGACCGACGATCCGTCACCCAAGTATGACCTAATGTTGGAGGGATCCTCAAATTCGTGTTTGTTTCATTGCTTACTCCTCTGTTACAGGTTACATGTGGAGCCTGGTTTTCAGCACATCACAACACGGATTCTCCCTCAATTCCTTGTACAGGAAGATGGCGAATGTCCAGAGCCCGATCCTCATGGTGATCGAGGACACTTGTAGCAATGTAAGCGCTCACAATCCACCGAGTAGTATATTTCCGGCATGCAACTTCATGTTGTATGTTCACCAACAACTGAATTAGGTGATAAATATGTTGTATTGTTCACTAATTGCAAGTTTTAAACATATTTTTTCAGGTATTTGGAGCCCTCACGTCCTGCCCGTTGCAGCTGAGCGATCATTTCTACGGAACCGGCGAAAGTTTCCTGTACAGGTTCGCGCCGGACCTCCAAGTGTACAAGTGGACCGGTGAGAACACCTATCACATCAAAGGCGACTACGAAGCTCTCTGCATCGGTGCTGGAGAGTAAGTATCTACATAATTTACGTACTCATCTTGAAATATACAGGGTCTCTCTGAAACCCCCTACCCTTGCTAAAATCGTTATTCTGTAGTTTCTGAAAAAGTTTGAAATGGTGCGTATGGTGGTTTTTGGAAGTGGATGATGGTGAACTCCAAATTGTGATAAAGGAATTTTCATTTTTTTAACGCTGATTGACTTGATGCGTTCTATTTCTTGATTCGACTCGATTTTTACGGAATTATGACCGAAATTTGTTTATTTCTTGTAAATAAATGATATTTTTTCATATCAGATTTATCATACACATAAAATTGTATTGGTTCGTAGGGTTTCTGTAAAGATAATTTTTCATTTTTTCCCCTATCTTTACTTTCTTTTCTTTTCTTACTAGACCCCGAAGATTATCTTCGTAAAATTCTAAAAACGAGCGTCTAAAATTAAAAAAATGAAATAAAACGCTGCAAATTCTTACACACGGGTTGGTTATTCCCCAAACCAGGCGCATGGAGACTAATTTAAACCTCCGACCAGGCGCATGGAGATTAATTTCTTCAACATGGAGGAAATGGGGGAAACAGTGGGTGTGTCCCGGACCCATTCCAATCGATTCAGGGTCTAAAATTTAGTGGAAAATGATACCCCCCCACGCGCCTAGGTACCAGAGATCTGGAGCACATTCGAAATGGGTAAATAGGCCCCCATTTTGACCCATAGCCTCATCCAGAGGGCACCAATTGTTCCGGGACCCGTCTCATTGGATTCAACGTCCAAAATTTAGCGGAAAATGATACCCCACACACCTAGATTGCAAAAATCTCAAAAATCCATTTTTCGAAATTCACATTTCGACCCCTACCCCACCCATTTTTCGTCCGATCGGGTTGAAAAGTATCGATGACCAACTAGAGCCATCAACGGACCCCTGACAAAAATTTCAGATTTTTAGAATAATTCGGTAGGCGGACGGACATTTGCCAATTTTGATCTAGACACCTTGAAACGTCCAGAAAAAAATTTAGGGCCGAATCGGAGAGACTGACTTTTTGCATGAAAACATAGGTTGATTATTCAAGGAATAACCAACCAAATAGAACGCGGCAACGGGTGCGCTAATGATATTTCAGATCCTTGTGAAAAAACTACCACACATTTTCGAACTTTTTCACAACTTCAAAATAACGATTTTAGCGGGGGGAGAGGGTGACGTTTTTGGTGACAGCATAAATGTTTGCACTTATATAAAGTGAACCTTCATTTTATTAGTTTGTCATGCGCATCGTTTCCTCCGTTAACAACAAGACAGGGTTCGACAAAAAAAGATGATCAATGTTGAATTAATTTTTGTTCTTCAATTTTTTCAGTGGGAAATTCGGACTTTGGTTAGATGGTGACCTCAACGTCGGACGATCAGAGTCCTGCTCGACCTACAACAACGAGCCGCTTTCGTCAAATCTTAATTTCACCATTAAAACCATCGAGTGCTGGGCGTTCGTGTAAAATATCCGATGGGAAAAATGATGAAGAAACTATTTTATAAAAACTTGAAAAAGGAAAAACCTTCGAACAAACTCGAAAAAGGAAAAAATCAATTTCCCTCCTTTTTTTCGACGAGAATTGCAATTTTTCTCAAATTTTCCCGCTTGAAAATTATTATTGAGGGAAATGATGAAGAAGGCGATGCGTCGACCTAGCAGAGGGCAGAAAAATCTCTAAATAGTCATTCCTGTCCCATGAATGACGTCATCACACCCTCCCCTCCCCCTCGTTCGACCCCTTTTGTACTGGATTATTTATATATACATACATGTTGTTGTTCAAAGTATGTTAACCTTTGGAAATGCCTGTTTCTCTCCCTTGGCAAAAAATAATTTGAGAACGTTGTTATTCGTTATTGAAGGGAAATTGTGACTTGAAATTTCAAGGTTGCCTACGAGCCCTCAAGCCCCCCCCCCCCCCCCCCAGATTGTAGAATGAAAAGTAAAAATGTAGATTTTAGCACTTTAGAATTGAGTCAATTGATTGTTATATGAATACGTAAAGTACCTATGAAAAATGATAAATACATTATATATATATAAATGAGGAAACACTGTTTTTTTGTAACACATAATCGTTGTGCCCATAGAAGAAAAAAAAAATTGTATATTTTTGTTAGTTTCGTGTCATATAGAGATGTCTCACAAGGTTATGATGCAACTATAGAATAATAATTACGTGAACATCTTGTATTCAAAGAGCTCTGTATTGTACCTATGGAAGAGAAAGGAGGTAAATTTAGTAGGAAGCCTCCGTGTACCTTATTCTGCTAATTCACGAATTTACTGCGCAGGACGAGATTCTCAATCTTTAGCCGTTGCGTGTCGCTTTTTTAGAAACTTGGGGGAATCTGGAGAAACTCCCAACCAGTCGGATGAGAGAATTTGAATTTGGGCAAAATTGAAACCAATCTATACCGGCAAAAAAATATTGTTCGTAATATTTGTACTGTGTTTAAGTGACAGCAATTTTTCAATTGTTTTCATTTTTAACCTATTTAATTACTTTTTTAAATTAATTTGAATGAGGATTCATTAAACAGTAACAGACCCTCACTTGCTGACTGTAGTCCTTCTTTTCTGGTTTTTCTTTAGAAAAAAGAAACCAAAAAAGAAAAACGGCAATTTTTTCACTTTTTCTTCAAAATGAGAAAAGGCCGTCAGTGATACCCAGTTAGGATTAGGGAGATATTACTGGCTAGTCATTGGAGTTGTATCTAATTTATGAAAGGCTCAGCCTGATTTTCTTTATTTTTTTCTCTACAGAATTAATTTAACAAAAAAAAAAAAAGATCTGGTTTTTGTCGAAGTCAAACTATTGAGCGTGTTGGTTCATCCGGTTTTTAAACAAAATTTAAATTACTACTTGTGTTTAAAAACTTGTTTTTCTTTTTTGTTTTTTTCAAAAAGCGGCCATAGCAATAGTTTTAATTATTACTTATCATTATTTAGATCGTTTAGTTTTTATTTTGCAGCCTTGTTCTTCTGTTTTAGTGTAATTTCGTTCGAGGCCGCGTAGTAAAAACACTATTTAATCGATTTGTACGTAGATTAAAGAAAAATAAATAAATAATACTTGTGCCGTACACCGTGTACACCGTACTATAAAAGTGCTGCGCTTGTACCGAAATATTTCTGTGCTCTGTATAGGGGTAGTTGACAGCATTAGCCTCTTGTTAGCTAGTCTGTATTTTGCTACTCGTACATAATGTAGCTTCAAACAGAAAAAAGTGTAATAATTTCATTAGATCTGTACATTCTCATTTTGTTTCTCCGTTGTTGCGTTAATTTGTTTCATTCCCCGTTTTATTTTGTATTTCTTGAATTGCAGTATTAATTATGAATTTTACGTGCAAGGCTCCCATTTGAAAGTTGATAACGTTTATTCGGAGAAAAAAATCATTTCACGTTTAATTGTAATTTTAATAATGTATAAACTATAAATATTTTAATAAATATTGTGTTTACACTATTCTTTTTGTTTATTATTTTTATTTCCTCTTTGGTTCCGTTACGATTCTTATGAGTTTATGCCAGAATAAGTTGTGGAGGGTTTGCTTGAAAATTTTTGTTCAACATGGGCTTCTCATCTATTTTTTATTCTTGAGTCGTCATGAACGGATTTCATTTCATTTCTCCGAATGCAAGAACTTCTACGAAACAAAAATCAGCAAAACCTGTCTCGAACTTGGAAAAACTAATTGGGCTTTTAGAGCTTTTGAAGATGAGAAATTAAAGAATACTCTTTCATTTAGGTTCGTACCTGAATTTCTAGTTGGAATCACGATATCTCTCCAGTTATTTTACCTATTAGAATGCGGTCGTGAGAAGAAACGGCATATGTATCCTTGAGGGGCTGTAAAATTATTGGTACCTTTGCCGAGTGAATTCGCCAGTCGAGATTTTACGAGAACTTTTGGATCAAACATGACGCACAAAAAATGGTGATTCTCGAGGAGAAAAAGTAGATATGACTACCGTTAAATGAAAAAATGAGAAAATATCTCAATTTTGTGATGAATTAGGCGGCCTACTTTATACAGGGTTTCGGGCTGATTAATCAGTAGAGATTTCTCTCAAACTTAGGTTTTCTGTACCGAAGTAGGTATTTGATCAAGTTCCTTATTTTCGTAATTTTTGAGCAATTCGTCCACAGAAAAAATTTATATTCTTCCTTTAAGTGGCCATTTGGGGCAAATTGGAGCGCTAATGCAATCTCGCTCACTACCAGGCTACTGAGCCTCTGCTGCAGACGAAATGTAAAAAGATCTCATTTGTAGCAAATGGATTTTTCCAGGTGGTAGGAATGCGTCGTAAAAATAGCGCCCCTATGTTCATCTGACATGAGTGCAGAGTGTGCCTGTATAAAACAGAAGATATCGGGCCTTCCCATCAATCTCCCGATAAGAAATTAATGACCAGCCTTCTTCCCAATCGGGCACTGGGTCGCTACAATCAGAATCAATTTCTATCCCCTGCACACATTCAGCACCAAGCTTTTGAGCTTGATCTGAGTGTTGCACCTTCCCATAAGCCATTTCCTGAATTGGTGCTGTCTGTGGCTACTACATGTGCAAAACAAGCCAACTGTCACATGAGTTCTCTGTTGGAATAGATAGACCACACATTTGGTACACTTGGTATTGTTGGTGCAGTTTATGAGTGTCCAAAAATACATAAGCAAAGCAAAAACATAGTGCTTTGAGGCAACCGAGCTATCATACCTCTTGAGCAACAGTTGTTTTGAAAAATCAACTGATTAAGCGAACTGATTGAGGCAGAACGGAATCAAAACTGTTCACTTATCGTTTCAGAAACCAACATAGGGCTCGTTCCATAGGCTACCTAACTCAGATGACATTTTTCTGGCGTAAACTCTGTTTTCATAGTTCTTTTGATTTCCATTTTGCTCATAATAAGTTTTTATCTGAACCATTATCATCTAATCACAAACAGCTAAATTCACCTCAAA
This sequence comes from Cyrtorhinus lividipennis, assembly GCA_019603395.1. Classification (NCBI taxonomy): domain Eukaryota; kingdom Metazoa; phylum Arthropoda; class Insecta; order Hemiptera; family Miridae; genus Cyrtorhinus; species Cyrtorhinus lividipennis. The sequence continues at coordinate 2,618,610 of CM034000.1, forward strand.
TGGCTTGAGTGGAAATTTAAATGCGCGTTTTGAGCAATAACGCTTGTTTCTATAGCCGTCAGCAATAAACTGGTCAAATTATCATGTGAACACAAAAGAGAAGTAGATAACTACATCATAATAACTCATACAAAAATAATTATTTCCTGTTACTTTAGTCATATTAAATTTCATTTAAATTTGTAACATGCTGTAAGGTTGTATTACGCAGGCAAAAATATTGCGTTGGTAGACAAAAAATATGCTCAGACCCGTTCTCTCCAACCCTCCAAGCTCTGAAGCTTGTTGTTCTAATTTGCATTTCAGTCAACCAAATGTATTGTCAATGCTTCGATTCCTAAGGTAGGAAATTATACGTTAGACTGTCGATTTATTTGGTGAGAAAAAAACTTGGTCCAAACCCTTCTACTTCACAAAATGGCTGTGTGTGTATATTACATTGTTCCACTTAAAAAAGAAGGTAAATCCACAGTATTGTTTAGCTTTTCTCCCATTTCCATTGACTGAGTAAATCACCAATACGATTTGATGCATTCACCTGATTTAAGAAACTGATTCATGCCCAATTGGTAAGTGTATGACTTACACATTTCAAATAGTCAACCAGTTTATAGCGTAGCGTTGCTTCAATGTTATGTAATATTCTGCAAACTTATCGCTGTATTAATCCGTATTAATATGAGCTTCGTCTCGAAAGACAAATTATTGCTGCATCTGGATGGTATTTATAAATGGTATTATTTGTATAGGTACACAAAACGCTAAGCTTTGTTCGGTGAGACATTCAATCGGGTTGTTGTAGGTAGAGAGGGTGTGCAGAAATTACCTTGGAGGGAGAAAACGTTGTTTGAATGAGTGGAAAGGTGCACAACCTATCTCATAAATTTTGGGAAGATGGTTGTTGGAAATATATCTACAATGCTAATGGAATCCCTGGAGCTTAGCGAGTGATGCTCATGTTTTCTTATCCGTCACGTGCCTAATGCACATTCCTCTGATGGTTCAAAAAAGAGCCAACGATCTTCAACGATATGAGTCCATAGGCATATTTCAATCTGTATGATAGGTAGATGAGATTGTGAATTCCAGTGATAGTCGGAGTTCGTATAGAACTATTTACTGTACATTAAATGCTCCAATTTTGAAATTTGTAGGTATGTTATTACTATGTCAACGTTGATCCTGCATTTTTTTTTCCTCCTCAGCAGCTCATAATGTGCAAAACAACTTCTTCGACATTTCACTCCACCCTGACAAGAGGCTGTTTTGCCAGTCCTTAGCCTGTCAGTGCCCAACTCCCAAGAGGTGAGAGATCCTTAGGTGAGATAACTCACAGCTAGTTGATGAATGTGAGTGCATAGAGGACGAGGGGGATGATATCATCCAATAATAACAAAGGAAACATGTGTGGTAATGAGTGCAGCGGCAGAAGGATCTGTCCTCTTGTGCTAAGTGTTTTCAAGAGGACACCAAGTTGCATTTTGAGGAGGAATGAGCGAGTTTTTCCATTTTTAAGTTGGAGAGAACGTAAAAGAGTCCCCCCCCCCCCCCTCACTTATGTATGTAAGTTTCAAACGAATCACCTCATGATTAGTGAATTGTTGTCTGGCTGAGGTAGACAATTTCCCATCATTACTTCGTTAATATGATGGATTTGTACCAAATGTTGTCTGAGTCCATAAAAACTAATGCGCTATTATTGCCCAGGAAACTTTGGCTTAGATTGCACAGCTGAAATTCAGGAAACAAAGAGCTTAATTTAGCAGTGCTTCTTCTCTATTTTCCTTTTGCTACCTCTAATGGGGTTATTTTTAATTATTCTATCTAGTTAATAGCAAACTTTTTTAAATAGCAACCCAATTTTAACCACAATCAAAAAATTTCCAGGTTGATAATTTAGAACAATGCTATTCAAGTGTTGCATATTCTTCACTCAATTCTGTTACCCCCTCCTCCTCTTATCGTCCAAATGGATGTAAAAAAAAAAAAAAAATTTGGGGGGACAACTCGTGGGATACTTTGTATGTATTCTGAAAAATTCCTTGGCATTTTGTACCGTAAAAGCTCTTCCATCGCACCAATGGGATCCTCTCTACAGAATCATCACATGTCATGCATATGTAAAAGGGTGAAAATGAAATGCGTTTTCACGAACCCACACGAACAACCCCAAAATTCAACAGACCTTCCAACTGCCGATGGACTATCAACAATAAATATTCCTGTGTGCTTTACACACTTCCCTCCTTGGTAGGATTGTCCCATACAATGTGGTGGAGTAGACTGTGGCCAAAAGCTCATAAAACCATCCTGCTCCATGTTTTTGCTCTTTTTGCAGAATAACATGTACATACGCGCAGTGCCCCTTTGAACGAATCCTGAGCACATTTTTTAACAACAGATGGTTTCCTGATTTCGAGTGATTACCATGTTTCACAATATCACCTACATCCGAATGGACAAGATCGTATCAGTATTGACTACTGTAATTTGAGCTCTACTTCAGCAAAGTTAAGTTGGTTTTCTGAGGGAAGACGAGTCCACCTACTCACATCAAACATTCCAGACAACTGCTGAATCGCGTTTCTTCTTTTTGCGTAAATAACGTGCCAATCGTGCACTGAGTAGTACACTATGAAACGAGTTTACCGAAAAATATATAATGTGTTACCATCCTGCTTGAGCAAACATTTTTTTAATGAAAAACATGAAAGACAAAAATGGTGAATCACGAACAATTTAGTCAGTAAATTGGACCAAAATTGAGAGTGAATGTATCATTCTATGAGGAATTTCTAAACATCATTGCATTTGTATATTATTGGTTATCAACATTGTAATTAGAAGAACTCATAAGAAGGGACATAAAATGATTGCATAGGAAATCATGTTATTTTTGTAGCTAAATGTCACTACTTAACTAGGTATATATAATGTAAACTGGTAGAGTTAGGGAAATTGTTACTGAGTAATTAACGAAAGCCTACTACATCCATACTGATTATTTGGTATGAAATTGATGTTCTGTAGTGTATGCTCACTAGGGTTTAATATCAAATGGTTGATGGTTCTTTGTGAATGTTTTTCTTCTTCAAGTAAAGATAAGTTCTCCATTGAGAAATGTTCAAAAATTGTCACGTTGGAATTGTTGCAAAGTAGGTCATCCTATCCATACAGTAGGTAGAGCAACTTACCTACAAGCAGAGGTTTTGAAAAGTTGAATGTTTATTGCAAAAACGCCATTTGGCGAGGTAGAAATGACAGGTTAGATGGTTGAAAGTATATTTTCAATTGATTTGTTCGTAATATTTGCCATGCATTTTATTTTTATAGCTGTGTTTAACAAGAAATTGCAAGATGTGAATTGTGTGTACGATAGGTTCACTTGTAATCATAAAATGGTTTTAATAAAGATTTGAAAACTAATTAAAAAATCGAAAATGCTGGAATTGGTGGATCAGCATCCACAGAACCCTGCCTAAGTCGTATAATCTTAAGGTCTCTAGAAGTTGGTGGCTCAGATCAAAAATCCTATAGAACCCTGCCTACAAGTTCAAGCTGATTAATCTTAAGATTGAAAAGACAAGGGTTCAATATTGACTTATAATAAACGCAATTGACAGAAATATAAAATACGGAATGTCTCGGCCGAGAAGGATATTGACTATTACGTAACCTAATTATTGAGTAGGCAAAAGTGAAGGGCTGAGGGCCAAATGAATTTACGGGGTAGCTGAAGGCTCAAAATGTTTGGTTTGAATAACGGTAAGAGTGGAAGTGATTTGTTAATGTCCTCCCCTAATTCCTTTCTCTTTTCCTAACGCACGACAGACAAAATACTAAATAATACGGCTACAATGTACACTCTACGATCAGCTTTCTGGTGACTAAACGTCAGGGCTTGGGCCAGATTTAGAGATTCGACTTTCGCGTTGCGAGGGTACGAGACAGAGTTATTTCGCCACTTACGTGTACCAACTTCTTCGGATGGAGACAACAGGGTGATGTTCTCTTCGCTGCTCGGCTTCGGTCAGGGGAACGCCGTCCAGGCCGGAGGAGGCGAGGCTCTTTCCGACGGAGGTCCGACGACTGGCGGTGCGTGGGGAACCTGGACTATTGGCCGTCGAATCGGGCGCGAACGAATCAACACTCGGGTCCGACGGGGGATTTTCAGTTCGTATAAGGGCCCACTGTTACGGGAGAGGAATTGGCTGATCTCCCAATTCCCGAATTCTCACCCTGAAGGAACCACGATACACTTGTTCCCTCAGGTCACGTTCACAACACCGGCTTCACAAGGGGTTGATTTGCTTCGCGTTGGCTGTTTTGCTTCGGTTGTTCCGCCCCGAAACAGGTTGTTTCGCTGGGGTTGTTCCGCCCCGAAACAGGTTGTTCCGCCCCGCCCCTGCCTCGCCTCGTCCTCTCGAGATTATGGCGAGCAGGGGGGGCCAACCTCGTTTCACTTGAGTTCGTACACGACTGACTGCCCAGCCTTTCCCCAGCCCACTCGTCAAGTCGCCTTCCCCTCCTCCTACTCCGATGTGTCCGATGAGGACACGCCTTTCGCCCCGCTGAAAATGAAACTTCGCTCACAGATAAATTTCTGAAAACCTGAGACAACTGAACAGGACTGACTCGAAAGGAATGATCTGAGGAAGGAAAGTTATAACTAATTTTTGAACCTATTCATCAATAAAAATCGGAGGTGTATACTGAGAGAGTCTATTTCCACAAAAATAAGTGAGAACATGTTAAATCGATTTTGACGGTTAGGTCATCAGTAACTAACATGAACTGAAAAACTTTTATTGAAATCGTTTTCACAAACTCGTCGCAAATGATTTTATTCGGACCCTATTTATGTTGATTTCATAAATACACAATAGGATAACTACAATTATTCAGTACAGTTCTTTTGATATCCAAGTAACAATAGGATATTATATTAATCTTCTAGCTTTTTGATAACTCGTGTTAACATAGAAGGCTAGGCTGACGACGTTTAGCTTGAAGAATTCAAAGCTTGTGCGGTCACCTGCGAAGTGTACTACTAATGTAAGATTGGTCCGTGTTTCCGCGTCATACAAGATATCTCTGCTCCTAATCATTATTTTGCTGTGAGTACCCAAGACATCAAGCGTTGCAAAATGACCGGTTATTTGAACATCAACGTATCTTTTAATGCTACAGTAATTCATACATTTATTCATAATCTTAATGGTTGAATGGCCCAACCACAAAAACTCATGACGTCATGGGAAAGGCCTACTTTTCTGCACTGCTCCTATGTTGTCCTGAATTTTTCAGGCTTACATTCACCACTATACTATAAAAAACTGAGTGATTTCTCACAAAGCACCAGCTCGAGGCATACAAAATCATTGATAATACCAGGATTTTTGGCCCCCGATGGTGCCTCCGAACGGAATTTAAGAGAGGTTCTAAGCATTTTTTATAGAAAAGGTTAGATGTAAAAGTTAGGGGAGGGGTTATTAGTAACATACGGCTAAACCTCTCGGGGCTTGAAAGTAAAATATAGGCAGTTAGCTCATAGCTAAAGCATGTTTCATTTTTAAAAAGTTTAAGGGAAAAATGCTGCAAAATTAGTTGTACAAGCAACCCCCTGAAGTTTAACCACACATTTTTGGAATACTTGATAAGCATTAAGCAGCCGTGTCGAATGGGTCAATGTAAAGCTATTGGGCACTCGTACATCGTCTTTAAAGCTAAGCATACGAGGTCTGTCTGGAAAGTTCGAATGAAAGTCTTATAAAAATTTTATTTTAGAATTATTCGGGTAAATCAATTTTTTCCCCTTCATAATACCCCTCCACCGGACTCAATGCACATGCGCCAACGCTGCTTCCACTGTTTGAAGGCTCTTTCAAAGTCCTGCGGTTCCAGGTCCTTTGGCTGTCTTGTCGTCGCTTGTTGATTTTTTGTCCTTGGTCCTCCCAGTGTTTTCCATTCTTTGCTTTGGGATTTCAATTCGACGTCAAATTCGTAGAGCCAAGACTCATCTCCAGTGATAAATGTTAAAAAAAAAAAAAAAAAAAACCCCATCCTCTTCGGCTTCCAACTAGGCACCACTGCAACCCCTTCGTGCTTGGTCCCAGAATGATCGGCACCCACTGGAAGAAGTTATGGGTCAAATTGGGTATTTATTACCCATTTTGAATATGTGTTTTCGGGATTTCTGCTACCTAGGCGTGTGGGGTATGGTTTTCCACTAAATTTTGGACGCTGAATCCAATGAAACGGGTCCTAGAACGATTGGCACCCATTCGAAGAAGTAATGGGTCAAATTGGGTATTTATTACCCATTTTGAATATGTGTTTTCGGGATTTCTGCTACCTAGGCGTGTGGGGTATAGTTTTCCACTAAATTTTGGACGCTGAATCTGATTAAATGGGTCCCAGAACGATCGGCACCCACTGGAAGAAGTTATGGGTCAAATTGGGTATTTATTACCCATTTTGAATATGTGTTTTCGGGATTTCTGCTACCTAGGCGTGTGGGGTATCATATTCCACTAAATTTTGGACCCTGAATCGATTGGAATGGGTCCCGGACCCGCCACCCACTGTTCCCTCATTCGAGGAATAACCAACCCGTGTGTAAGAATTTGCAGATTTTTTGATCTAGGATCTTGGCACACCTTTTCGACATCCCAAGATTTTCTTTCAGAATGTCGTGGACCAGAGTTTTGTTCAAATTAAGCTCTTTAGCCACTTGACTGACGCAAGTTCGAATTGTTTCCACGTTTTGGTAGATGCCCTGAACGAGGGTCACCCACGACGCATTCTCGCCCCTCATGAAGTACCCCCAGTGGACGTTTGGTTCCCTTGACAGTATCATCTCCGTACACTTAGCTGCAATCGGTGAAACATTTGCTGCCATTCTAGCCGAGTTTTGAGAGAAATATGATAATGGCACGATGATCTTCAATCGCCTGCGCTTCTTGCCGACAAAGGGCAGATAAAGAGGTCCTCTTCAAAAATATCTTGACAGTTGCCAGTTCTCCCCGCACATGGAAAAAACGTACTTTTTCTTCCATGTCATCGCACTGCGGTCGAGAACCATGGAAGAAACATTTTTTTCCATGAGTGTGTTGGGGATTGTTAGCAAGGGGTAGAGGACCCGAAAGACCCCCCACTCGCCATCCACAATTACTAGGTACAACTCATTTATATGAACTTTCTAGACAGACCTCTTATAGTTTTCTGTTATTTGCGACGCTGCTAGCCAGTGGATGTCTACTCTCTGGTGACAGAATTTCGCCAATGGTAGCGTTCAATTTCTCAATTTAAACTACTCATGACGGTATTCGTATTCGCCCGACGCGTTCAGCTTTTCTTCTAAATTTTACCAAAGACGCTGAAAATAACCCCCGGCTCATGAGGAAAATGAGGTTTTGTTCCAAATGCTGCTTCCTATTTACTGTTGTGATGGTTTTTAGGTGCGAATTCGCTATCGTCCTCGGCCAGCCTCACCCGTACGAACGTCAGAAGATAAGTCGTTCACTTGAAGCGACGGAAGAGACGGCAAGCAATGAGCGGAGAACGAACCGCGTGGTTATAGGAACTTCTGACAAGCGATGCAGGTTACGCAGAGAAATCAACGAGCGTTCCATCGGCGTTGGCCGAATTTTTAGACAGGTTTGCAAAACCTTGGAGTTCGTCCGTCCAAGGGTTCGATGGAAAATCAAAACGGCTCAGTTCGCCGACAAGAGACAGTCATGGATCTCCAGAACAAGTCTTGGAAACGCCTAATGGACACATGACGGACGTGGGCGTCGAAGCGCTCAACGTAATGTTTACAAAATTTCGAGAAAGAGCTGCGAACTTGAGCCTCATTAGCTTACCAGGGTGTTCAGACCAGGGTGATAACAGGATTACATTCAGCTACACACCGCACACGCTGCAGACGAGAACGCCGGGAGTGATTGAGTTGGCGCGTCCTTCCTCGTCAGATGCAAAGATGTTCAACCGGATGAGTGACACAGTACGACTTGATGGTCGCAACAAAACAGTGGAAAAAGTGGAGGCGGCCATATCGGCAACAAGCGTTCCATTCGGTCTATCCTTGTCCCCACGTTGCGATAAACTTGTGTTCAACAGGAGCGTGCGGGCAACAAAGCGATCAGGTACAGATGCAAGCGATACGCTCATGAATCACCGGGTAACTAAGTGCAACAGGGGCGATCAAAAACAAAAGCCTAAAATTGCTCTTTCTCGAAAATTGTCCCAATATATAAGGCATTTGGGATTAACAAAGGAAACCGAAACAGTACAAAATCCATGCGCTCCAATTTCCACATATTCTCAATTGATCAAAAATGCGCTGAATCTGAAGAGCGCACTAACTGAAGACGTGGGCAAGAAGCGAAAGAGGAGATCGGATGAGAAGAACATGGGAAATGTGATCCGACTGGAGCTCAAGGAAATCCTGAGCACGACAGAAGCTACCAAAGAAGTTGAAGAAGCAACAGCTCCTAAGCTGGCTCTAGTCATTCCCAACAGCTGGTTCGTCGATCCAATGACTCCTCGCTCAGGGGCAAACGACCAATGTCACATGAGTAAATCGCCCACAGGTACAATGCGAGTTCATTCACGAGCACGCCAGCACGTCGGAGGGTATCCCTACTACTTCAGCATCGCTCCACCACCGTCAGAGCTTGTCAACTTGCTGATGTTATTCAATAAGAGCAACAGTTCTAAGGAAGACGATTATGACGACGGATCTCCAGGTCAGTGACAATATCCCCAATCAGGCTACAAACAAGACTTAAATTTTTTTACTCCGCCATTGGGCCCAAAGCCGGACCATGCGACGGTTTTCTTTCTGAGCTCAAATATATCCATCACAAGGGCTCAAGGAAGTAACCGGAAGCTGGCTATGTCAAATTCATACATCACCAGATATAAGTGGAGTATAATGGAGTGGTTCCACTCTTAAAATTAAGCATTCTTCTCATTATTTACCACACTAAATCGGCCATAACTCCCTTGATTTATAGGATGATCTCAAATCTGAGTATACCGTTGGAATGAACGGCTTCTCAACTTCTCCAATAATTGAGTACAGGTATTCACTAATTTAGCCTAAAATCGGAAACATGGAAAAAGCAATGTCTTCCATGGTTGAAAAATAAGGGAATACGCAAAACCTTGTGAACATTCAGCTGGTTAAAAGTAGTACTATTAAGCTGAATTGTACTATGACCCTCCCAATCCCTTGAAAGTGAGTAGGTAATGTGCTAATGGGAGTTCTCGAACTAAACTCTCGAGAGGGGAGCAAGGCTTGGCAATAGAGCTGCCTGGACTATGGCAACTACTGCTCAAATAATGAAGAGTAATCCTCTCTGTGCTCTCTCTAGCGTAGCGTGTATGCATTTGATGATTCTTGAGCCTGACAAGTCTAAGAAAATAGAAAATAATACGCATAGAATTGAAGAATCGACCCCTTGAAAGCTTATAGGTTGACCCTGTATAGGATTGTCTCTCCGAATATTCCTAATGAAACTGATTTCTCCCAGATAATGAAGATCCTCAAGACGAAGCCCCAGAAGACGAGGAAGACCCGCTCTTCAGTGATATCAGCGGGAAAGAAGCCTGCGATGGTGTGAGTTTCTCTGGCAGCATAAAATTGTCAGACACAACAACTGAAACTCCTCTATTTCCAACTGGGGTGAATTGTCTACATAATGTCCAAAGCGAATGCGATGAAGCTAATAGTCCTGACAATTCAGGAGAAAAGGAGTTGAAGTGCACATCATGCGCTCCCCGACACAAATGTACTCAAACTAAACAAACCAACAAGTGTGGTTGTTTCACAAACAACGTAGGTTCAGGAAGGTGCAAAGATTGCGGCCAAGTAACTACGATGTGTCCTCATTGCGCCCAAACCTCGAGAAGTTGTAGTTGCAGCTTGAAGAGCAGTACTCGCGCAGGTTGTAATTGTGGCAATACGGTAGCTTCAGAGCGTGTGAGAGCCACGACTATAGTAAACAAACATTTTACAAGTTGGGCTAAAATTTCATCTCAACTTCAGCCGCAACTGGGTTCAGTCGTGGGCAAGGCTTCGACAGCGCTACCGTCTAGAGTCCACCTCTCCAATGTTGAAATAGTGATCCCGAGACTGAACCTCAGAAAGAAGAGAATCAAATACAAAGTTGGCCACTTTCCTCAAGTGGCGCTGATGAACACGAGAATGGGAGGCGTTGTCCAATCACCTCACAACAGGAAGAAACACAAATACAGAAAAAACGACGGGGAATATTTTGGTCCGAGTGAATCAAATTACCCTGGCGCCGTTATCAAGAAAGGAGGAGTACGCTACATTCCTTTTCGCGTGTTGAAGCTTACAGACGCAGATGCGTTGCCGTTGAAAAGCCCCGTCCTGAGCGAATCTGAGCAACTCAGAGCCAATCAGGATTTTGTGAGGCAACTCAACCAACGGATTCTCCACCGGCTCCTCAATCCCAAAGATCTTGATGCAGGCAAATATCAAGATTCACGGAGGCATACAAATCAAACTGAGGAGTATGACGAAGAAGAAGACGTTCGAACATGAGTCTATCTGTTTGACCACAGCTTCAAGCGAATTAAGAATATAAGTAACTTTTTATGCCACCGGCCTAACGTACTTTTCAGACTGATGGTTTTTGGCCAATCATCTTACTAATGTAGCCAAAATAATAGTTTTTGCAGCCCTGTAACGCATTCAATTTAATCTGATATCAAACAATTGTGACTCCTCCTTGAATAAGCACCTGCGTCAGATTAGTCAAATGATTGCCCACTTATTTCAGAAATATGTTGTCATGTGGAACTATCTGGCAAGGAAGCTAGACAAGTGCGCAGGTGGTTGAAGCCCTGTCATTTTTCAAACTTTGCCACACATCAGCCTCCTAAAGTAGGGCAACGCGTCAAAGGACGGAAATATGACCAGCCAATTGTAACATGATAGCCAACTATCCTTCCTCTTCCATCCCTCATTGTCAGGACACAAGGGCTCTTGGTAATCTGTTGCTTTTTCTTGCAATCCATGACCATCCATCTCCTTCCTCACCGGAGAGAAGGGGCACCAAGGAGTCCCAGTCACTCGTCAATGCAGCATACCTCCTTGACGGGTGACCTTCCGGGGGAACAAGGACGAAAAGGTTTTGCAAGAATAGTTTGCGTTCTATAAAAATTCATTGAAAACAGACGCTGGATTTAGAATCTCCGGGCTTGGAAAGTCTTTCAAAGAAGTTTGAGGAAAGTATTTTTTTTTCTCATGTGAAAGTGATCCATCAAACAATAAACCAATAAACTAGAGCAGCATTATCTTGGGTCATAAGGATAGAAAGTAGTGATAGAAAAATACAGTTTATTGTAGAAATGACATAATCCACATGGGTACACTAAGAGAACCCTGCTACAGCCACTTGCGATGCAGCACCAGCTTTGAAGACTGCTATTTCGACACAGAACTTAGGATTACGAGCTATTCGTAAGATCAGAAGGCAAGAAACGTATAATAAATGACCAGATTGGAGAAAAGGTTAGTTCTTAACTATGATTTAGTCAGTGAAAGGAATGTGAGCAAACCATGAGGGAGATGAGTTGATTAAACCACGCCCTCATTGACTACATTAGAAGTTCTCTAAAACGTCATTCACATTAGAGATCTTAGGTAACATCGATACTCAACACATCCAAGGCCGCCGAATCAAAAGAATTGTTTTTTATGTGGTGACGTGTGAGGCTCGATTTAAAAAAGTTACAAGAAAATCGTATCGTACCACGGATATCAAGGGAAACATGCGATCTTATATAAACGTATTCAACAAGTTGTACCAACACATTTTAGTCATTGGTAGATGAATAAAGTTGATCATAGATGAGCACGAACAGCTGAAGGCCCAGTAAATTTGTTTTGAGGTCAAAAATATTTTCAAAATAATTCAACACAAACCTCACGTCAAGAGCAACCTAATGATTTGAACGGGATTACTTCTTCTTTGATTTTTGCGACGCCGAAGTGCCTCCACCGATGACCTTTTTCCTCTGGGTGAGCATGTACCCAAAGAGTTGAGGGAATTCTGAGGATGAACAAAATACACAAGTCGATATTGGCTGATAATCAGAAGCATTAGGGAAACGACATACGGTGAATGAAACTTACGTGGAATGTAGATAAGCATAACTCCTATGAGGAGATAACGGAAATTGAAGATGAAATTGAGAGCGTTGGGCAGTTCATAAGTGGCCATTTTGGTCTCGGCAACGAATTGCTGAGCAGTATAGTACAGGATGAGCTCTCCCGATACCCCGATGGGGTAAAGAGCGTAGAAGAACGTGTACCTGAAGAAAAAATTCCGTTAGAGCAACGAACACAGAGTAAAATTATGGTTATGTGTGTGATAGACTACTAGGAATTTGTGATTTGCTATACAAAAAGAGGTTGTTTTCAACGAAAAACCGCTAAGAGCGTCGCTTGTTCTCATTTCCAAACCGGCATTGACACAGTTGCAATTAAACATAAGTCAACCCCCACAAGATTGTGAAATGAATAATACATGAATGTCTCTTGTCGTCCAACAAAGTTCTTCGCGATTTATTAATTGACTGATAGACTGATGGACAATATTGAGGCGTCGATTAATGTCAGGAAGGTTCAGTTGTAAACTAAAATAATTTCGGAGATGGTTCCAAGGACAACACCCCTCATAGACACCGATACTGTCGCAATACTCTCCCAAATAAAAATAAAAAAAGCGTCCAAAATTTAGTGGAAAATTATTCCCCACACGCCTAGGTACCAGAAATTTCGAATACACGCTTTCGAAATGGGTACATTGATACTCATTTTGACCCATAACCTCTTCCGGTGGGCGCCAATCGTCCCGGACCCATTCCTATCGATTCAGGGTCCAAAATTTAGTGGAAAATGATACCCCACACACCTAGGTACTAGAAATGTCAAAAACACACATACGAAATGGGTAGATAGGTACCCATTTTGACCCATAACTTCTTCCGGTGAGTGCTAATCGTTCCGAGACCCATTTTTATTGGATTCAGTGTCCAAAATTTAGTAGAAAATGATAACCCACTCCTAGATAGCCAAAAATCTCGAAAAACCAGTTTTCGAAATTCACATTTTGATCCCTACCCCGCCCAAATTTGGTCCGATCGGGCTGAAAAGTTTCGAGGAAGAACTAAGTAGAGCCGGAAACGACCCCTGACCCAAATTTCAGATTTTTAGAAAATGTTCTACTGCCAACGTCGGCTTGGACGGCGGATGGCCATTTGACTTTTTTTTTATCTAGACAGCCCCGATTAGCCTATAAAGTTTTGAAGACCAATATTGGAGCCGGCAACGGGACCAAAATTTCAAATTTTTTGAGACTTTTCTACTACTAAAGTCTGCGTGGACGGCGTACGGCGAACGGACATTTGACTTTCTTGATCTAGACACCTTGAAACGCCCAGAAAAATATCTTTGGGGCGAATCGGAGAGATTGATTTTTTGGATGAAAACAATAGTTGATTATTCAAGGAATAACCAACCAAAAAAGCTTTTCAATTAAGAATTCTGGAGTCAAGTCAGTTCATCAGTTTGAGGTGACTTTGAATGGAATAGCCATTTATCAATGTGTATTAGCATGGTGTCCATGTTTGTTACCTGCACCAAAGGAGGAAATAAGGAACGGCGTTGATGATGTTGAGTGCGTAGAAGGAGTAGCGAACGATTTCAGTCACAGACCAGGCGGCAATGATCAGTGGAAGCCCGTACGACGTTTGAACAGGGGGCATCGGGTACAGCAGCGCGCTGACGACCATGACGCGTGACGCCACCTGCATCAGAGTGATGAGAAGCGGCGACCGCACGTATCCCAGCATCACATTGACGACCTGATAAAGAGAACATTATCGTAGTCAAACAGTGATGCTAAAGTAAACCAGTAAAGCTAAACCTAGGCTTATTATCAAGACAGTTCCTGCGTAAGAGGCAGCTGAATTATCCTTTCCTAGATCAATTGCTTGAACCTTGAATAATCTACCTATGTAATCATGCCAGAAGTCAACCTATCCTATCGGTGTCTAAATTTGAAAGTATTCGTTTCATGTCTGAATCACGCTGCATATTCTTCCACAACAGTTGGTTATTACTTGGATAGGAAGAAAACAGTGAGTATAGAGTGTCCCAGACTCATTCCAATTGACTCAGCGTCCAACATTTAGTGGAAAATGATATCCCACATGCCTAGTTCTAAAAAATCCCTAAATTCGGGTATCAAGAGACTTACCAACACCGTACACCGTCCATGCCTCTTTTGGTGGTAGGAAATTTACTTGAAAATCTGAAATTTTGGTCAGGAACTTCTTTCTTGATCAAGTAAGTCCCCAAAACATCCAAATTTCGGGAGAGCGTGTAAAATATCTGTCTTTCGAAACACGATTTTTGGGATTTTTTAGTAACCAGGGATGTAGGGATCATTTTCCACTAAATTTTGAGCGCTGAGTTCACTGAGATGGTGCCCATTGGAGGTGGCTATTTCGAAAGAGGGTTTTTGAGGCATGCAAGATGAATTTCTGGCCAGAGACCAGTTCTAAACTGCACTTGGGCAAAACATCAAAAATATCCATGCACAGATGGTAACAGGATACTTCGAACCCTCCTCCCATGTACTGCACAGGTTGAATTGTATCAATGGGACGCAGGGTAGTCTACCTCACAAGAAAATTCCCACCGATTCATTCACAATGGGAAACCTGCAGTGCGGATTTTTGAAAAGTAATAACTCAGTTTTGACCATACAATGATCTTGGTGGGTAATTCCTCCAATAATCAACCTGTGTAGCCATGCCCAAAAGGTCAACGTCTCCGATTGTTCTAAAAATCAGAAATTTCGAGACCTCTTTCCTTCTCTATTTGGTCCTCGAAACATTTCAGTCTGATCGAACCAAATTGGGAGGGGGTTAAGATCTGTTGAGTTTGGGACGCTGAACCCATTGAGATGGGTTCTGACCGATTGATGCTCATTGGATGTGGGTATGGGTCAAAATGGGTACCAACCTACCTTTGTTCAGATACCTAGGCGTGTTGGGGTACTATTTTCCACTATTCTCATACCTAGGCATGTGTGGTATGCATCATTTTCCACTGAATTCAGGTAGCTGAATCCATTGAGATGGGTTCCGGACCGATTGGCGTCCAACGGAAATGGGTATGGGTGGGTTTTCGAGATTTTTGGGTACTTAGGAGTGTGGTGCATCATTTTCCAATTAAATGTGGACATTGAATCGATCAGAATGAGTCCCGGACATTCCACACTCACTCTATTCCCCATACTCCTGCTCCAAAGAGTAACCAATCCTTGTCAAGGAGTTTTGAACCTTCTATAACCTAACTGCTGGTCGTCGAGTGATATCCTACAGGGCCAAGCCAGGAGGAGGAGTGGCGAGAAAACGTCTAGGTGATTCAGTGTCCAAAATTTAGTGGAGAATGATACCATTCAAGGTATAACCAGGGACAAACCTCCGTCCGCCGTCCACGCCGATTTTGGTAGTAAAAAATTTTCTAAAAATCTGAAATTTGGTTCAGGGGTCCGTTCCCGGCTCCCGTTGGTCCTCCAACCCGACCGGACCAAATTTAGGGTAGGGGGGTAGGGGTCAAAATGTGTATTTTGAAAAATGGATTTTCAAGATTTTTAGCGATCTAGGCGTGTGGGGTATCATTTTCCACTAAATTTTGGACACTGAATCCAATGAAATGGGTCCCAGAACGATTGGCACCAACCGGAAGAAGTTATGGGTCAAAATGGGTATCTATCTACCCATTTTGAATACGTGTTTTTGAGATTTCTGGTACCTTGGCGCGTGGGGTACTATTTTCCAATAAATGTTGGACCCAGAATCGGTTGGAATGGGTCCCGGGCCCCCCACCCTTGTTTCCCCCATGTTAAGAAATGAGGCTTCATGCGCCTGGTCCGAGGTTTAAATTAATCTCCATGCGCCTGGTTCGAGGAATAACCAAGCCGCGTGTAAGAATTTGCAGCGTTTTTAAATGAAATATGAGTAGTCTCCTACATGTAAACTCGCTAGGCTGATTCTACATAGTTAAGCTATTTGATTGACATTTTTTCATGAACAGGGCACATCTCGGAGCAAGTTTTGGTTCAGTTTTGCAACCGGTTTCTTAAAAGCAACAATTTGTAGGAAACCTTCTTCGCTAATAGCACTCAGAACAGACCGGGCTACGCACCTTCCAATACTCGCAGTTATGCAAGAGGCTGTTGACTCAGGACTCATCCTCGGGTAAGAACCCTAACCTACATTCCTCTTTTCCCTCCCCAGCGCTTACTTGACATGCGAGTGCTCATTTGAGTTGGGAGTAGCGCAACCTACTTTGAAGCGCTCCACTTTATACAATTCGTCTGCTCTTTATGTAAGATGTACTCTTCAGCCAAATTATAGTTTGTTGGAGGTCAAGGGTGACCCAGTGAACTCAGTTGAATAGAAAACCTTTGAGGTGTGTACCTCATCGTGCAAATGGCTCAACTCATGATTTGAGACCCTCTCTGCTCATCAGAGGATGCTCACAAGATGATTTATTCATATTTAAATTTCAGAATCGCTCTGCAGTTCTGCAGTTTGCGAATTCACAATTGTACCCCACCCTGCGATGAGATTCGAGCATGATGACATCGTAAAACCTCCAATCGGTTTGACATACGGACGAATATGATATACGTGTTAATTAAAATGCGTCACAACGGAAGCCGCCATTTTTTTCGTGCCACTACCAGGAAAACAATGAAAAGAATGATTTAGCAGTATTCATTGTGATATTTTCCCACGACTTGAACGCGAGAGAGCTAAAGGAAAATTGTAAAGAGAACGGCCACGATAATGCCCACCACATAAAATAGGACTAATAGGACTTATACAAATCAGCCCCTCACACGTTTTATAAAATGTACTTGTAGTGTTATTTTAGTCGTTTGTGTGAGCACCTACTTACTGACAATATTGTCTTCGAAATAAAGAGTATAGAGAGTGTCCCATGAGTTCCCCGAAGGGCCCACAAATGGTGGATGGTGGTGAACTCTAACGTTGCACGTGAACTTTTATTGTTTTGGTTGGTTTTTCCTTGAATAATCAACCTATGTTTTCATGAAAAATGTCAATCTCTGCGATTCTGCCCAAAAAAATTTTCTGGTCGTTTCAAGGTGACTAAATCGAAAAAGTCAAATGTCCGTCCGCCGTCCACGCCAACTTTGGTAGTAGACAATTTTCTAAAAAACTGAAATTTGGGTCAGGGGTCCGTTCATGGCTATAGTTGGTCCTCGAAACGTTTCAGCCTGATCGGACCAAGTTTGGGCGGGGTAGGGGTCAAAATGTGTACTTCGAAAAACGGATTTTCGAGATTATTGACGATCCAGGCGTGTGGGATATTATTTTACCGAATCCAATGAAATGTGTCTCAGAACTATTGGTTAAGAAGTTATGGGTCAAAATGGGTATCTATCTACCCATTTTGAAAGTGTATTTTCGGGATATTTGATACCGCGGCGTGTGGGGTGCCATTTTCCACTAAATTTTGAACCCTGAATCGATTGGAATGGGTCCGGGATGATAAAATAATGATTTTAGCAGGGGAGGAGAGCGTTTATGATTTTACGTTATTTATAATTTTTGCAAAATAAAATTTCAAAAACCCGTTTACTCATATTTGGACAATTTTAAGAGGGGCGAGGGCAATTTTTTGGACACCCTGTACCGGTGATTATTTTTAGGATGAACGGAAAGGAGAATAACAGGTTTATAGAAAAAAATCTCCTAGAATATCGGAAGCATTAGCGATCCAAATGAAGTCCTGCGGTAGCCTTCGAGAGCCGCGAATGTTCATTCGTCCTCACAATGATGAGAATCATTACCTAATCCATCATCTCAAGGCCAACCAAGCGCGCAATAGGTAGGTACCTACTCCGACTAATAAGGACTCATTGAGGAACCTAATAGATCCCGTGAGTAGTCAATCCACGAAAAAAAGATTACATCGCAAAGGGAAAACGTCACAATTTGATTGCCAGAACTTCAAAATTCGGATCGAAGAAATTCTTAAGATGAAAATTATCATACGGTGAAAGCCGCAACACCGAAAGAACACCACCCATTCATGACTGATACTTAATGGAAAGGAACTGACCTTCTACAATAGGAGCAAAGAAATTCCAACTCATAAGTACCCAGTATGCCAGATGACAAAGCTAACTATAAACGAGACACATTAGGAATGTCATTTAGATGATTGATTGCTTTCTGAATCGGGAACCGATGACTTAAGCCAAATTAGGGAGTTGTTATCTTCTTAGCGTCGGAAGCTTGAAATTTCGTCGCCAGCTGTACTAATTCAAGACTCCAGCACCGGCTCAAAGATTTTTCAACTCATTGGCAGAGGAGACAATCGATTATTATTTGTGAACTTAATTCTGAAAATAGCCAAAGTTCGTTGACCTTTCAGTTCGACCACAACTATTTCGATAGAGCATTAATCCCTACGTTTGCGCAGTAGTCATTCAAACAATGATTCAACGGCGATTCGACTCACCTCAATTACCGCAGCATTTTGAAAAAACAGCAGCGTGCTACCCACAACGGGCCAAAGGTTCCCAGTTGACCCTCCTTGCAGATAATGGTTGATTGTCTGGTAGAGTAGGTAAAACCACCTGGAAAAACCAATTGCGAGAAAATAGAAAAAAGGAAATACAATTTTCAATTATTTATGTTCTTATACTCGCTGAAAATGACTCCGAAAATGTTCTGGGCCTTTTTTTTATATTTTACACAAAATTTGTTATCCACAATAGACAGAAGTACAAAATTATTGATTATAAAACGCAGCAAATTCTATCGCGGGTTGGTTATTCCTCGGCCAGGCGCATGGAGGCTCATTTCTTCAACATGGAGAAGATGGGGGTAACAGAGGGTGTGGCTGGTCCTGAACCCTTCCCAATCGATTCAGGGTCTAAAATTTAGTGGAAAATGATACCCCCACACGCCTAGGTACTCGAAATCTCGAAAACACACTTTCGAAATGGGTAGATAGATACCAATTTTGACCCATAACTTCTTCCGGTGGGTGCCAATCGTTTTGAAACACTTCTACATTGAATTCAGCGTCCAAAATTTACTGGAAAATGATACCCCACACTCCTGGATCGCCAGAAATCTCGAAAATCCATTCATCAAAAAAACATTTTGACCCCAACCCCGCCCAAATTTGGTCCAATCGGGCTGAAAAGTTTCAAAAAACTAACTAATTAGAGGTGGAAACGGACCTCCGATTCGAGTTTCAGATTTTTAGACAATTTTCTAAAAACAACAACCAAGTTCGAACATTATGTTGAAAATTTGACCCCAAATTAGAGAATTAGTAGGTAAATAGATACCCATTTGACCCATACCCACTTTCGTTAGGCGTCAATCGTTCTGGCGCCATTTTTCAATGAAATACTATATTTTTTCTTGGTTTTGGCCAGAACAGGTTCGCTGCGGGTCACGCGCTCAGCGCGTGAGCTCTGTTCCTGTCAGTGTGCGTCGCACGCGCCTGGCGCGTGAAGGTAGCCTTCGCTTCAGATTACCCGCACAGCTCCTCAAACGATCTCAACAATTCCGCAGCGAACGTGTTAAACTATATTTTATTCGAGAAAATGTGGCAACCCTACTTTTCACCAAAATAGGCCTCATCTCTCCTGCCTATTCCAACCAATGTGATTGATTATTAGAACCGCAGTGTACCTACTTCAGTACTAAAAAAGAATTAGAAACTACCTTCGACCCGAGAAAACGTACCGATATAATTTCGAGTTTTGCATATCGCAAGTATTTCATTATCAACTGTAATAAAAGGTTAGATTATATTTTTTCATTAAGGGACACAGCTGTGGCATTGCGGAACAGCATCTGTAGGTAGGTACATTCAAGTAGGTTGGTAGCGTCACACATAAAAATTGTGTGTAATTTGAAAATATATATAAATAATCAACTATTTACCCAGCGACTTGAACTCCATTGTAGAGGAATAGGTAACTTTTCACACCCAATCCGTGGCTTTCCTTGGGAGCTGGTTTGGAGGGTTGACCAGCCATTTCACGAAAATGTTGTATCACTGCCCCCTCTCGTGTGAAGCGGTCACGTAATGAACTGGAGTCGAGAACGGAGAATACTACCAGCTAGTTCAGGTGAGAAGAATGCAGTGACTGAGGGAAAGTCGGCTGACCAGAGCTCCCCCACTACAGTCGACAACGGTATCTACCCAAGTACGGTCCACCTGACAGAATCCCCAGCCGGTAGTCAATGCTCGAGATCACCCAGAGAAATCATAATGCGGATAAATACTGGGAGGATCCTCTCCGAACACTTTACGTGACGGCAGGTCCTCGAGCGCCGTCGTCGTCGTTGAGGTTGAGCTAAACAGAACGTTATCGTGCTGCTGTTGTTGTTTGTTCTTTACGTAACGCTGTGGGCTGCCACACACACAAAAACCTCCCGTTGTGAAAATCGGATAGCACGGCGGACACAATCTAGAACATCACTTGAGAGTGCAAAGCATTCCAAATCAAGCAATTTGGAAGAAAAAAAAAAAAAAAAAACGCTGCAAATTCATACATACGGGTTGGTAATTCCTCGAACCAGGCGCATGGAGACTCATTTCTTCAACATGGGGGGAATGGGGAAAACAGACCCCAGACCCATTCCAATCGATTCAGGATCCAAAATTTACTGGAAAATAATACCCCACACGCCCAGGCACCAGAGATCTCGAAAACCGACATTCAAAATGGGTAGATAGGTAACCATTTGGACCCATAACCTCATCTAGAGGGCGCCAATCATTCCGAGACCCGTCTCATTGGATTCAGCGTCCAAAAGTTACTGAAAAATCATAACCCCACACGCCTAGGTACCAGAAATCTCGAAAATACGTATTCAAAATGGGTAATAGATAGCCATTTTGGCCTATTACCCATCTCAGTGGGTGCCAATCGTTCTGGGGCCCACCTTATCGGATCCAACGTCCAAAATTTAGAGGAAAATGATACCCCACACGCCTAGATTGCCAAAAATCCATTTCTAGAAATTCACATTTTGACCCCTACCTCACCCATATTCTGTCCGATTGGGTTGAAACGTTTTAAGGACCAACTGGAGCCATGAACGGACAGCTGACCAAAATTTCAGATTTTTAGAAGATTTTCTACTACTAAAGTCGGCGTGGACAACGGACGGACATTTGCTAATTTTGATCTAGACACCTTGAAACGTACAGAAATAAATTTTGGGCCGAATCGGAGAGCTTCGAAACAGGTAAAAGGGATTCAAAAGGAACCCGAAGCAGCAGCACAATCATGAATACTCGTTAGGAATTCGTTTTCGTGTTACTGTCTATTGAAAGGAACCCGAAACAGCAGCACAATTAAGAATACTCGTTAGGAATTCGTTTTCGTGTTGGAAACGGGTCCCTGACAAAAATTTCAGATTATTAGAAAATTTTCTTTTTAGCAAAATCGGCGAGTACGGCGTACGGACATTTGACTTTTTTGATCTTGACACTTTGAAACGTCCAGAAGAAAATTTTGGGCCGAATCGGAGAGATTGCCTTTTTGCATGAAAACAGGTTGATTATTCAAGGAATAACTTACCAAAATGAATTTGAAACTCAGTACCTAATTTGATCAGTGATAATTATTATGCTCCAAGGTATAAGATAATGTACAACGCATTATATTCTTCTTCCTGCCAAAACCCATTTATGAATATAAATCCATTTCAGGCAATGAGAATAGTCTAAAAATTGTGTCAAGAATCGTCAGGTTTCAAAAAATTAGTATGTCAGCCGTCATTCGGATCATTAGCCAATTATTGTTAATCTCAGCCCTCTCTCCTTTTTAGCTGTAACCAAACTCAATGCACTTAATGATCAACTTCTCAATAAACATCATATCAAAACTTGAGTCGACTGCAGTTTCATTAGCAACTACCACTACAATGATGACCCTAAATCTATTTGTAGCCACACAAGTAGCTATCGATTACGGAAAAACGTATTTTTATTACAAATAACATGAACACTGGCATCAAGATTTTAAATTGCAATTGGAGCAGAACCTGTATACAAGTTGGTTGGTACCCTAGATAATAGAGATATTCTCAGGTACAATCAACACAAATAAAACCAAGTTTTTGGTTTTTTTTTACATAACTAATAGGTACAGACGGACCATAGTAGGTACAGAAAACGCAAGATTTGATTGCGGAGTTTCAAGATGAATGGGATTTAGGTCCAATCCACCACAGCGTCACTCGATTTTCTGTTTTGCTCGAGAAAGTTTTGTATGAAAACGTGGCGTCACTTTCATCATCACTCACAAGATCCGGTGTGTGCCTTTTGCCCGATGAGGTAGCCAGAATCGGGAATCTTCCGTTCAAACTAGAAATGTCGCAATTACACCTGATTAGATTGTGTTTTAACATTTTCACGAACGCATGATTATACACACTATTACTTTCATCAGAACCAGAACAGAAACAAGAAAGGCAGATACCTGGTCCCGTTAACGCAGTCTTTGTGAGCAAGAAATGTGAAATTGGGTTCGCATTTGTTCGACCTATTAGCGATATCATCCAAATTCCACACTCGCACAACTCCATCTGTTCCTCCTGAAAATAAAATCAACAAACACCACATTTTAAAGGAAAAATTAAGGTCGCTTTGAGAAGGACGAGGAATTTGTGTTTGCACTGGATTTGATCGTCTGTTATTTTATATACGAGGGCTACTCAGAAAGTAGATTACGTTTTGGAATTTTAAAAAAATGAACAAAGTATGGGAAACAAATTCTATTCTATAGATGAAAGCCACACTCAAATACTACTTTTCTACATAGGCACCGTTCAAATTAAGGCATTTATCGTAGCGGTGTACGAGCTTGGAAATTCCTTCGTCGAAAAATTCAGCGCCTGCGCCTTCAACCATTTTGTTACCTCTTCTTGCTGCTGTGCGTCGTCATCAAAACGCTGCATAGCCAGCCACTTCTTCATTGCTGGGAATAGATGGAAGTCGCTCGGTGCCAGGTCGGGACTGTATGGCGGATGAGGAAACAATTCCCACTGAAATGATTCAAGAACTTTAAGGGCAGACGGGGACAGTAGTGGCGTCCAGTAGGCCTAGCCAGTAGTGGCGGCCAGCAACTGTCCTTCTACTGTCTCCGTGTGATGGGGTACTGGACGTTTCAACGGCCAGTAGCTACTGGCCGCCAGTAAAGACAAAATAGTTTGAGTTTAGTGGCCGCTCCGCGGACAGTAGCGTGGTCACGTGACCTACTGGCGGCCATTATTGACCTGTTCTTAAAAGGTACTGGCCGCCAGTAAAGCACTGGACGTTGTAGGAAACTTGAAATTGTGTTTGCTGGTACTCGAAAAAAAATTGCAAGGGATTGGTATGAATCACCAGTAGCTAAAAATCTTAAAGCAATCTCCAGTTTCACACGGACAGGAATTGCACTGTATCAACTTTTGAAATGTCACCTTCAACTAATGATAAAAGTTCATTGAACTGATCTACACTCATCCTCATAATTTTTTATATTCTTGAGGATATTCATTCGCAAGTTCTGTTAAGATCGTCGATGAAGCTCCTAGGTTACTGCGACGTCCAACCCAATCCTTCACCCAACAAGTTCTATTACTTTTTAGTAACTCTTGCAATTCTTCACTCAAACAATGCACTACTTCAAAAACAACTTCATCAATAGCTTCATCTACTGCATTTTCGTATTCGTCGACTTCATCCATTTTGAAGGCACACAGCACACAACACACCGCCGATGCCACACTGGACACTGGCCGCCACTAAAACAGTTTCGCTGGCAGCCAATACTGTCCCTGTGTGTAGGGCTACTGTCTGGACAATACAGTGGCCGCCAGTACTGGCTGCTACTACTGTCCCCGTCTGCAGGGGCCTTTACGATTGACATTTGCTGTGTGGGGCCGGGAGTTGTTGTGAATCAGCAAGATCTTAGAGCTCAACATGCTTCTCTGCGCTTGTTTTGGAGTTTTTTGGAGAGTTTGGCAATACCTTTGAGAATTTATTGCGCTTTTTTTCAGTAAGTCCACCAAAACCACACCTTTTCTGTCCCAAAAAACAGTCGCCATAATCTTCCTTGCAGACATTGTTTGCGGGCATTTCATGGGTTTTTGGGGAGAGTGTGTGTGCCCCCACTGCATTGATTTCAATTTCGTTTCACCCATGTTTCGTCACGAGTAATGAGTCACCATCCTTATGTTAAGCGTCCAAAAAGTTCAACGCTGAAGCCATTCGCTGATTTTTGTGGTCCTCAGTCAAGATTTTTGGAATCCATCTTGCACAAAACTTGAGGTAACCAAGCTTTTCGCTGATGATTTCGTGCAACTAACTTCGCGAAATTTATGGAAAACTCAAAGTAAGTTCCGTTATTGTAAAGTTTCGATTTTCACGGACTTTAGAATAGACATTTTCGACAAGTTTGGCAGTCACTATGCTGGGTCTCCCAGTTCGATCTTCGTCATGAACATTGGTTTTAAATCTAATGACCCACTCCACCGTCAGTGATAATGTTGTCCCCATACACTTCACAAAGCTGCTGATAGATTTCTATCGGTTTACAGTTTTTTTCAGTCAGAAACCTTATTACTGCACGCACCTCGCAGGGTTTTCAATTAATGCAATCATTGTACCGTCACAGTATCTGAATGGGGCACAGCACAAATCTCTCGCTAGCACGGCTAGATGCTGCTGAGTTGCACAACTCTCTGACCCCAAAATGGCCATGCTAGCCCCGCCCCCAGCGGACACAGACGAAAACGTAATCTACTTTCTGGATAGCCCTCGTAGTAACACTGGGGCTGAAATCTACCTGATATCAAATAGCGGCCGTCGGCGCTCACGCTTATTCGTATCCTCTGGTTGGTATCCATGACTCGAGGAAGCACATTGAGAACTTCCCCAGGGTTTCTAAGATCCCAACAGAGAATCTCTGGATCCATTCGACTTCCTGAGAATAATTTCGATCCGTCTGAAGAATAAGCCAAACTCGTTAACCCGTTTCGCTGGCCTTTTAGAAGGCAGACCGCGTCCCCACTGTCTGTGTACAGACCTAGAATAGGAAAATAACTTATATGAGGGATTGTCCATTATCCATATTTAGGGGACAAAAAATACAACTCAAGTTGAAACTGACACGTTCAAAACCAACTCGCCCGAAAGAGGGTGTAGTAACAATAGATTATAGCATTTTCACGTCAAATTAGAGGTCTTTTACATCAATTTGGAGGATGGCATATATGTATAATTGAAGAGCCGATACAGCAAGTCTTTGTTCGGTACAGCAAAAAGGCAATGCTTTAAATACGTAATGGTAGTAGGAAATTTTCTGAAAATCTGAAATTTGGGTCAGGGATTCGTTTCCAGCTCTAGTTGGTCCTTGAAACTTTTCAGCCCGATCGGACCAAGTTTGGGTGGGGTAGGGGTCAAAATGTGTATTTCGAAAAATGGATTTTCGAGATTTTTGGCAATCTGGGCGTATGGGGTATCGTTTTGGACGCTGAATCCAATGAAATGAGTCCCAGAACGATTGGCCCCCACCGGAAGAAGTCATGGGTCAAAATGGGTATCTATCTACCAATTTTGTACGTGTTTTCGAGATTTCTGGTACCTAGGCGTGTTGGGTATCATTTTCCACTAAATTCTGGACCCTGAATCGATTGGAATGGGTCCGAGACCCGCCACACCCGCTGTTTTCCCGATTTCCCTCGTATAAGAATTTGCAGCGTTTTATTAACATTAATTCCTTCGAGACCTCTACCCCGCTTATACATCTCCATACCACCGATATATAGAATTAAATCATATACTTCTATCATCCTCTAAATTAAGTGTAAAACCCACAATTCGATATGGAAAACCTCAAATTTAAAGTAGGAGACGATTTGACGTGAAAATGCTTTCATTAACTTACCTATTGTTCTAGAGAATGATCCAGCGGCGAAGAGGCAAGGTATCGCGGGATTTTGAGCTATACAAGATATGTAGCCAGTCTGTTCATTAAGTTCTAAAAAAAAATAAATAAAAGAAATGGTAACTAATTAGGGAATCTCCATGAATTGAGGTCAGGAGAACTGGATAGTGAAGTTACAATTACATACTTTTGGTATTTAAAGTTTGACAATTCGATCCTGGGATGGCTATGTCAAATATTTTTATCATATTCCTGTACCCGCAGTAGATTTTGGAACCGTCGTTGGTAAATGTGAGCCCAAAGCAACTCGATACTTCAAATACACTGAAAATCACAAAAAACGTTAATGCCATCTTGACAGTACACGGAGAGAGAAACTGCAAGGAAACATCAATCAGATCAATCATGCTTACTTATTCAGGCCGATGTAGGAAGCTCGTATCGTACCAGTGAATGCATCTATCAGGTGAACGGGTGCGGAAGAACTTGCGCTGACAAAACTGGAAAAAAAGTGTACATTATTTGAAGGAATTCAGGACAAAATCAAGGTGTACTAAAACTAATTTTCTACATAAACTATGGATCCCCTAGTTTAAAGGCAAACGTCGTTTCTCAATAAGAAGTTCGTGAATTAATTAATTTGAAACTCTTGCGTACTG
This sequence comes from Cyrtorhinus lividipennis, assembly GCA_019603395.1. Classification (NCBI taxonomy): domain Eukaryota; kingdom Metazoa; phylum Arthropoda; class Insecta; order Hemiptera; family Miridae; genus Cyrtorhinus; species Cyrtorhinus lividipennis. Next base: position 2,645,323 of record CM034000.1, read on the forward strand.
GTCTCCAATTCAATCAGACATTTTGTGCCTTTTAGTAAGTTATTCCTTGAATAATAAACCTGTTTTGATGCAAAATGATCATGTTTTGATTCGGTCCAAAAAAAATTTTTCTGGGCGTTTCAAGGTGTCCAGATCAAAAAATTCAAATGCCCGTCCGCCGTACGCACCGATTCAGGTAGTAGAAAATATTTTTAAAATCTGGAATTTGGGTCAAGGGTCCATTCCTGGCTTTAGTTTGTCCTCGAAACTTTTCAGCTTGATCGGACCAAATTTGGGCGGGGTAGGGGTCAAAATGTGTACTTCGAGAAAGGGATTTTTGAGATTTCTGGTACCTACGCGTGAGGGATATAATTTTCCACTAAATTTTGGACGCTGGATCCAATAAAATTGGCAAAATGGGTACCTATCTACCCATTTCGGATGTGCGTTTGACATTTCCGGTACCTAAGCGCATGAGGTATCACTTTCCAGTAAATTTTGGACTCTGAATCCATTGGAATGGGTCCCGCCACACCCACTGTTTCCCCCATGTTGAAGAAATGGGTCACCCTGTGCCTGGTCCGAGGAATAACTAACCCCTGTGCAAGAATTTGCAGTTTTTTTTTTTTTTTTTTTTAAAGAAAGTTGCCTGGGGAACGGCCCAACCCACGATGACTGTATAGAAATCCTTGGATTTGGAGAAAAAAAACATGTTGCAAACGCGTTCGTGTTGCTCTCATGTTGCATGAACACGAGGTAGTAACATGTTTGCACAACCTCATGAAATTTTCCGGTGATGTCACAAAACGTTACTTTCCACTCTCTACATTTCCCATACTCTTGCTCCAAGGAATAATTCGTAGCCTTTGATCTACGAATAGAAATCACTAAATGCAAACTAAAATTTTGGGGGCAGTAGAAGAAGTTGACTTCTAGCATGAAAACGTAGGTTCAAGGAACATAGTAAAACAATTCGCCGCAAGTTTTTCCACAACGGTTGGTTATTCTTTTAGAGCAAGACTATGGGGAAAATGTAAGTGTAGAGTGTCCCGGACTCATTCAGCGTCCAACATTTCCAAAAAGTCCCGATATTGATGTTTAAAGAAACACATTTTCACCCATTATCATCCCAAATTTGGAACGAAAGGTTCCGAGGACAAACTAGAGCTAGAAAGTGGTCCCTGATCAAAATTTCAAAAACTGTCTACTTGAAAGAACCGGCGTGGACGGCGGACGGAGGTTTGTCTCTGGTTATTCCTTGAATGGTGTCATTCTCCACTGACTTTTGGACACTGAATCGATTAGAATGAGGCCGGGACTGTTTTCCTTATACTAAATCTTCCATGGAACAACTAAAACGTATGTATAACGCTTTTGGGGTACATGTAACAAGGAAACTACATAATCATGTCAAATGAGGTTTACAATAAACCCAATATTCAATAATTGCCGATTTTCTTACAACATTATGCTTCTTTCTGGTAGCTACTCACCAGGCAGTTTCGGGAGACCAAGACGACATGAAGGGAAACCATTCATAGTCATAAACAGCGCCATTCTCTGAAACCGTCAGACTGGGCATGAAAGAGCACTCAAGTTTGTCACCGGCTCTAAACTCACCTGTTTGATACAGTTGACTTGGGAGATCGAACAACCGAAGTCGTCGATCAGCACAGCAGGTAAGTAGACAGGAGCCGTCAGGAGACCTAGGGAAAGTATGGATTAGAAAAATGAACATAAAGTTTACCATGAGCAGATGCCGTAAGATTATTTCAAATGCGCTAGAAATAATACTTAGGCAAATTTGTTGAGAACAATCATTGCTCTACGAGGAACATTCTGTCCCAGTAAGGAGTTCCATAATCACCATTTGCATGAATCGAGATATTGCTCCGGATTAAATAGAGACCCTGTATGTACGAGTTCCACGATATTATTAAAATCGTAGGTCACACGCTGCACAACCCCAGCGTTCTCAACGAAAGACTCCTCTACTGTGACGGTTTTGGTTTCACTGGAGGTCTCTTCAGGGGTGATGTCATCATTCGATGGTTCTAAAATCCGTTCTGCCTGAGGCGATTGTGCAGCAGGTACATCTGAATTGTCATCATTCGCTATAGGATCAGTCACGTCAAGTGACGTACAACCCTCTGGAAAGCTGACCTCGCAGTCCATTGCAGCAGCCTTTGAGCGGTCGAGCGGTGTGTCGCTGAGGATTTGATCTTCATTCGCTAAACCTTCGCTGTGGTTCATGTTGGTTGAGATCCGCAGAACCAATGATGACAACGTACGAGCAGGAACGGAAGTGAAGTCGCCTTTCACAATGAATGAAAGTTTATGGTATCATATCTGGAAAAAAATGGAAATTTTAAGCCCACTGTGGGAAGAGATTGCGACAAAATATATTGGTCATGCATTGGTTATAAACCTATTGGTTGAGCAATCATTTTACACACTTGTTTCAGGAATACACATGGAAGAAAGGGAATCATTTTTTCCATGGGGAATTCAGTAATAACACAGAATACACGGCTCGTCGGAAAAACGCCGGACGCCGGACCATGGGAGACGCCGGACCTGTTGTATTATATTTTTATATAATACGACATAAGGATGGGTATCGAATACTCGATGTTTGAAAAACATCGAATATTTGACATCGATGTTTTTTAAACATCGATATTTTTTCCCAGACATCGACTTTTTTCCCAAAATACCTATACATTACCCTCATAATTTACGTTTCAATTAGTAGTTAACCAAATTGAATTCAACCGTTTCAATTTGTAACCTGCATCTTTACCATAATATTATCACTTTATGTAAGTCGCTTAATGTTAAGTCGCGTATAGTCAGCTAGTTGGCTCTAGATAAGACATGCATAATGACGAAGAAACCACCACCACCAAAAGCACAAAAATTACAACAATAATTTCTGAAATAAAGTCTTCCTAAGTCTTCAAAATTGTTTTTGAAATGTTTCAATAATGTTGAAACAACATAAAATCAATTCTAATTATAATCATAAATGAAAAAAATTATTTTAAGAATTGATTGTGTTTAGTTGAAATTAAACCGAAAAGGCTCTTTGATCCCATGTTGATTTTAAAGTTAAACTAAATATTCCCAATGTACGCTAAAATCTTAGAAAGGTGACCCCCAGGTATAAAGATCTTTAGAATCATAGAATTCAAGTTTTGGCTAGAATCATCCTTGAATTGAATCGTCATCATTGCCAGAGCTTTCAATTTACATAAAGAGTCTGGTCCCAGAAGTCAAGGATGACCCTCTAATTGTATAACCTTGATGGCTATAGAAAAAAATCAGTGATTGCTAAGATGACAAATTGTACAAATTTTGTCGGTGATGGCGATATCTGTCCCACCAAAAGGAGTTTTCTCGGTTACTGGGGACATTGCTAATGAGAAAAGATGTTGTCTTAAGAGAGAAAAAGTATAGCTTTATTAACCTGATTTTGAAAAAATTTGTTTTACCTACTAAATTTATTTGTAATTATGTTATTAAATATACTATATTAAGCAATGTTTTCATCAATTTTTTTCGCCCACAACATTTTTCAATCATTTAGTTTCTTCTTTCATGTTTATTTTGGTTATTATAAGTGTTTGAGGAGTTAAAACATTGTTTTCTTGTAGGTTGTCTTAATTAAACATCGATGTTAATAAACAGTAAGCATCGATTTTTTAGTCGATGTATTTCAGCTTCGATGTTTTGAAACATCGATGTTTATTGGTCGATGTCACATCCCTATATTGAATTATTTGCAATGGTGCCTGCAGAATCTACGGATATTCTGTACATTCTGCGCTGATGGTGTTGTTGTTTCTAATGCAACTACGACGAAAATGTGGAACCGGAGAACCGCGGGCTGGCCACGGATTCGCAAGTCTGACACACGTCCTTCCTTCTTCTGTCTTTTTATTGAGATAATAAACAACCTTATATTATAATGTGTATATATTTATTTTCTGACCAAAGACCACTCTCTTCAACAAGCAATACTCTGTGAGATTTTCGTTTTTGTGGTCCAGTAAATTCATGATTCACTGTATAAAAAGGATTCTAAACGAAATGCCCAGCGAAGCATTGCCAAAAAATCTTTTTAATTTGATAGAATATTTTAGAATTGATAAGCCGGTAACCTTCGAAAAAAAGTTTCATGAGAGACCAGATATTTGTCAACACTGCGTTTTGAGCGGGATTGGATTTTGTTTTTATTTAGCTGTGGTTGTTGATTTTTTGTTACTGTGCTGGTGTTCGCGGCATTATTCCTGGGTTCTTTCGAGCTTATTTCTTTTTCCTTTCGGTTTTCCCAGTCTTCAAAAATTCATAGGATTGAATATAGCTGAATATTGATTCCTATTTACAATTTACAAGAACACGCCTCCATCTTATCGTGACAAGAAGTCTTGCGTACCTGTTGAACATTGGTTCGCAGTTGAGGCCTCCTTCAATATTACGTATAGTTGAGCGATTTGTTGAAAATCGAATTTTGAATGGCCTCCCCTAGTGGTGAGTAAATTATTATATTATAATATTATCTTCCTATATATATAGGATAAGATGTGTTTAGCCTTAATGAAAGAGACATGTTGGTTGGAATGATCAGTTCTTAAACGGAAGAGGAAGGATCTGACCGTTTCATCAATCAATCAATCAACAATCTTAATTTCGGCCATTAATGCAGATGATTCAGGATTTCACCAGGGTTCCAACTTTCAAGTTTGATAAACGATTGTCCAGGTATTTTGGGTAGTCTCTTCCATTTCACTAAGCTCTTGGCTTGGTAGGTTCTGAAAATAATGAGTTTGGTTGGTGTGGATACTCTCTTATACTCTTATATCCGTGTGAGTGGGTACGTTGGATCTGGCAATGCCACACAAGTGATCGCGATTCCATTTTGATGCTATCATCACTTCTGTAAGTAACCATCTAAAATGCTTGTGCACTTGTTTTTTTTTTCGATTCCAGGTCAGAAATTGAGCTACGTGTACTTCGAAAAAAAAGTCAGAAATGAAGATGAAATTCATTCGTTACTATTTGAAGATGATGCGCCCTCTGAAGAACCAATTGGTGAATGGGTAGTTACCAAATCCGCTAAAAAATCCCCGCCTATAAGCAGAACGGTGTCAACCCGTTTAACAAATAAGGAACTACCTGGAGAAGATGGAACCGTGGGCTCTCCTGTCGGGTGAGATGAAATAGTTCATAGTTCATAGCTACCTACTGACATTTGATACATACTCAAACCAAAAGGCATCTATTTATGATGTTATTATTATCTTGCTCCTGGACAAAGGATACCAATTTTCAGAACATTGAAACTAGGAAGAAAACCGAACTGTGAATATTAACGCCTACTTAAGATTCATATGAATGCCAATGGTGATAAAAATTGGTAAACTGTGCTAACCGATCACAAACACAACGGTGTCAAGACAGAAACGCCGAAGAAAACACGACTGATGATTTGGGAAGGGGGAGGGGGGTAGGAGGAGGACGGCTTCTAGTGGTCTCATTGATCTTCCTGAAACTGAGGAAAAACGCTGCAAATTCTTTTACACGGGTTGGTTATTCCTCGAACCAGGCGCATGGAGATTCATTTCTTCAACGTGGTGAAATTGGGGTAAACTGTGGGTGTGGCGGGTCCCGGACCCATTCCAAACGATTCAGGGTCCAAAATTTTGTGGAAAATGATACCCCACACGCCTAGGTACCTGAAATCCCGAAAATACATATTCAAAATGGGTAATAGATACCCATTTTGACTCATAACCTCATCCAGAGGGCGCCAGTCGTTCCGGGACCCGTCCCATTGGATTCAGCGTCCAAAATATAGTGGAAAATGATACCCCACTTGTCTAGATTGCCAAAAATCTCGAACATCCATTTATCAAAATTCACATTTTGACCCCTACCCCACCCAAATTTGGTCCGATCGGGTTGAAAAGTTTCGAGGACCAACTAGAGCCATAAACGGACTCCTCACCATAATTTCAGTTTTTTTAAAAGAATAATTTCTACTACCAAAATCTGCGTGGACGGCGGACGGACACTTGCTAATTTTGAACTTTTGGGCTGAATCGGAGAGATTGACTTTTTGCACGAAAACATAGGTTGATTATTCAAGGAATGACCAACCAAAAGGATCACTCTGGCACTGTTTAACACATTACTTCTGGGTGGCCCCCCTCTCTACGGCTTAAAACCTCTTCATTCTTGACGCTTCACCCTCCGATTCCTTCATTCAATGGCCTCAAAATCCCGATGTTCCCCCTGAGGGAGGTTCGGGAAAGGCTCCTTTGCTCTTCATTCTTCATCCTTTTCATTGTCATCCTCATCCTCTTCATACGCCTCTACGTCTGAAGACCAGCTTGCCACGCTTCTGTCCATTGGGTTAGATTCTTCGTCCGCCTCCTTGCCAAAGTCTCTCAACTACGCTCTTCTTCCTACGGAGAACTTCCTGCACATATTGCGCGATCCTGCGCCAGTTTGCACTGCTCTGCAGCGTTTTGCTCACGGCTGTCTCTGGTGTGAATACACCAACTTCCTGGGACAGAACCATACGGCTCCTCTCATGACCTTCGCACGAAAAGGTGTGCTCGACGTCATCCCAGACAGCATCACCATATGAGCAACCAGGGCTATGTGCTTTATTCATCCTCCACAGGTAGACCATAAAGAGGCCATGCCCAGACAAAAACTGCGTCACTGAATAATCCACTTCTCCATGGTTCCTTTTACACCAAACTCCAAGATCAGGGATAGTCTGATCCAACTCTGTGGCCAGCAGCCCATTGGTTGGACTCCAACTGATGATGATAATGTAGTAAAATGTGATAGTGATACAAGCCATCAATTCAGTGATGATATCCAGGAGGAATGGACTAGAGGAGGAACGAGGACTCGGCCCACCAATTACTCTGTAGCCAACAGTTACTATACTGATTGAAATAGTTAAAAGTAGTCTTTTATTTCCACGAAAACACACAAACAATGTTGAATCGATTTTGACTGTTTTCGTGGACTTCTAGTGACTTACATCAACAGTTAAAATTCCCGTCCTGCTCCTGAAACGACAGATGGTGCCTTATTTTCATGGCTTTTGGGTTTGAATAACATTTGGTTTATATTTTCTGATTGGACATTGGCCCAAATGGCCGCAGAGAGAAACTGTTCGGGGAAAAATTAATGCTTTTTCAATTTGAAATACTTTTGGTTGGTTATTCCTTGAATAATCAACTAATGTTTTCATGATAATGGTCAACCTCTCCGATTCGGCTCAAAATTTTTTTCTGGACGTTTCATGATGTCCTGATCAAAAAAGGTCAATGTCCGTCCGCCGTCCGCCGTAAGCCATCCGCCGTCCGCCGTACGCCGTCCGCCGTCCATTGTCCACGCCGTTTTTGGTAGTAGAAAATTTTCTAAAAATCTGAAATTTGGGTCAGGGGTCTGTTCCCAGCCGAGATGGGTCCTCGAAACTTTTCAGCCCGATCGAACCAAATTTGGAGGGGGTAGGGGTTTTTTGAAAAATGGATTTTCGAGATTTTGGGTGATTTAGGCGAGTGGGGTGTCATTTTCCACTAAATTTTGGACGCTGAATCCAATAAAATGTCCCAGAACAATTGGCACCCACTTGAAGAAGTAATGGGTCAAATTGGGTATTTATTACCCATTTTGAATATGTGTTTTCGGGATTTCTGCTACCTAGGAGAGTAGGGTGTCATTTTCCACTAAATTTTGGACGCTGAATCCAATAAAATGGGTTTCAGAACAATTGGCACCCACTGGAAGAAGTTATGGGTCAAATTGGGTATTTATTACCCAATTTGATTATGTGTTTTCGGGATTTCTGCTACCTAGGCGTGTGGGGTATCATTTTCCACTAAATTTTGGACGCTGAATTCAATGATGTGTGTCCCAGAACGATTGGCACCCACCGGAAGAAGTTATGGGTCAAATGGGTATGTATCCTCCCATTTTGTATGTGTCAGGATTTCTGGTGCCTAGGCGTGTGGGGTATCATATTCCTCTAAATTTTGGACCCTTAATCGATTGGAATGGGTCTGGGACCCGCCACTCCCACTGTTTCCCCCATTCGAGGAATAACCAACCCGTGTGTAAGAATTTGCAGATTTTGGTTGGTTATTCCTTGAATAATCAACCTATGTTTTCATGATAATGGTCAACCTCTCCGATTCGGCTCAAAATTTTTTTCTGGACGTTTCATGATGTCCTGATCAAAAAAGGTCAATGTCCGTCCGCCGTCCGCCGTCCGCCGTACGCCGTCCGCCGTACGCCGTCCGCCGTCCATTGTCCACGCCGTTTTCGGTAGTAGAAAATGTTCTAAAAATCTGAAATTTGGGTCAGGGGTCTGTTCCCAGCCGAGATGGGTCCTCGAAACTTTTCAGCCCGATCGGACCAAATTTGGAGGGGGTAGGGGTTTTTTGAAAAATGGATTTTCGAGATTTTGGGTGATTTAGGCGAGTGGGGTGTCATTTTCCACTAAATTTTGGACGCTGAATCCAATAAAATTGGTCCCAGAACAATTGGCACCCACTTGAAGAAGTAATGGGTCAAATTGGGTATTTATTACCCATTTTGAATATGTGTTTTCGGGATTTCTGCTACCTAGGCGAGTAGAGTGTCATTTTCCACTAAATTTTGGACGCTGAATCCAATAAAATGGGTCCCAGAACAATTGGCACCCACTGGAAGAAGTTATGGGTCAAATTGGGTATTTATTACCCAATTTGATTATGTGTTTTCGGGATTTCTGCTACCTAGGCGTGTGGGGTATCATTTTCCACTAAATTTTGGACGCTGAATTCAATGATGTGTGTCCCAGAACGATTGCCACCCACCGGAAGAAGTAATGGGTCAAAATGGGTATGTATCCACCCATTTTGTATGTGTCAGGATTTCTGGTGCCTAGGCGTGTGGCGTATCATATTCCACTAAATTTTGGACCCTGAATCGATTGGAATGGGTCTGAGACCCGCCACACCCACTGTTTCCCCCATTCGAGGAATAACCAACCCGTGTGTAAGAATTTGCAGATTTTTTTTTATTATTGGTGGCATGAGCTGGTACAGGTGTCCTAGCTAAAATGGATACGTCTTCATCGTTGTTTCAGGAAATGCTCTGTTCTGGTTTCTCCCATCAAAATCAAGCGGAAACTATCATATTCAGTCAATAAAGTGAATACCCCTTCCAAAAAACGACCGGATATGGTAAGTTTGTACAGGCAGTCGATGATTGCTATGAATTTTCACTTCAGATCTGACACATCCTTGGTTGTGGCCTCATATTCAATACTTTTGTAAAATATCTTTACCGTTTGTATTATTTTTACCACTACCTATACTAAAAACGTCAGTGTTAATCTGATAATATAGTTTTAACATCCTTATTCGTACCCGGTCCATCACTGCCTACCTTGTTGTGCTGACGCTCGCACTCGCAAAATGCTGCATGAAGTAGACTTGATGGTTTTCTGAACGTAACGTCTGTCCTTTTCTCTTTCAATCAGTAGCGTTATTATCCGTGTCCACCTGATTCTGTTAACTTCCTTCATCCCTTTTCATCATAATATCATCTTACTTTTGGTCCAGGTCTCCCCTATTCTCATTAAAAGAATGATTGAACCCGCTATTCCTCATAACCAGGCATGCGATGGAAAGGTATGTGGTCTCACCTGTTGTTACCCAATTATTGTTACCCACAGTGGTCGTGGAGAATGACTTGTTGAATGTGGTTCTTTCACGGTTTTTCCAGCCTCCAACGATAAACCTCAACACATCCGAAGATGACAGTGACATCGATGCTCCTAAAAGAAATAGAAAGGTTCGCCTGCACGAAATTTTATGGTTCCATGCTACTCATAGTATTCAGGGTGTCCCACTAGTTGTTCTCCCTTTTATAATCGTTCCCTGCGTAACGATGTGCGAGTTACCCAAACATTTTTACTTCTGATGGGAACCCAAATTTATGTTATTTATTCCTTGAATAATCAACATGAACATATTATGTTTTCATGCAAAAAGTCAATTTCTCCGATTCGGCCCAAAATTTTCTTCTGGGTGTCTAGATCAAAATAAGCAAATGTCGGTCCGCAATCCACCGTCCGCCGTCCGCGCCGATTTTGGTAGTTGACAATTTCCTAAAGATATGAAATTTTGGTCAGGGACCCGTTTCTAGCTCTAGTTGATCCTCAAAACTTTTCAATCCGATAGGACCAAATTTGGGGAGGGTAGGGGTCAAAATGTGTTTTTCGAATAATGGATTTTCGAGATTTTTGGTGATCTGGGCGTGTGGGGAAAATTTATTTCCACTAAATTTTGTACGCTGAATCCAATGAAATGGGTCCCAGTACGGTTGGCACCCTCCGTAAAAAGTTATGGGTCGAAATGGGTACCTATCTACCTATTTCGAATGTGGATTTTTGACATTTCTGGTACCTAGGCGTGTTGGGCATCATTTTACACTAAATTTTGGACGCTGAATCGATTGGAATGAGTCTCCATGCTCCTGGTCCACCAACCCCTGTGAATGAATTAGCAGCGTTTTTAATTGCCGATTCGGATTTTACCCAAAATGTCATAAAAATTTGATCTCTCAACCAATTCAGCGAGCACGATGAGTTGCGCAACCCCAAAAATGTTTGAGGCACCATAGCGATTTTTTGCTTTCATCAGTATAAGTGGATAGTATGATTTACCATGCTTTCATCAAAACCCCGTACTAGCCAAGGATAAAGATACAGCTATAGCTGCTTGCGGATTGTTAACTTATTTTATTGCACAAATGTGTTCATGGTTGATTTCGATCCGTATTGCTTACGCGGATTGGTCCTCTTAGTTATTTGGTCGTTGCGTCTGTTGGCAGTTAGGTAGGTTCCATTTGATTCATGTCCTGGTGATTGATTCTTACTTATTTTTCACTGTGCCGATAGTTGATACATTTATTACTATTATTTTCATGTTTGAAGACTACGGCATCTGAGAGCCGCTCGACGAAGAAAAGCCCTCGCAAGCATGCTTCCAAGAACCCCACATCTAAGGTTAGAGCCTACTGTTTATTGTTTAGTGACAAATTAAATCAGGTTCAAATTTTTTGTCAAAAATGTATTGCCTCGCGTTTTACAGAAAGAAAAGAAACGAGACGATTCCGAGAGCGGCAGTGACTTCGAATTCACGACCCCTTCAAAGCGAAAGAAGACTATCAAACATGTAAGCTCAATGGCTCATGGGTTTCGATGAGTTCGTGTTGATATGTACAAAGCATGAAGACAAGATTGAAGAAAAGGAAATATTTATAAAACTATTATTATCGTCGTGAAATCGTCGAAAAATTTGTTGGGCCGAATCGGCGGTTTGTTTCCTTGTTTTTATGCAAAATGGCAATCTCTCCGATTCGGCCCAAAAAAATTTTCTGGGCGTTTCAAGGTGTCTAGATTGAAAAATTCTTACACACGGGTTGCTTACTCCTCGAACCAGGTGCATGGAGACTAATTTAAACCTCGGACCAAGCGCATGGAGATTCATTTCTTCAACATGGGGAAAATAAGTGAAACAGTGGGTGTGGTAGGTCCCGGACCAATTCAAATCGATTCAGGGTCCAACATTTAGTGGAAAATGATACCCCACACGCCTAGGTACCAGAGATCTTGAAACAGACATTTGAAATGGGTAAATGGGCACCCATTTTGACCCATAGCCTCATCCAGAAGGCACCAATCGTTCTGAGGCCCGTCTCATTGGATTCAGCGTGCAAAAGTTAGTGGAAATTCATAACCCACACGCCTAGGTACCAAAAATCCCGAAAACACAAATTCAAAACGGGTAATAGATTCACAATTTGACCCATAACCTCTTCCAGTGGGTGCCAATCGTTCTGGGGCCAATCTCACTGGATTCAGCGTCCAAAATGATACCCCACTCGCCTAAATCGCCCAAAACCTCGAAAATCCATTTTTCAAAAAACACTTTTGACCCCTACCCCGCCCAAATTTGGTCCGATTGGGCAGAAAAGTTTCGAGGACCGTCCTAGGCCGGGAACAGACCCCTAACCCAAATTTCAGTTTTTTTTTTTTTTCAGAAAATTTTCTACTACCAAAAACGGCCAGTGTCATTTTCCACAAAATTCTGGACTCTGGATCGATTGAAATGGGTCCCGGACCCACCACACTCTATTTTCCTCATGTTTGAATATGTGTTTTTGAGATATTGAATAAATATTATCAACTTTACACAACAAACGAATTATTCAAGGAATAACCAACCAAAAAGGGCAATGTCCGTCCGCCATACGCCATCCGCCGTCCGCGCCGTTTTTGCTAGTAGAATATTTTCTAAGAATCTGAAATTTGAGTTAGGGGTCTGTTTCCGGCCTAGGACGGTCCTCGAAACTTTTCACCCCGATCAGACCGAATTTGGGCGGGGTAGAGGTCAAAATGTGTTTTTTGAAAAATGGATTTTCGAGTTTTTGGGCGATCTGGCGAGTGGGGTATTATTTTCCACAAAATCGTGGACACTGAATCCGATTAAGTTGGCCCCAAACGATTGGCACCCACTGGAAGAAGTTATGGGTCAAATGGGGTTTATATTGCCCATTTTGAATATGTGTTTTCGAGATTTCTGGTACCTGTCATTTTCCACAAAATTCTGGATTCTGGATCGATTGAAATGGGTCCCGGACCCACCACACCCTATTTTCCCGTGTTTGAATGTGTTTTTGAGATATTTAATAAATATTATCAACTTTACACAACAGCTACACAAGAACGAAATCCTAACGAGTATTTTCGATTGTGTTGCTATTTTGGGTTCCTTCCATTAGACAGCAACATGAAAACAAAATCCTCACCAGTATTCTTAATTGTGTTGCTGTTTCGGGTTCCGTTCATTAGACAGGAACACGAAAACAAAATCCTCACCAGTATTCTCAATTGTGTTGCTGTTTCGGGTTCCTTACATTAGACAGCAACACGAAAACGAATTCATGATTGTGCTGCTGTTTTGGGTTCCTTTTATTAGACAGAGAGAGAGAAAATATATTTCAAGAAAAAATAATAATAATTACATCTCACAACTTGAGACAGCAACATGAAAACAAAAATTCTCACCAGTATTCTTGTGTTGCTGTTTCGGGTTCCTTCTATTAGACAGCAACACGAAACAAAATCCTCACCAGTATTCTTGATTGTGTTGCTGTTGTGGGTTTCTTTTATTAGACAGCAACATGCAAACAAAATCTCACCAGTATACTCATTTGTGTTGCGGTTAGGTTTCTTTTCATTAGACAGCAACACGAAAACGAATTCCTATTGAGTATTCATAATTGTGCTGCTGTTTCTGGTTCCTTTCATTAGACAGCAACACGAAAACAAATTCCTCACCAGTATTCTTGATTGTGTTGCTGTTTCGGGTTCCTTATGAATTCCGTTTACCTGTTTTCAATCTCTCCGATTCGGCCCAAAATTTATTTCTGGACGTTTCAAGGTGTCTTTTCAAAATCTAAATCAAACCGTCTGCCGTCCATGCCGACTTCGGTAGTAGAAATTATTCCAAAAATCTGAAATTTTAGTCAGGGGTCCGTTCATGGCTCTAGCTGGTTCTCGAAACTTTTCAACCCGATCGGACTGAATTTGGGTGAGGTAGGGGTCATAATGTGTTTTTTGAAAAATGGATTTTTGAGATTTTTTGCAATGTAGGTGTGTGGGTATCATTTTCCACTAAATTTTGGACGCTGATTCCAATGAGACAGGTCCCGGAACGTTTGGCGCTCTCTGGATGAGGTTATGGGTCAAAATTGGCGCCTATCTACCCATTTCGAATGTGTGTTTTCGAGATTTCCGTAACCTTGGCGTGTGGGGTATCATTTTCCACTAAATTGTAGACCCTCAATCGGTTGGAATGGGTCCGGGACCTGCCACACCCACTGTTCCATTTTCCCCATGTTGAAGAAATGAACCTCCATGCGTCTGGTCCGAGGAATAACCATCCCGTGTGTGAGAATTTGCAGCGTTTTGAATATGTGTTTTTGAGATTTCTGGTACCTGGGCGCGATATCATTTTCCACTAAATTTTGGACCCTAAATCGATTGGAATGGGTCCGGGACCCGCGACACCCACTGTTTCCCCCATTTTCCCATGTTGAAGAAATGAGTCTCCATGTGCCTGGTCCGAGGAATAACCAACCCGTGTGTTTTTATCTAGACACCATGGAACGCCCGAAAACATTTTTTGAGGCCGTCCGCGCCGTTTTTAGTAGTATAAACTTTTTTCAAAATCTGAAGGGGTTATCTGAATCTGGTTAGGGAACAGACGTGTGGGGTATCATTTTCCACTAAATTTTGGACGCTTAATCCAACGAAACTTGTCCCAGAACGATTGGCGCCCACCTGAAGATGTTATGGACGATGAATCTATTTTTATATGAGTCCTCATGCGCCTGGTCCGAGGAATAACCAACCACTGTGTAAGAATTACTAATGCTAAGAATTAATTCATGAATAAACCCAACTCTAAGCTGGGAAGCAGGAAGGTTTAAAAATGTATTAGTTTTAAAAATATGTTCTGCTTATTATTTTAGGAATGCAAGGATGATATCTCTTATCCTACCACTCCTCGGAGTTCATCAGGGCGCAAAATGGTGAGGAAGATGAATGTATCGTCGTATTAATTGGAATTTTTATTTGTAGTCACTTCAGTCAGGTTCAGAATGAGAGTGCGACAATGCGACCTACCTCAATCTCTAAAATAGAGAAAGAACGATCCTTTAAAAAAAGTTCGTACACCGACAATAAGTGCAGAGTGAGGCGGAAAGTGTCGGCTAACGGTAGCACTCAGTCACAACCAAGCCTGGCTCCATGCTTGTTTTATTGTTTAATCATTAAAATGTCAATGTTTTGATTGGTTGGATTATTTTCAGCCTACGAGAAACGCAACGCGAAAATCATCAGAGAGCGAGGAGGAAAGGCGGCCTGCCAGAACACCATCCACTCGACGCCTTCGAAAAAACGTGAGACTTTATCAATACGAGTATCAGTAATAGTTATAAAAAAATAAAAAATAATCAGTTCTTTTTGTTGGTTATTCCTTGAGTAATCAACCTATGTTTTCATGCAAAAAGGTCAATCATTCCAATTCGGCCCAAAAACAATTTCTGGGCGTTTTAAGGTGCCTAGATCAAATAGTCAAATGTCCGTTCGCTGACTTTGGTCGTTGAAAATTTTCTAAAAATCTGAAATTTTGGTCAGAGAACCGTTTTTGGCTTTAGTTGGTTCTCGAAACTTTTCAACCCGATCGGACCAAATTTGGGGGAGGTAGGGGTCATAATGAGTTTTTTGAAAATGGATTTTCGAGATTTTTGGTGATGTAGGCGTGTGGGGTATCATTTTCTACTACATTTTGAGCGCTGAATCCAATAAATTAGGTCCCAGAACGATTGGCGCCCACCGAAGAAGGTAAGGGTCAAAATGGGTATCTATCTACCCATTTCTAATGTGTGTTTTCGAGATTTCTGGTACCTAGGCGTGTGGGGTATCGTTTTCCTCTAAATTTTGGACGCTGAGTCCAACGAGACGGGTCTTGAAACGATTGGCACCCACCGGAAGAGGTTATGGACGCTGAATCTATTTTTTAATTAGCCTGGTCGGAGGAATAACCAACCCCTGTGAATGAATTCTCAGCGTTTTTTTGGTCTTTAAGGCAACTAGGAGCGCAGGTGCGTCGCATACGATAGCTTGTTCTAGTGACGTTGCGATACCCGATTCGATCCGATATTTGGTAACGATACATATCAAATCGAAATACCGATATTAGTCCAAATATTGAAGGAATAGTATCATTACTATAAGTATTGGATTCAATTGATACCAGCCTACTTATCCCATCATTTTTAAGCATAATTAAACCCAAAAAAATATAGCAGTTGTCGCAAAGAAAGGCGGTTTTATCCTGGAAGGTACCTTGTACGTGTCTACAAATTCTGTAAACCAAAATAAATTGAAGAAACAAAATTTGAATGTGTTGAAGTGCGGAAAAAAGTTGAGTTGAACTTTCATGAATTCATAGGTAACTCATGTTAATCAACTAACCTACCTCGAATTACCATTCTTGATACCTTTATAAAATATGATGTTTGAAAGTACTGACCTGTTTCTTTGGCTGGCAGTTGTGATTTAACCCTTTTCCTTTCCCGCGAAATATACTCATCGCTCAACTTGCTTACAGTTAATTGTAGTCGACGATTCTTCGGGAGACGATGTGCAACTCTCTACCAGAAAGGTGCTTCATCGCTCTCAGAAGGCTGAAAGAATGAAAGTGAGATTTGACGTGAATTTGCCGTTGGATAATATTTTACTTGTATACTTGGTTATACTCCTTTTTTATAAACGCTCATTACTCAAAATATGTAGTAACTGTTGGTCTCTGTGCCGCACGAAGTGTTGAGAATCACATTTTGAAACCAGGGTTTTGTTCGCTCCTCTAGGTGTTGAGTGCGTCGAATGTAATCAGGAATGAAGACGACAGTGATAATGACATACCCATCAGTTCAGAAATACTGAAGAAATCTCAGGTCGGTGCAATTTATTAAATCTCACTGTATTGGAGATATTCATCATAATTCGTCCGAGTATTTGCTCTACTTCATATACAGGGTGCTCCCCCCCCCCATCACTGCTAAAACATATTCTGGAGTTTTTTGAAGAGTTTGAAATGGTATGTGTGGTGGTTTTTGGTTGGTTATTCCTTGAATAATCAACCTATGTTTTCATGCAAAAATTCAATCTCTCCGATTCGCCCCAAAATTAGCAAATGTCCGTCCGCCATCCACGCCGACTTTGGTAGTAGAAATTTTTCTAAAAATCTGAAATTTTGCTCAGGGACCCGTTTTTGGCTCTAGTTGGTCCTCAAAACTTTTCAACCCGATCGGACCAAATTTGGGTGGGGTAGGGGTCAAAATGTGAATTTCGATAAATGGATTTTCGAGATTTTTGGCAATCTAGACATGTAAGGTATCATTCTCATCTAAATTTTGGACGCTAATTCCAATGAAGTGGGTCCCAAAACGATTGGCACCCACTGAAAGAGGTTATGGGTCAAAATGGGTATCTATTACCCATTATGAGTATGTGTTTTCGAGATTTCTGGTACGTAGGCGTGTGAAGTATGATTTTCCACTATCTTTTGGAGGCTGAATCCAATGAGACGAGTCCTGTAACGGTTAGTGCCCTCTGAATGAGTCTATGGGCCAAAATGAGTACCTATCTACCCATTTCGAATGTGTGTTCTCGAGATTTCCGGTACCTAGGCGTGTGTGGTATTGTTTTCCACCAAATTTTGTACCCTGAATCGATTGGGATGGGTCCGGGACCCGCCGCACCCACTGTTTCCCTCATTTTCCCCATGTTGATGAAATGAATCTCCATGCGCCTTGTCCGAGGAATCCAACCCCTGTGAAAGAATTTGAAGCATATATATACTTTTTTTCATTTTATTCTAGGCGTATGTTTTTTAATTTTTACGGGGAATAATTTTCGAGGTCTTGTAGATCAAATGTAAAAATATAAAAAGAAAATAGAAAATTATTTTTTTTAATTCTAAATAAAAAAACCTTACAAATCTATGAAATTGTATGTGCTAGCACACGAGCTAAAAAATATGACAACCTTTACGTGTAAGTATTTGTTAGTGATGAAAATATTTGGGTTGGACTTGCTTTATTCAATTTTGTATTGCAGGGGGAGAAGGAGAACGCTCCTCATTCAAGCTCGTTCAAGAAAGCTACACCTCGAAAGCGAGACGTGGACAGCACACCAACGAAACGAGTGTTGGAGCAGGCCAAAAAGAACGCGCTCTTGAAGGAGCGTATTTGGGATGAGAAAGTGAGAGACTTCTATAACTAGTGTAGTGGTGGTGTAAAATTTTTGGAATCTGGATGATTGAGGAGGGTTGAATCTTGAAGGTTGAATCTTGTTTCAGAGATGAGTCAATAAATTGCATTACTATTTTCAGCTGACTCGCCTGGAATCTCTGATAGAAATTTTCTCTCCTGAGAAAACAAAGGGAACTCCAACGAATGAGCAGACGCTATCGAGCTCTCAAGCTATCTCAAAATTGGACGCCACTCCAGAAAAAGGCGTCACGCCAGCGAAAGATTTTGTAAATTCCATCAGCAGCACACCTCCTAAAGGTGCCACTCCTTCCAAGTCTCAAACCCCTGCTAAACCACAGGTGAGTACAAAAGTACGTGTACAATAATCTTATTTTTTACAGCTTAGTCCGTTCTGGTGCAACTACGGTATAAAAGGTAGGCCTGATTTAGATAAATTATACCCCTATTTTCCTGGATTTTTGTCTCACGATGTAGTTGATGGAGGGAATTGTGGTATTTTGGTTGGTTTTTCCTTGAATAATCAACTTATGTTTTCATGCAGAAAGTCAATTTCTCCGATTAGTCCCAAAAGTTTCTTCTGGGCGCTTCAAAATAAGCAAAAGTCTGTCCGACGTCCACTTCAATTTTGGTAGTAGGAAATTTTCTAAAAATCTGAAATTTTAGTCAGGGACCAGTTTCTAGCTTTAGTTGGTCCTCGAAACGTTTCAGCCCGATCGGACCATGTTTGGGGTGTTGAGATCAAAATGTGTTTTTCGGAAAATGATATTTTTGGGAATTTGGGCGTGTGGGGTAACATTTCCCACTAAATAAGGGACACTGAATCGATTGGAATGAGTCTGGGGCACTCCACACTCACCGTTTTCCCCCATTTTCTCCATTTCGAGGAATAATCAACCCTTGTGAAAATAATGTGCTGCGTTTTGGTTGGTTATTCCTTGAATAATCAACCTATGTTTTCATGCAAATGGTCAACCTCTCCGATTCGGCTCAAATTTTTTTTCTGGACGTTTCATGGTGTCTAGAACAAAAAAGGTCAATGTCCGTCCGCCGTCCACGCCGTTTTTGGTAGTAGAAAATTTTCTAAAAATCTGAAATTTGGGTCAGGGGTCTGTTCCCGGCCTGGGACGGTCCTCCAAGCTTTTCAGCCCAATCGGACAAAATTTGGGCGGGGTAGGGGTCAAAATGTGTTTTTTGAAAAATGGATTTTCGAGATTTTGGGCGATCTAGGCGAGTGGGGTATCATTTTCCACTAAATTTTGGACGCTGAATCAAATGAAATGGGTCCCAGAACGATCGGCGCCCACTGGAAGAAGTTATGGGTCAAATTGGGTATATATTACCCATTTTGAATATGTGTTTTTGAGATTTCTGGAACCTAGGCGTGTGGGGTATCATTTTCCGCTAAATCTTGGAAGCTGAATCCAATGGAGTGGGTCTCAGGACGATTGGCATCCACTGGAAGAAGTAATGGGTCAAATTGTGTATATATTACTCATTTTAAATATGTGTTTTCGAGATTTCTGGAACCTGGGCGTGTGGGGTATCATTGTCCACTAAATTTTGGATCCTGAATCGATTGGAATGGGTCTGGGACCCGCCGCACCCACTTTTTTCCCCATTTCCCCCATGTTGAAGAAATGAGTCTCCATGCGCCTGGTCCAAGGAATAACCAACCCCTGTGTAAGAATTTGCAGCGTTTTTCAGTTAAACTCCGTGCATTGCACGTCATACTCACTCAAATCACAACTAGACAGAAAATAAGACACATTCTACGAAGGAGACAACAAATAAAGGAAATTACATCAGGAACAATGATTGAGAACCTTGATCTGAACAGCCTGTCACGCTTTCTGTATACATAGGGAGACTTGATGGGAAGGGGGGGGGGATCATGATTTTACCTCTTCCCCTCAGGATGCGTACAGGTGACCTAGCGCATTCTGGCAATCTGCTGGATCAGCTCCTTGTTGGAGTTAAGTTCCTGATTTTCGCCGATGATGTTGAGATCTTCTGCAGGATTCGTGAGCTCTCTGATTGTTTAGCTCTGCAGTCTTCTCTCGACGCCTTCAATGCTTCGAGCTCCATGGTTGGTCTCTTTTTAAATCCCATGAAGTGCTCAGTGTCCACGTTCCATCGCTCTTCTACTCCCAGATTGCACTCGTACACCATTGGCGCCGTCACTCCTAGCCGTCTACCCTTCGTCAAGGACCTTGGTGTCCTTCTTGATCCCCAGTTGGCTTTTTCCAGCCATTTCTCTTAGGTTGCTCTTCGTGCAGTGCGTGCCGTTGGGTTTTTCAAGAGGTCTACCAGAGATTCACTTCAGCTTCTGCCATAATCACCCTTTTTCAGACGCTTGTCCAGCCACATTGAATATGCTTCAGTGGTCTGGTCTCCCTTCTACTCATGCCACACAGACCATCTGGAAAGTGTTTACCGCTCTTTCGCACGTTATTTGGTGTTCCGTACGGGATTTCCGCGTGATGATTGGCATTGGAGCGCATTTTCATCTCACCCTGCTGATCGCCGCCGTGTCGCTGACGTCATTTTTCTCCACGATCTCTTTTCTGGCCGAGTTGACTGCACTCCTCTGCTGTCACTCATTGGTCTGCAGGTTCCCCGAATTGGAGCACGTGCCAGTGAAATATTTTCTGTACCCTTCAGCTCGGCAAATTATCTTCTTCATCGCCCTCTAAGCCTCTAATTGATTTAATCTATGTCTCCAAATCCCAGCATCGACTTCTCCTAAACTCCAGTTGATGAGCTTACTTCTCCTGTTTTTACTTTCTTTTACTCTTTGTTTTTAATTCACTTTATATTTTTGTAAATTGGGTTTGCCTGTACTGTACGAATAAATAAATAATTAAAAAGGTAAGTGTATTTTTCAAAAAGTTCAATCTTAGCAGCTTTGTAGGAAATGGAAATGTTTTGTTACTTTGAACTGAAGGAAACTGCGCATTTGAGCCAATTATAAACTGTTATTTGGAATCGCTTGGACATCTTTGTTCACTCGTTTGTACTTAGCACACCGAAAAACTTGGAATGCTAAATGATTGAAGCTCCTGGGACGTTAGGGAAATAAATTGATTCTTGTTGAGTGTTTACATGAATGTCTTGAATTAGTAGATTATTCAACTGGCAGCCGACTCCCCATTTTGGTTTCTAAATGTATACAATTAATGCATGCTTTTTCTCATTGCAGACGATTTATCTTTCGTCGAGTGACGAGGAAGAGGCAGCAACACCGTTGAAGAGGTCCTACAGAAAAGTGAGTTAATGTCGAATGATAGATGAGGTTGTCTTTTGGATAAGCTAATAACTAACCTTAACGTCCTGTAGCGCTTGAAGGAACCGGTCGCTACACCTGCAAGGGTCCTAAGAGATCGTACGCCCCTGAAGATTGAAACCCCTACTCGTCGGTCGGCCAGGAGTTAGTTCACTTATTTATTAAGACGTATAGTTTGTTTTTGCGCATGCATCTTTTATTTTCCGTTTACAATTCAAATAATATATATTTCTCCGTAAAATTTCAGTCAGTATGTCTCCTTCAACTCCCTCGTTGAGACAGAAAGTTCTTCTCGCCAATACACCACGCTCCTCGTTGCCTCCTGTCAGAGATGAACTCGAACCTGAAGATGACCTCGTCACTCCACGTAAAACTCCACAATCTGCGAGAAAGAAATTGGACTTGACTCCCTCCACTCCTCTCTCAAACAGGGTAATTTATTTGTATGCTTAGAAAAACTATAACTGCCGATTTCGGTTGGTTATTTCTTGAACAATCAACCTATGTTTTCAATCTCTCCAATCCGGTCCAATTATTTTATTTATTTATTTATTTTTTTGCCAGCCCCAAGTTGAAGGGTGGGGGTGGGCTGTGGAGTTTTTGGGACTTGGTGCTTTTGTGGCGGCACTCACTCGCCTTGCCACTTGGTATCACTAAACTTACAGGCATTTTATAGAGGTACCAATACAGGAAGACCCCTCCTGTGTCCTCCGCATTCATCTTCACCCACTCATGTGTGACACCTCAGTCCTGCAAGGGAGTCTCATGCTTGAACGTTTTAGGTAGGGCGAGTACTCAATACTCCTCTCCTACCTGGATAAAACCTAAAATATCACAAAACATAAATATCACAAAAGCTGTATCACTACATGGAGACCTAGTGGGAAGAGAGTACTTGTTAATCCTCCTTCCGCCAACAATAATCATATACCAACCCTGATCACACCCAGAACCCGGCCGGTAGGGAGGGAGAAAAATCCATGCCAGCCTGCCAAGCCCACCCTTCCAAAAGTGGCTCTCCCGTGTCCCGTTCTGTGGGGTCTCCTGTTCTGTAGGGAATTGCTACCCCAAGAGAGCCGACAGCCCTGGAAGTAAATTAAAAAATCAACCCATGTGCCAGATTTTCGACCAATCTGAAATTCGGGTCAGGGGGACGTTCCCGGCTCTAGTTGGTCTCGAAACTTTTCAGCCCGATTGGACCAAATTTAGGCGGGGTGGGGGTCAAAATGTGTATTTCAAAAATTGGATTTTCGATTTTTGGCAATCTAGATGTGTGGGGTATAATTTTCCACCAAATTTTAGACACTGGATCCAATGAAGTGGGTCCCAGAACGATTGGCGCCCATTGCAAGAGGTTATGGGTATCTATCTACCCATTTTGAATATGTTTTTTGAGATTTCTGGTACCTAGGCGTGTGGGGTAACATTTTTGACTCCATGCGCCTCGTCCGAGGAATCCAACCCCAATGTAAGAATTTGCAGAGTTTTTAAAATAGGAAAATTACTCGTAGCCTATCAGCTCCCTCAACTACTTATGCTTGATGATTTTCAATTTGTTTTTTATCCAATCTAATAATTTTAAAATTGCCTTTTTGTTGCTCCTAAGTTTTTTTTCTGTACCTTTCAAATTTGTATAACTATTGCTTTCATTAATTAGTTTCTTTCCTTCTGCAGAAAGTTGGTCATGGTTTCCTATCGCCTGTCGTCCCCGAGAGAGAGGGGCGGACCTCTACTCCTTCTTCTGCCCTTGGAGTTGCTAGGTTGGTCAGATACTTAATAAATTTCAGGAATTCGTACCTCTTCCTCAAATACCTAGTAGTTGAAAGTACATTGAATCCTTTTTTGTTTTCTCAGAGCTCAACTTCAAGTTTCGACACTTCCTTCGAGTTTGCCCTGTCGAGAAAAAGAGTTCAACGATATCGAATCCTTCATTAGTCGTAAAATCAGAGACAGAACTGGCGGGTGAGGAGATCCAATCTATTACCAACATTTATTTTGATTTTTCGGTCACCCCGAAGTTTATATTTTAATCCTACTGTATTCTGAGTTAATCTGACGCATCATCGGACTGGAAACATGATAAAATGAAACATTGAATGATAACTATGAATAGATAGATAAATATATAGATAGATGTTTTATTGTGTTAAACAAGTTTTTCACATGAATTCGATCTATGAATTACATTGAAAATTAAAATACATTGGATCTTCTGAGAACATTAAAGGAAAGTTAAGGGTTGATTAAGCAATTAGATCTGCAACAATTGATACAACTTGATGTATTGATTGATATGATAACAGGACAAGAAAGGGCTATTAGGCATAAATTAAACTATGACCCCTATTAATCTGTTAGGAACCCGTCATTATGTGCGCTCCCTGCCTAAGTACCGTTTGGAGAAACCCTATTAACCTGCGGATCATGCTGTTCTCTTCGAAGAGAAGAAGGGAAAAGAAAGGAGACCCAAAGAATTTGGAACGCTCGTACGAAAACACTGGAGAGACGGAACACTGCAAGCTGTCGAATAGATTTTTAATGCTGTGAAGAATTATTCTGCAGAACCTCGGGTGTGCGCATCTCATTTGGCGTAATAGTCTTTTGTAGAATAATGGCAGGTCTTTGGAGAGATATGGTGCATATTGCTCCAACTGACGGGAAGGGCCTCTTGGGCAGTGGTTGAATGAAGAAGTAGCCGCCCTCTCCACATCTGCCCTGAGCATAGTTGACCGAAGGAGATCCAGAAAACGAGGTCTTGCCCTCTTTAAAGCCGCAGCAACTCGTGATGTCCACATGTCCTCCGATTCAGCCTCCTCCAGAGGTGCCCTAAGTAGCAAGGCCCAGTTGAATCTGGGGTCTGGGAAGCTCTCTGAAATGACCGTTAGTCTTTCAAAGCACACTCACGGAAGCCTCTCCCGTGTCATGCTGAGCAGCTTAATCCACCAGCCGAACAGAGCATTTACAATCGAGGACCTCAAGTGGCAGAGGCCCAGCTCTGATCTGACGACATAAGCTGGAGTATTAAATGCCAATCCCAAAAGAGACTTGAAAGCTCTAACCTCGACATGTTCCAAGCACTCCGCATAAGAGTAGCTCCAGATCTCAGCGCCGCAGAGAGCGGATAACTAAGAATGATGTATGCAATAACAGCAATTGGGGTGTTGGGATTCATCTTATTAATAAATGTGCACTGAGTTGGAATATATGTAGATACTTGGACATGCATTACTTCAGAAACAGTAATTCATGTTAAAAGGGCACATAAAGTCGGTTGTTGACCGAATGGGTGGTTGGCGCCGTATCGTATCCTATTTTCCTAGGGTTATCTGGACTTTTTATCAGCTATTATATTATAAAGGGTGTCCCATGAGTTATGACCGACCCGACTCCTACGTGTTCATTAACTCAATTCCAATCACTAAAGCCTCTCAGCTTTTTTTTTTTTTAAAAAAGGCATTGTTTTTGAGTTGTTTGGGATTTAAGATTTTTCCCGTGTTTTCTATCTTATGCCACTACAATGAAGATAACTCTTCCAATTTTCTAATAAACTCATCTGAAACTACCATTAATAAAGCGTCAAATTTCCGATCTTCTGAATGCCTAGCGAATGTTTTTCAGATGCAGATAAGTAATTGAAAAGAGGTCAAAAAAAAAAAAAAAAAAAAAAAGTCAAAACTTTGAAATCACCTGTTTTTCAAACGCTCCGTAAGCCAACTCATTTTTGTTGCAGAATTGTGAAGGTAAGCTAAACAATGCGCCGAAAGGTCAGCTTTCCAACGGTCTTTGACGGAATTTGACTGCGAAAATTAGGTTTGAGTGCCGACAAGTGATTGATTTGGCTATCATTAAACTATAGATTGGGTTTCGTCAAAATAGGGGCATTTTAAAAGGAATCTCTACTCTCTCTACTCTCACTCTACAAAATTCAGCGCTGTTGATCCTAGCTGGTAGCATAACCGGGCCAAAAAGGTTTGAGTGCCGGAAAATGTATAATATAAAGATAAAAATTATAAACCAAAAGAAGATATGATCACCGTTTTGAAGGTTTTGACAATATTACCACACTGCGTCGGATCACTAAACTTGAATATTTTCAATACTGAAATTTCTCAGTTTATTAAGATATTGAGTCGACAATGAAATACTTCAGGCGAAATTGTTTCGACTGAATAATTTTGTACGAAGTTTTTTTATTTTTAAAACAAGTTTTTAGTGATTTTCTAAAGTTATTTGGTTTAGAGAGAAGCATTTTGTAGAATATTATCGTTTATTTTGAAGCGGATGGTTACAGATGCATGTACGTAAGTGGAGTCCCTGGGACGGGGAAAACCGCAACAGTTCACACTGTCGTGCGATCCCTTCAAAAAAGTGCCGAAGATGGAGACATATCATCATTTGACGTGAGCGTTTCACCTTAAACTGACTTATCCCGATAATTCTTTGTGTAATCGAGCCTAATATTGAATTGATGTACTTTTTTTCTTCGTACAAAGTTTGTTGAGGTCAACGGGCTGAGGTTGACCGAGCCGAGGCAAGCCTACGTGCGTATATGGCAGGCACTCTCGAAGAACAAAGTGGCCCCTGATCAAGCCTTTGAAAAATCTTGAAAATAAATTTCACGGTAAACCAAAACGGTGCACAATCCTCCTCGTCGATGAGGTCAGTATTATCACTCCTAACGTCAAACTACTTTTCATTGTTGTATTTTAGAAACCCAATTCAAACATCATTTTTATAATTCTAGCTTGATTACTTGTGCAATCGACGACAAGACGTGATATATAATATACTCGACTGGACTACCTATCGTTGTTCTAAATTAGTGGTCTTGACGATAGCCAACACAATGGATTTGCCTGAAAGAACTCTCAAAGGGAAAGTCACGAGTCGAATGGTGCGTACTAAGTTTATTCATATTTACCCTCAATAATTTTAAAAGTTTTCTCATTCCTGATCGAGAATTATGAAGGCTATCTCCGATTCATCTTTGCCACTAACAGGCCCTTCGAAATGAGCCGTGAATAAATTGATTACATACTAATCATCCACCTAACCGAATTTCGCGCTTAATAATACCGGAAAGTAGTGAAGTATAGTGCAGGCTGGAGAAAATTTACAGTTTCCAGGTTGATGGTATCACGTTTTTGTATTTTGGCGTTCAGAAAAACGATCTGTATCACATTACCCAGTAATGGCTCACTCAAAATCGGCAATTTGATGGCAACCGGGGCAAAAATCATTAGTTCCTACCTACTGATGCACACGTTTTCGTCGTCGGGGGGGGGGGGGGGGGGGGGTCGCCTATGACAAACACCAGGGGGGATTTTTTCCTGGTGGATTATTTCGGGGATTTTTCTCCAGCAATTTTTTTTTTTTTTTTTTCTTTGCTACAATCACTCATTTGTGCAGGGTCTAACGAGGCTGGTGTTCCAACCCTACACGTATCAGCAACTCGAGCAAATCGTACTCAATCGTCTGGACGGGTGCAAAGCATTCAACGCTGATGCTGTTCAACTAGTCGCCAGGTAATTTCACTGTGCTGTCTGTGAACAATATGCCAACTAGGGATGTCCCAAACGTATCGATACTTTTTATGTGGTATTGTATCTGATTTATACTTTTTTCTCACTATCGGATCTGATACTTTTTCACCTCACACATTTTATCAGTTCCCACATCTATGATTGTAGGTAGGCAGTTGGCATTTCTACTCTCTCTCTACCTCCCCTTCAACAAAATAGCAAATTTTGATGTAAAACCATCTCCAGCTCTCAACAGTCAGAGTCAGGTATCCTCTATCTCCATCTAGTTTTATTGTTAGTTCTTTAAATCACTTGTTATCTTGCTTTGTGCTGATGTGATTGTGTCCAATTCATTCTCAAAGTCTCTCAGCAGAATACATTTATCAAAGGGTGGTCCTTAGTACTGTGCCAGAGAGTTATTGGTACAAATGAAATAGAACAGAGATGGAATAGAAGATTCAGTCATTCAAAATGGTTTCCTTTGCCCATATTGTTTTTCATGAGTATCTAGAATACCATTTTATTTTTCATTTTGACCAATTTATTAGTCTCAAAAAGTTCCAAGCAAAAATGTGGTTTATTGTTTAGTTCATTTTGTATTAGCCTGATAAAAATTCATCAATAGACTGACCATCTATTATTCTTATACCAATGTAGATGAAGTTAATGAGTAGGTAACCTTCTATCAATTGTCACATTAACAGAGAGAAATCTTGAACGGTATGGTACCTATTTTTAAATCACAGGGGTTGGTCATTCCTCGGAACTGCGCATGGAGACTAATTTAAATCGATTCAGCGTCCATAACCTCTTCCGGTGGGTGCCAATCGTTCCGGGGCCCGTTTCATTGGATTTAGCGTCCAAAATTTAGTGGAAAGTGATACCCCACACGCTTAGGTACCAGAAATCTCAAAACAACACATTCAAAATGGGTAGGTAGAT
Source organism: Cyrtorhinus lividipennis (assembly GCA_019603395.1). NCBI lineage: Eukaryota > Metazoa > Arthropoda > Insecta > Hemiptera > Miridae > Cyrtorhinus > Cyrtorhinus lividipennis. The sequence goes on from CM034000.1 coordinate 2,672,974, forward strand.
ACCCATTTGACCCATAACCTCTTCCGGTGGGTGCCAATCGTTTCAAGACCCGTCTCAGAAGCCCTGTTCACCGAAAAATTTTGCGTCGAATCGGAGAGATGGACTTATTGCATGAAAACATAGGTTGATTATTCAAGGAGTAACCAATCAAAAGTATCAATAGGTACATCAAAATATCGAAGTATTGGACATCCCCAGTGCCAACGTTGATTTTCTTCTAATACTATGGACCGGTTTGCAGGAAGGTAGCAGCAGTGTCGGGGGACGCGCGTAGGGCGTTGGACATTTGCCGAAGGTCAACAGAAATATTAGAGCTCGAAGGGCGTTCTGAAGTATCCGTTCTGGACATTCAAAAAGTGTTGACTCAAATATTCGCCGGATCCCGAGTTCAATCAATCAAGTGAGTCTCACGTACATTTCTTCAGACTGGCCACACTCCGCCGTTTCCTAGAATTCTGACAAGTAGAATTTTTTTCCAGAAACTGTAGCCTAATGGCAAAACTTATCTTGAGAGCTATCAGGGATGAAGTGCTGCGTACGGGCATAGAAGAAACGACAATTGCGTTTGTTCACCCCCAGCTAGTCTCTCTCTGTGCGTTAGAAGGTAAGCCAAGGTGCCACAAATACGTTGGTTTTGCTGGTCGCACTTAAACTAAGCGGAGTATTAATTTTATTCATCCTTTACTTGTTGATTTATAGGTTTTTGTGCACGTATGCCACTGAATATACTGGTATGCGGATCGGACTAAATGTTGCACCTCCGGGTTATTTGTGCTTTAGTGTCCTCTAAAGAACAGACATTTTTTTCAAACTGTGCTAGTTATTCCAAAAAAGCGTATTAACTGGATCTCGCTCGGGTGGGCATGCGTAACTTCTCTGTTATTGGAGTAGTACTTTTTAAAACGCTACAAATTATTTCACTGAGGTTGGTTATTCCTCGAACCAGGGGCATTGAGACTCATTTCTTCAACATGGGGAACTTGGGGGAAACAGTGGGTGTGGCAGGTCCCGGACCCGTTCCAATCGATTCGGGGTCAAAATTTAGTGGAAAATGACACCCCACACGCCTAGGAACCAGAAATCTCGAAAACACATATTCAAAATGGGTAGGTAGATACCCATTTTGGCCCATAACTTCTTCCGGTGGGTGCCAATCGTTCTGGGACCCTCTTAATTGGATTCAGCGTCCAAAATTTAGTGGACCCAATCACATGCCTAGCTTGCCAAAAATATCGAAAATCAATTTTTCGAAATATACATTTTTACCCAACCCTTCCCAAATTTGGTCCGAACGGGTTGAAAAAATTCGGGGACCAACTAGAGCCGAAAACAGGTCCCTGACCAAAACAAATACTGGGTGTCCCACGAGATGTCTCCCCTTGGAAATCGTTCTTCTTAAATTTTTGCAAGTGACTAAATAACTTTCTTATTTAGGATTTTAGGCGTGGAGAGGAGGAGTGCCCATGGGACACCCAGTACATATATTGAAAATTGTACCTTTTACACCGGATACGTCTGGTTAAAATAACTCCATGTCAAATTGGTACCACGTTAATATTCAACCTGAATGTTACAGGCAAAAAAGAACCTTCTGTAACAGCTTTGCTTAAGATCTGCTCCAACCTTGCCGATTCTGGTCTCATTTTTGCTGAAAAGGGTCGCAAAGACATCAATAGCAAAATTTCACTCAACATCAGCCCAGACGACATCCACTATGCGATCGAGTGCTGAAATTATTCGTCAATTATTGTTATTTATGAACTTTTTAAGTAAGAAAATAGTCATTAGCTTCAAACTTGTGAATATATAACTATTTCTATGATTTTATTGACAATAATTAGTCCAGACTAATTGACTGTAATATATGCATCCTTTACAATTTGGTTTATTATTGAAATTATTATTATTTATTCATTTTTTATATTTTTAAACGGGTGGAGCTTTTGAGATTACGAGTTTCTTGACGGTTAAAAATAGCAGTCAATATGACACGCGTTTCACCTAAACTTGCTTCTTCATTAATTTGCAAAAACCTATAATTTGACTTGTACTTAACTACTCAAAAGTCGCTGCGTGGACTTCCAAACTCTTGAATGAACCATGAATAAACATGAGGAAAATAACGCGGCTAAGAGGAATGGGACAAAACAGAAATCCAGGATCAGAGATTGGTGGAAAACACTATTCTCTAGGCGGGAAAAATATAAAGGTAAGATGTAAAATTAGTCTTTTCCTAATCCCATCCTAATCCCTTCAAAACCGTATGCCATTGAATACTGCAGCAGCCCACTACACCCTTGACTTTTCACCATATCTTTGCGCTGGAACCTCCTAAACTGGAGGATAAAAAGAGCGAATAGATTCACTCCGTAGTTCCCATTCTACTGTTCTAGGGTCTGCTCTTGGTTTTTCTGCAGATGGTGAGCCCCCCGTTGATAAGATTCCATCTCTTCAACATTTTGTGGATGAAGATGTCAATGATGATGACATTTACCGAGTCAGAACTCATTGCAAACAAACGCGTCAAGCCATGCCTGATTTCCAGTCGAAAAAAGAAGTCAACCAAAGGATCGAAAACGCTCACAAATATTATGGAATCAAATGTGTTTGTAACTTTCATCCAGACGAGAATAAAGGCCCAATGCCGAGCTGGTACTACATACTGGAGCGACCTATAAAGGAGCAGTACGAGTTGATGAATAATTACATCAGGAAATTGTCTGTTCTGGCGTCGCTTCAAAACCCAGAAGCGGATGAATCGTGTGTTGAGGAAGAGGTGTCCTCAATATCGAGCGCGTCGAGTCGTTCAGAATTTGTGGATGATTCGGAAATACCGAAAAATTATAAAGAATGTATAAAAATACGATCAGGCATGAATGGGGATGAAGAGGCGAAGGAGAGCAGTGACATGGAATATCTGAGACGGTGGGCAGCACCCAAAGTGACGACGATCAAGAACGACGACTACACAATCGTTATTAGGGAGTTGGAAGAAGGCGGTGAAATACAGGCCAGTGCAGACAACCAAGTCACTGGGGCTGAGGTGAGCAGTTGTCCCCAGCAGTTGTAATTTTGAATAACATCGAGCATCGATTGGAACGTGTCCCTCGGTTAGGGTTTTGCTTAGATTTATACTTAGTGAATACTGCACTATCGTAAAGGTTCTTGCCAAAAAAGTCGAATTGATATTCATAGATGTGAATAAGAATAAAAAAATATATATTTTGGTTGGGGCTCTGTGAGATAAGAACGCTGCAAATTCTTCCCCACGGGTTAGTTATTCTTCCTCATTTCTTCAAAATGGGGAAACAGTGGGTGTGGCGGGTCCCGGACTTATTCCAATCGATTCAGCGTCAAAATATAGTGGAAAATGATACCCCTCACACCTAGGTACCAGAAATCTTGAAAACATTCGGAATGGGTAAATAGGTACCCATTTTGACCCATAACCTCATCCAGAGAGCGGCAATCGTTCCGGGACCCATTTCATTGGATTCAACGCCCGAAATGTAGGGGAAAGTGATACCCCACACACCTAGGTACCAGAAATCTTGAAAACATATACAAAATGGGTGGTTAGATACCCATATTGACCCATAACTTCTTCCGGTGGGTGCCAATCGTTCTGGGACCCACTTCATTCGATTCAACGTCCAAAATTTAGGTGAAAATGGATCTGTCCTGTAATAATTGGCATTTTTATCGAATTTATGAATCACGGTTTCATTATTCCAATAATAATAAAAATGAAACCTAATATGACATGAGCCCCTAGATATTTAACTTGAAAATCTTTTCTTGATGCAGACCTCACAGAATAATCTCTCTTGGTTGGTATGTTACAATTTCAGTTTTACGTCCACGTAGTGCGCTTTTGATTTTGTTTATTTATTTATTTTATTGTTCAGCAGGAATGTAGAAGCGTTAGCATCGATAGCTTGTTACCTGAGCCTCAACTTGTGATGGGCGACGGCGACCATTTGCCAGACATGAGTGATTTTGACTTATCATTCAACTTGAAATCATCTCCCCTGATGGAGATGAGCCCCGCCAACGGTAATCCATCGTATTACCTATGGAGAGGAAATAGCACGCCCACCAAGACGCCCTTGCTCAACATGGAAAGCCAACCACCAGTGAGACACAGAGCCCCTGGCAGTGCGAAGGATTTTCTTACATTTCGCAACTTGTCGCTCTCCTCGGAATTCACACAATCCTGCTCGGCTGCAGCGGCCTCACCTCATTTTCTGCAGTTAGACGAGTTCGGATGTGAAATCAGGTCCGGTGTCGACGGATCGGAGAGCTCATCTCAGAAAGAAATGTTGGTAGAAGAGAATCTGCAGAAAGGTGCGTCCGAAATAGAAGACGCGCGATTTGATGACATTGTGCTCAGTGACACTTCCTCAAATTTTTCAGTTACAGCGCAGGTTCCTCCTAAGCAATCCGATTGTACGAACCACTCCCCAACTGAATAACTTCCGGTCTACGTTGAATAAATATTACCTTTTTGTTTTTTAGCATTTATTCAGAACAAATCTAGAATACAGCAATGTAATTAATGTTCCAATGCTATACTCCCCTCTGTAAGCTTACCTTGTCCAGCCTGTGGACAGTTTTTTAGTAGTAAAGATTAACTATCATAAGAAACTGATTAGTGTCTAACCGGTTTTTCGTTGGTTATTCCTTGAATAATCGATCTACGTTTTCATGCTCAGGGTCACAAATGGTTGACCACATCCGATCGGCCCCAACAAAAAAAAAACCGCTGCAAATTCATTTGCAGGGGTTATTTCTTGGACCAGGAGCAGTGGAAAATGTTACCCCACACAACGCAGAAATATCGTAAATATAATTTTCTATTAACATTTCGACCCCTATCCCCCCCCCCCCTTTTAATTTGATTCGATCAGGCTGATCAGTTTTGAGGACAAACTAAAGCCAGAAACGGGTCCCTGGCCACTACTACCAAAAACGGTGGACAGCGTAACCACGGGTAAAAATGTGTTTTTTAACAATGGATTTTCATGATTGCCGACAATCTACTTGTGTGGGGTTTCATTTTCCACTAAATTTTGGATGCTGAATCCATTGAGATGGGAACCGGACAGATTGGTGCCCACTGGGGGTGGATATAGGTCAAAATGGGCACCCACCTACCTACCTATGTAGTTGGATATCATTACTCCACTAAATGTTGGATGCTTAATCGATTGGAATGAGTCCGGAACACTACACACTCACTGTTTTCCCCCACTTTCTCCATGCTGCTGGTCCGAGGAATAATATAACCAACCCTTGAGAATGAATTCGCAGCGTTTTTGTCCTATGGAGCAGTTCTGGTGGTTATGGATAATCTGATACCTAGTATCAGGTGCTGAAAAGTAACTAGCCTAAAGTATCAATGACCCTAGTCCCAGTGTTCTTCTCCCATGTTCTAACAATTCATTGTTCTGACGTATTATTATTATTTCCACTGTGAGTGGAGGTTAGGGACCTACTATGTTGGGATTGATAGCTTCAAAATTTAAGGTGAGGGTTATGGAGACCAGGGACCAACTCAAAATCCATAGAAACTGGAACAAGTTCCTGTGACTGGAAACAACCGCCTCAACCCATCTCTAGTTATAGATAGATGTATCATCCTGCTTATGCGTATACCTACGATTGTGTAACAATTGTGTAAGCCATCCAAAGTTCCTATCATCTAACATACAAATGCTCAAAGCAGAGCGCTCATTCTTTATTTTTCCCCACTTTCTCTTGGATTTTTTTTCATAAACTTGAACACTGGTTTCTCCGGATCTCCCTTACCCAGTGCTTTTACACAGTTCATGTGGAGCTTAGAGTTGATTGGAATCTTTGGTATGACGTTCAGGAGCCATTGCTGAGGTGGTTCTGCCTTAGAGTCCGATTTTGGGTCTGATTCTGGAATTTGAATTTGGGAATTGACTTCCTCTTCAAATTCTTTTCTCGAGGCTGAGTGGTTGTCTTCACAATTGTTAGGGATTGATAAAATGCCTTGTGTTTTGGTGTTATCATCTGCTTTTTGATGCAGCATACTGGCTTTGCTGCTTATTGGTGGGTACAACTTGCACATTTCTTCTTTTCCAATCTTTGACTGTGTTGCAGGCCTAGTGTCTCGAGTGGTCATCAATGGTTGACTTTTCCTCTCAGGTTCATTATCCAAGGTGATTGGCTGGATTTTTAAAGCTATTCGTTGATCTTCAGATGAACAATATGTCGAGCTTATCGAATAGATTTGGCTGGCTTTTACTATGTCTAATGCGTTGTCTTTGTCATCTTGATCAATCAAATTCTCATTTGTTGACTTTGCCATTGTGAGAACCTCTTTGACTTTCATTCCTGAGCAGAATTGCCCTGGGATTAGCTTCTGCAGGATGTTGTTGCAACGATTTTCCTTCTAACGACTTTGTTTTTACCGGGAAGTTCTGTCGCCCCTCTTCACTATTCCTTGTACTGCTCGAATCTTCTGTTTTATTGGAGCTCAACTCCTGACCTCTTTGTAAATTATGATTAGATCCAGGTCTAAGGCCACGGTCTACAGACATAGACATTCCATTTTTACTATTAATTTTTGCTCCAGGATCGCTAATTTGTTTGTTCTGCATGCCTGCATCACATTCCACACTCACACTTTCAATCCTCCCAGCTGCTTCTTTTTGATGTTTCTGTTTCTCACTTAGCAGATCAATCGATCTGCTGACTGTGCCAACACTTTCAATCCTTTCCAAAGCCCCAGCCTTCTTCTCAAAAATATTCTTCAGTTCCTCGAAGGACCGAGATATTTGTGGCATGTCGATAATCCTACTCAGCGAACTTTCAAATTCTGTAATGCTTGGTAATGGCGACTTGTTCAACTGTGCGGTAATTCGTTTGACATATGCTTTTTTCTCCATGATAGTTTTTGAGTCTAACGCAAATAACAAATCTTTGTCATCTACCATGCTTGCTACAGTTACTGTTTTCAAATCTATATCCTCATTCTTTCCCTCGTCAGCATTTCCCATAAATTGAACTGATGTCTCTTGATCACTAGCAACTTGCTGCTTTGGTGTATCATGTATCCTTTCTTTTTCGTGGATCCTCACCGGGGGACAAACCTCTGACGGTTTATATCCCTCTGGATTTTCCCTCATTGATTTAGAAGAGTTTTTATTGCGTGGATTACTGCAGGGGACGTCAGCGCAAAAATGGCTTTCTTGCAACAAGGCATCAGCATCCTGATCCTTGGTGCTGGTTGTTGATATAGTGGTTCTAAAATCTCGTAAATTCAATATGCAGCCAACGTTGTCTTTGGCAATAGTAGCATCTTTGGTGTATATTGACATTTGTTGGTTGGACATGTCGCTATGTGGTGGGTTGATGACACTGGATGTGTAGGTGATTACTGAACCAGTCTGTGGAAATTCACGTTCTGCTGATGACATCTTCATATCGTGCTTCACATCTTTCAAAACGTTGCTCTCTGCATGAGTAGTCATTCTTACATCATTATTTTCGAAGTATTCGTCTAAATCTGGCACTTCCGGATAAACTAAATTTGCTGTTGAGTTTAAAGAGTTATGTGAAGCCACTGACTGGACGATTCTTGCTGGCGACGTTTTTAAAGCTATCCGTTCCCCAGATGTGGAGCTTGTCTCTGATTCTTCAAAACTTTGCTTGAGCGTAAGTGGTTTTTTGCAAAGGTTTCTGTCCCTTACTTGCATCTCCTCAATTTTGAGAACTGCTGGTAATGCAGCTCCTTCCTTTTTGGCATTGTGACCGTTCACTGTTGTTATCTCAGCCTTGGTATCGGTCTGATAACTACTCTGCCGTCCCGAAGTGAACAGATTCTCTTGTGTGAAATGAGACTTTGTCTTCTGACTACATGAGGCTTCGATCAATGGTGGCTGAACCAGACCTTCAAGTTTTGAGATGAGATGTAATGGGGGAATCCTCTTTGGCGCTTGATAATAGTGGACAACTGGTGAAAATGTGACTTTCTTCTTCAGGTGTTTGCTTTTGTTCTCCTGTACAATTTCTATTCTCCGTGGACGAGGTTGGTCGGGAAGTGGATTTCCCCTGTTCGTGCTTGCCGTGACTAATTCCGTCATCCCGTGTGCCGAATGGACTGGGATGGATGTGCCATCGCTGCCCGAAGACGTCATTTTCCCGACAGAATCACACGAAGTTGGGATAGACTCGCTCGTATGCGGTAAATCTTTTGATTCCCACCACCTGACGGGAGCGTTATTGCATGGGTTAATTTCTGTTCTCACTCGGCTGTCTAAATCAGACTGCTAGGGGAGAACTCAGGTCTCTTGAGTTTAATATAGTTACAGCAGAGAAATCTTTTATGGTTGATGATCCATCAGACGCAGCCGAGTCGGGGTATAAAGATGCCTCACTGGCAACATCCTGTAAGTCATCAGTCAACTTTAGGGTTGTTTGCACTTCCATATTTCTCTTTGTAGGTGAAACGCGCATACTCTTCAGCAGCTGTTCAGTTCCTTCTTTGTGTTCCTGTGTAAACCTGTCAATTTCCTCATTCATCACTTCGTCCTCCTCGTTTCTCTCTCCAACGACTTTGGTGTTCTGAGTGGCCAATTCCGACAGGACTGACACTTTTCGTATGTAATTGGTCATCAGGACGTATTGTTCCACGAGAGGTCGCTCTAAAATGAATCGCCAACTCGGTCGAATCAGGTTCCCGTCCTCGTCGTAATAATCAGCGTCTTGGATGTCCCTGGACTTTTTCTGCACTCTTTCTGATCTTGACGTTCCATAGTATTTGTCCGCTGCTATTAATTTTGCTTTGATTTGCTCTTTTGTTGGAAACGATAATGGTTGCTCCTGGCACCTTACGCAGGACGTTCGTACTTTGTCTAGGTCAGTCATCATTATATCTGGAACCTCGGCCTCTATGCAGGATATTTCTTCAAATCCAGGAACGCTGAAAGTGGCGTCGTTTGACTTGCCTATAAATACAAGTTATTTGATGATTCCAGTCTTCATGAACAATTTAATGAATGAGATAATAAACCCTTTCTACAAATAGTAAGCCTCGTTGCTTTTTTATAAGTATTTTAAATGTGGTACTACGAATCGCTTAAGTAGAGAGCAAGCATAAAAGAGATAAATCACCCTACTCACTTTCAGCCACTTTCCTGATCTCTTTGACACCTTTAAAGTCGACCCAAATCCTCCAAAACTTCTTCATTCGTCGGCGGACAGCGTTAAATTGTTTTCTCGTATTCGTGAACAAAGGTTTCGTCTGCACCTCCTTTTTCATCCGAACTTTGGGCCGCCTCTTAACCACAAATCTCGTCTTTGGGTCATCATCCTCCAAATCCTTCGTATGTTCGTCTTTGTTAGTTCTTGCGTCCTCCATCGTCATTCATCTACACATCCATCCTTGGATCTACCATGCAGACGATTGGTCATCATTCCCGGACAGCTCCATTTGAATCCCTCAGAGTTTGAGTGATTAGGCGATTTCAGCTGCTGCTCATCTACCCTACGCATGGGTTAGTTCTTAAGGCTGCTATTAACAACGCTTTGTTTGGGGTGTATCAATAATATTCAATAAACTCATAGCAACTGAATTTTTATAATGTTATGAGAAGGATCAGTAACATTTTTCCAAGGTTTCTGTCATTTATCTCTCAGAAATACATATAATTGAAAACTGGCAAATTCATGATTATAGTACAGCTTAGCTTAAAAAAGTATGGCACAGTGCTATTGCTCATTCAACTTTTACTAAGAACAATATTTTACATTATTTACTCGATTAAAACAATTATTACATAATAAATTACTTATATCTCTACGCTTTTCAATATCGTGATGACACTAATTTTCATGGTAACGTAGTCGGTAACATAAATTATCTTGTTGACTGACGCGTGAGGTTCAAAATACCATCATTGCTCAGCAGCTACGGATTTTAACTGAAAAAAAAATACAAGAAAAAATTATCCATTTTATGCCTTCTCTTGGAAAAATATAAATTGAAGAAAAATTGCCGTTTTCCCAGTTGGCCTGCAGGCTAGAGCTACCTTGCTACGTTATATTATACAGGGTGTTAACCCATAAAGTTAAGCAGCCTTCAAGGGGTCGATATTACAACTCAATTGCAACAAAAAGTGTCTTAAGGACTTTCTTTCTACAGGCTTTGTTTACCTGACGTCACAAAAATGGCCATAATTTCTCTAATTTACAAGATTATCTCAAATCTGAGTATACCGTTGGAAGGAACGGCTCAAGGGATTGGGGATACCTGAAGGTATCACAATTCTTTTTGAAAAAGAGTTCAATTGTCAGCACTTTCTTTTCAAGTTTGTGGAATTAACTTTAGGCTGAATTAGTGAAAACCAGTAGGTACTCAAATTATGGAGACACTGATGAATCCAGCAGAAGGGAAATTTGCCGCTCTTTCCAACGGTATAATATATCTGGTAAGAGTAAATCTGGTTAAGATGATCTGGTAAATTAAGGGAATTGTGGCCAATTTAAGTGATGTCAGGTAGGAAACATGAGAAAAAATCTTAAATCGTGTAATGAAGCCTTAAAAAAATCCTTAAGACATTTTTTGTTGCAAGTGAGAGTTACCGACCCCTTGAATGCTGCTAACCTAACTGGTTAGCACCCGGTATTTATCGTATATCTTTGACAAAAATCGGTAATGGCGTTATTACCTGGGATACTATCCACAAACGGCTCTATTATTAAAACACACATCATTTTCAGCCATAGCGTTTTGAGAAACAGTCCTGCTTGGTGGGCTAGAATATTTCTTCTGTTTTGGGTAAGAACTCTCCTGAGAGGACTAATAAAAATAACCACCAGGAGGCGAACAGAACCAAATCTGCAGTAAGGGAAAATCATTTTGTTATCTATGGTTTTCTCACCACTAAGAAAATATCAAATGGCTTCATGGTGACTTGGTGCTACGCTGAACATTCAGCTCTCAGTCCCAAGTCTGAAACATAAGTCACATTGTCACGTAAGTAATCTAAGTTACGTTGATGCAGTAAGAACGTAAGTACCTACTTGTTCCGCACGGGTTTCCGAGCTCAATAACAGAATTTTGTTTTTATGTGCAATTCGCTTACCTTCTGATTAGAGATCAGTCTTATGAATGTAGTCTCATTCGCTAAACCTCTGAAACAAACATTTTACACGGCATCAGTTGTCGGTGGATTGATTGAAGTCCGTTTTTGGTTGGTTATTCCTTGAATAATCAACCTAGGTTTTCAAGCAAAAGGTCAACCTCTTCGATTTGACTCAAATTTTTTTTTTCTGGACGTTTCTTGGTGTCTAGATCAAAAAAGGTCAATGGCCGTACGCCGTACACCGTCCTTTGTCCCGCGCCGTTTTCGGCAGTAGAAAATTTTCTAAAATTTGGGTCAGGGGTCTGTTCCCGGCCTAAGACGGTCCTTCAAACATTTCACCCCGATCAGACCGAATTTGGGCGGGGTAGAGGTCAAAATGTGTTTTTTGAAAAATGGATTTTCGAGTTTTTGGGCGATCTAGGCGAGTGGGGTATCATTTTTTACTAAATCATGGACGCTGAATCCAATGAAGTGGGTCGCAGAACGATTGGCACCCACTGGAAGAAGTAATGGGTCAAATGGGGTTTATATTGCCCATTTTGAATATGTGTTTTCGAGATTTCTGGTACCTAGGCATGTGGGGTATAATTTTCCCCTAAATCTTGGACGCTGAATTCAATGAAGTGGGTCCCAGAACGATTGGCACCCACCGGAAGAAGTTATGGGTCAAATTGGGTATCAATTTGATTATGTGCTTTCGGGATTTCTGGTACCTGGGCGTGTGGGGTATCATTTTCCACTAAATTTTGGACCCTGAATCGATTGGAATGGGTCCGGGAACCGCCACACCCACTGTTTCCCCCATTCGAGGAATAACCAACCCGTGTCTTTTACCGTGACTCGTATGACATACTCTTTGTTTCTGTACCATTACCAACAGTGGTGCCAGCTGAGAGGTACGAGTACATTGGGATTCTTCATTCAGGGTATTCCTTAAGAAGGTTAATTGGAGCTCATATTACAGGTAAGGTTCTAACCTTTTGGTGCAGACTGTCTAGCTTTGAGATCTCTTCTCCCTCGAGAATGCTGTGAACAAAATAAGGTGTTGAGAAAAATCGTCAATGTTTCATGATAACTCCGAATGGATTCGGACATAAGAAACTAAATCTACCTAAATAATAAATAAAAATTAATAAATATCCCGCGGATAAGCCGAAGGTAAACCCTGTCTGTATCAGCGAAATTATTCACATTCATGTTAAGCTGTTACCAAAATTATAACGGGGAGTTTATCACAGCATGATGAGGTTCTGGAGGAGCCGCCAAGGCGAAGATGTGCAGACAGCTTTGGACCTCGGGCAGGGATAGCGTCTGAGGCATTCGGCCAATCTTCGGTCGCACTCGCAGAGTCGCTGTCCGCATGACATTCCCACACCTGGCAAATATGAAAGAACACAGTCATTAATGATTCGTGGGGTTATTTAATTTACGTTTTTCTCGATAAAACAGAGAGGAGAAAAATAATTGACGTATATAATAGGACAACCTCCTGCCATCTCCCTTACGTTTAAGATTTTGTCTAGAAAGCCCAATTAACCCTTAGTAACACTCCTCCCTAAAGGGTGTTCAGCCCTCTTGTAGGAGAATGCCGTGTTGACCGGTGAAAACCACCCCCAGAGCCCCTGTAGTGCCACCATGTCGGCCAATTTAGCCTTCTAGCCACTTTATGAGGCACCATCATCTGGCTTTCATTAGTAAGAACGCTGCAAATTCTTTCACAGGGGTTGGTTATTCCTCGGTCCAGGCGCATGGAGACAAATTTCAATCGATTCAGCGTCCATAACCCCTTCCGGGGGACGTCAATCATTCCGGTACCCGTCTCATTGGATTCAGCGTCCAAGATTAAGTGGAAAATGATACCCCACCCACCTAGGTACCAGAAATCTCGAAAACACATTCGAAATGAGTAGATAGGTACCCACTTTTACCCGTAACCTCATCCAGAGGGCGCCAATCGTTCTGGGACCCTTCTTTTTGGGTTCAGCGTCCAAAATTTAGTGGAAGAGGATACCCAAGAAGCCTAGGTGCCCGAAATCTTGTATACACGTTCAAAATGGGTAGATAGACCCATAACTTTTTCCGGTGGGTGCCAATCGCTCTGGGACCCATTTCATTGGATTTAGCGCCCAAAATTTAGTGGAAAATGATACCCCACACGCTTAGATCGCCAAAATATCGAAAATCAATTTTTCAAAAAACACATGTTGACCAAATTTGTACCTCTTCCACGATTCATTGGTGTACCTCACTTATCGCGATCCTGGATCATGTAGGTACTTCTCAAATCAAGTTAAATAATCAGACCACAATTCGGAATACACACAGTATCAAAATTATATTTAGTAGACATACCTATCAACTAAATAGTAAATGTTAGAGGGAATGTTCCCTCGTAAATCAAGATTGTTGATATTACCGCACAGGGGCCGTCTTCTGTAGCAAGTCCAGACATAGGGGACGAAATACTCGAGGAACATTGGGCAATTAGCAGTGTTGTAGCACCAGTCGTGCATCTTACAGCATCTGTAACGGAATAATTAGCAATTAGAGGAGATCAGCAATTTATTGGGAACAAGAGCGAGCAATGTAAAAGTAGAGATTAAGATCATGAGACGTAATTATTTTCAAAGATTGGAACTGACTAAAAGAGTAGATATGAAGCTTCTCCTCCTTTCTCCCAAAATTTTGCCGTCAATACTACCAGATTCCATGGATTAGGATTCGTTCCATAGTAATATTATGGCGGTAATGTATGATTGTTTTTGTAGAAAACGATGGAATCAGTACAGAATTAGAAATGTAATGACTGCTCTGAGAATAAAAAAAAAAAAAAAAATAGTCCTCTGGGTACCTGTCAATGGGGTCCGTGGGGTATCCAGACCCGAGAAATCCGCAGTAACAACCGTAGCCCTTGTAGCTTAGCGGGTTACATCCAGTTGCACACAGCACCATATTATAAAGATGCACTACGCTCCGTTTCCCTCTGAAACAATAAATAGGGAGTTTTAGCATGGAACACGATCTGCCAAAAGTGACAATAACGCAACTAAGTTGGCCTGTAGGTAGTATATCATTTCATCATTTTCCCTTGTCCACAACTGTGGACTAACCTCACATCTCATTTTTGGCGATCTTGACGTGTGGGGTATCATTTTTAACCAAATATTGGACGCTGAATCCATTGAGATGAGTCCCAGACCGATTGGTGCCCACTGAAGGTTGGTACGGGTCAAAATGGCTACCCACATGCTTATGTCATGTCGAAAGTGATTTTTCAGGATTTTTTGGTACATAGGCGTATGTGGTATCATTTTCCACATGCTCCAGAACCGAGGAATAACCAACCCCTGTGAAAGTGTTATCAGTAATTTCCATGGTAGATAGGGATTTCCTTTCTTCCATGGTTTTCCATATAAGGCTGACTTTTCCTCTAGGATATAGGAATTTTCCATCTTTGACTTAGAAAAAAAATTGAGGAAATTTTTATTGATTTTAATTTGAATAATATAGTGACGATGTGTCGCATTTTGAAAATTCTACTAGGTCTAGAGTCTAATAAAATCTAATTTTATTTATAATAATAATACAATCTAATCTAAATCTAATAAAATCCATACTAATAACCCTTGGTACAATTTGATCACAGGTTGAATCCAAACCTGTTACCCACTTGGCCTTAAGAAACAGGTGTAGTGTTGACTCGTTCCTTCTTCGGGTAATGGATGGTTGGTTTGAATATAAACCCCCCCCCCCTCCCCCTTCCTACCCGTAAGTATAGTGGCATTAACAGGGCTTGTTGAGAAAAACGCCGCAAATTCTTTCACAGGATTTGGTTACTCCTCGGACCACGAGACTCATTTCTATAACATGGGGAAAATGTGGGGTACAGTGGGTGTGGCGGGTGTCCCGGACCCATTCCAATCGATTTAGCGTCCAAAATTTAAAGGGAAATGATACCCAACACGCCTAGGTACCAGAAATCTTGAAAATGAATCCGGAATGGGTAGATAATTACCCATTTTGACCCATAACCTGTTCCGGTGGGCGCCAATCGTTCCGGGACCCATTTCATTGGATTCAGTATCCAAAATTTAGTGGAAAATAATACTCCACATGCCGAGATTCCCAAAAATATAAAAAATCCGTTTTTTGAATAACCCATTTTTATGATCTATTAGGAATTAGTGGAAAGATTCATTGGTAACTAATTATTAGTAATGTAATGTTACTAATGAATTGGTACTGTTATTGATGATGGCTTAATACCTTGATAGATAAGATCGATTCAACGTTGTTTTTTGTTTTCGTGGAAATGAAATGATATTTCTAGCAATTTCTATTCGCTCTAATAATTAATTAATCCTTAACTCGCCCTAATTTTTTTTCAAAAATGTATAAGCTACATATTCTGAAGTTTGAAATGGTAACATGGGAGTTAAAAAGGAATTTCAGAAGAATAACCGGAATTTCGGTAGAGTGGCAACAGTGCTTCCCCGTATCTAGCAGTTCATAACCATGGATTAGGGCTTAGTTCCCTATCTTCCATGTCATTACTCTGAAAGGCTTAGCTGATTGCTGATTGCTTGCCATTGTTGTACTCTCTAGAACAGCTATGTTGTTATTGGACCTCTAACGCTATAATTTATTAAACGTGAATTAATCAAGGTGCATTGCATATCGTACGAAATGAGTAAACTCATAACATATGGTCCAATGATAAATTATTCAAGTTTCCAAATGTAACAATGGAATTGCCTGTGGGCAGGCGTGAGAGCCTATTTCTCCGAGTGTACGAGTTAATGGTGGAAACCTGTTTCTCTCACATCTCCATTATGTGTTTGATTATTGTTAAGCTTTGCTGGTGGATTGAAATGATTGCAATCAATGACATGTATCTAATAGATGATCTAAATTTGAATGGTGTTCACCCTTTGAGCCAAGAGGAATGCTTTTTCAAGTAATGCTGGCTGGAGGAGAATGAAGTTACTTTGGACACTTTAGAAGACTTTCAATCTTATCTTGCTCGGCCATATGAAATTGAAGTGATCCTGGATCAATTGCTGCACCGTAAGGGAAGGTATAGATTGAGAATATTTGTGCGTGTACATGGACTATTTCCTTCACGCCCTACACCCAGCATTCTGCAGAGTTAAATTAGAGTCTTTTATTTGTAGATTCTGTCAAATCTTAGCATCAGTTTAGAGTTAGTACAAAATATCTGATCGTTTAGTTGTATTCTCCGAAATTTACATGACGATTGAGTACGATTTGGTAAGAATCGGCTTCTTCAAACTACGTTTTATTGTTAGCCTTTTCCGTGGCAAAAACGCCAAAAGCCTCTCAGGCCACTAAAAACACATTACCAAAAATCCAGTCTAAATTCCTGAGTTCCTCTAAAGTTAGCCCATTCTCGAGATTATGGAGAAGCTGCTTACCTACATCGTTTCAAGAAGGATGTTTTAGCAAATATTCAAGAAACTGAAGCATGTTGCAATGACCTCAAAATTTTCCGAATTGAAAATTTCAAAAAGAATTTTCCACACAAATTATCCCTACACCCCCGCATTACTACACCCCTTTTTATTTGTATGTTTTAGAGTCACATCGATGTTCTTCGCAGTGTACTGAAGAACGTTGATTGTCTTTCTTCAAATTCAGCGTTGAGAGCCATGTCCTGCGAGCCGCAACCCTAAACATTCCCCAGTTTGCCATTATTCCTTTACTTCACCTGAACCTCACGAAAAGTGACCTAAAATCTATGCTAAAAAAACGCTGTAAATTTTTACACACGGTTGGTTATTCCTCGAACCAGGCGCATGGGAGATTCATTTCTCCAACATGGGGAAAAAGAGGAAAACAGCGGGGTGGCGGTACCCTTTCCAATTGATTCAGGGTCAAAAATTTAGTGGAAAATGATACCCTACACGTCTAGGTAGCAGAAATATGGAAAACACACATTCGAAATGGGTAAATAGGCACCCATTATGACCCGTAGCCTCATCTAGAGGGCACCAATCGTTCCAGGATCCGTCTCATTAGATTCAGCGTCCAAAAGTTAGTGGAAAATCATCCTACTTCATACGCCTAGGTACCAGAAATCTCGAAAATGCATATTCAAAATGGGTAATAGATAGCAATTTTGACCCATTACCTCTTCCAGTGGGTGCCAATCGTTCTGGGACCCTTATCATTATATTCAGCGTCCAGAATTTAGTGGAAAATGATACCTGGATTGTCAAAAATCTCAGAAATCCGTTTTTCGAAATTCACATTTTGACCCCTACCCCATGCAAATTTGGTCGGATCGGGTTGAAAAGTTTCGAGGACCAACTGGAGCCATGAACGGACCCCTGACCATAATTTCAGATTTTGAGAAAAATGTCTACCAGAGCAATGTCGGCGTGGACGGCGGGCGGACATTTGCTCGATCGTGGAATAATCAAAAATTTGTGGTCAAAAATCAAAAAATGATTGCTATTTCTTGGTCAACTCATTGTTTGGCTGAACGAGAAATAACGTTGTCCGCACTTAATCACTTCTAGCGGTACTTAACATATTTTCCGTCGTAATTCTTTTACCTCCCAGCGTAGTATTTTGCCTTCAAAGCAACGAAACCACCTTTAGGCAGAATTGACAGGATTTCGAAAGCATCCCGGCGTCCCATCCATTTGGTATACGCAGAGTCAACTCACATTATGTTAACTCCCGGCTTCATAAGTGATTCGTCTAGATTGATAAATGGCGGCAACATTTCAACGTGGGAGTATAACGTGTGATGGTGCTACGCTTTTGTAAGTTCTCGACTGCGAGGAGGTGTCAAAATGGACAATATCCTGTCCATATAACATATAAATAGAGTAGAGAGTGACTATTTGCGGTATATCCTCCTATTACTTAGTTGAGAAATGAACAATTCGAAGATATACTGGGTCCGGCAGTCAAACCTGACGGTTTTTGATATTGGATAAATTAAAAAGCTGTTGAGATATATTTATATATTTTTTTTTATTGTAAAAGGGAGAATTGGAAATTACATTTAGTATTAAAAAAATTGAAAATAGCTTACGGCGCAAAAATACGTCATTTAAATGTTGACCAATGGCTGTTGACGATGGCAGAGCGACGAGGGCTCCGTTCAAAAGCATGTCAACAGCCTCAACGTTAGCAGAGTTCTTACCGTTCGAGGTGATCCTCCTCCCTTCTTCTTGTGGTTCCAAACGCAGTGTTCTGAAAGTTCCGAACCCACGAAGAATTGTGTTTTGTGACGGGATCCACCACGAGGGGAATGTTAAACCGTATACGGAAACCCTTTGCGTTAGAATCACAGAATCATTATTTTCTAAAAACGTCTCGACTACAAATGCACGATGTTCAGCAGTCCAACGCTCCATTGTTACTGAACTAATGACTTCCACTCAAGGTGAACAAGATGCGCCCATCCCCACCCGCCCAGTCACCCCACCACCACCTATCCCCACTTAAAAACCGTCAGTTTGACTGCCGGACCCAGTATAATATCTTTAGATATATAGATATCTAATCAAATCTTTGTACGAACATTCTATATCTATTTGGTTTGCGCGATGAGGCAAGGATATTATCGCTATTAACATCGGTTGTTATCACACCGAGTCTACTCTAGGATAATGATCATTTCGTCTGCATCCTGTGGCTCTAGATCTATAATAACTCTATTATCAGGATGAGAACCTCATTTCATCCAACGAAGAACCCCATCAGGGGTCACCATTGGCTAGGAAGGTGTTGCGACACCATTTCTTACGGTCACGTATAGTGCCTGTGTGCTCCGCGTTTTATTACAAAAGGGTTCTATTCTGAAGTGAGCGTCGTTTTTTTCTTTTCGTCCTCGTCCGGCACTTCAAAAGTCGATGTCTTTTTTTGTGTGAGAATATATGTAAAAAGGTCTTTCAATAACCTAACATTCGCACTATAAAAAAAAAAAAATCATTGGCATTATCTCCGAATGACCTCCCATCTGACAGTTTTCTTGAAAGGGAAAGGCTTCGTGATGGTAAAGATATCTATTATTCGTGTAAGCAGCTAGCAAGGACGAATAACGGCAATTCACGTGCACTCAGTTTAATAGACACCTATACGGATAAGATATAAATTTTGTGTATTATAAGAGCTACTAAATATCCCTATAGTGAAGTATTCATAGCATTATCAGCAACTATTTTGCATTTACAATGCAACGTACCTGCAACCTGCAGGTTGACTGCAAATTCTTCCACCTGGGTTGGTTATTCCTCGGACCAGGTGCATGGAGACTCATTTCTTCAACATGGGGAATATGGGGGAAACAGAAGGTGTGGCGGGTATTGGACCCGTTCCAATCGATTCAGGGTCCAAAATTTAATGAAAAATGATACCCCACACGCCTAGGGACCAGAAATCTCAAATCACATTCGAAATGGGTAGAATAGAATAGAAAGTTTTATTTGTATTGCGTCCTTAGGCCGTTACAAGCTTAGAAAACATTGTCGAAATGGGTAGATAGATACCCATTTTGACCCACAACCTCATCCAGAAGGCACCAATTGTTCCAGGACCCACTCCATTGGATTCAGCGTCCAAAATATAGTGTATGATACCACATGATAATATACCTAGATCGCCAAAAATCTCGAAATCCATTTTTCAGAATACACATTTAGACCCCTACCGAGCCCAAATTCGGTCCGATCGGGCTGAAAAGTTTTGAGGACCAACCACTTTAAGATCACCAAGATTATGCCAATTTTTAAATACCTCTCTCAAAGATCAATTAAGTATGAGATGTTTCGATTGACTGATCTGCTTCGAATTGATGTGGCACAACCTTTAAAAAAATTGGTGAGACGCTGGTGCATATCCATTTTGTCATCGAGTCGCTCTCTCAGGTTCCAGATTAGCATCTAGGGCGCTTTTCAGATGTGAAGAATCGTGTAATCTCACGGTGTTCACATTTGCGCAATAAAAGAGAAGTATGCCAAGAGACTTTATGGTTCGCTAATGATTTGTTCCTTTCCTGTGGATCAATCAGTCGGTTGTTTTGGAGCGAGCCCAAAATTAATCTCGATCTTAGATGGTTCGAGCAAAAGACTGGCACAATATGTAGCGGCAACAATATTTTCCGTTCTATACTGGAGTCCGATTAGATAATTGCGTAGACAACTTAATTTCTCTTGATGTCCTCTTTTGTTCTTCGATATTGGATCAGATTCCTACTTATTTATCTTCATTCGTTCATCTCGGATGCGGGAAGGTATAAGGAGTTCTCATTTTCTCCCTAGATCCGTCCAAATGTGTGAATAAATACTGGGTGGCGTAATAAGATGAGAACTTATAAAAATTAAAAAATAAAATAAAAAAAAATCAGGAAAAATGTTCTTTTGATTTATTTAGGGTACTTGATGTAAAAAACAATATTGGAAATTGATGAAAAATTCAAGTTATACTTCGGTATATCGGAAAGTGGTCACTACTGGCAGCAGGCCCTTTAGGGTCGCGAGTACACCACCATTGGCCAGTAGTGACCACTTTCCTCTTATACCTAATATAATTGTGATCAGCCTGCCCATCAGGTGGGCTGATCAGTAAATTTTGTGGATAACGTTGCGAAGATGATGCCCGTCTTGCCAGATGCATTCATTAAAACGACTTTGAAAATGTGTATCACCTGATGCAAGGTGTTGAGCGGTATTGCAGGTAGGGTTGCGGGACGTGTACTGTTGACTACACTCTTCGGGTAACCTCAAAAATATATAATTCTTTCATAGAGGTTGGTCATTCCTCAGACCAGGAGTAAGGGGACTCTCTCCCACTGATTCAACGTCAAAAATCAGAGACCCATTTCATTGGTTTCAGTGTCCAAAGTGGAAAATGATACCCCACACGCCTAGATTGCCAAAAATCTCGAAAATCCGATTTTTTAAATCCACATCATGATCCCTCCCCCCAAATATGGTCCAATCGGACTGAAAAGTATGTAGGACCGACAAGATCCGGAAATGGGTTCCTGACCAAAATGTCAGATTTTAGGAAAATTTCTTACTACCAAAATCGGTGAGGACGGCGGACGGAAATTTGACTTTTGGTTGACTTTGGCTTTTGATTCCTTGAATAATCAACCTGTTTTTATGTAAAAAGTCAATCTCTCCGATTCGGCCCAAAATATTTTTCGCTATGTCCACGCCGATTTTGGTGGTAGACAATTTTCTATAAATTTGAAATTTCGGTCAGGGACCCGTTTCCGGCTCTAGTTGGTCCTCGAAACTTTTCAGCCCGATCGGACAAAACCGGGGGGATGGATTGAAAATGGATTTTCGAGATTTTTGGTGATCTAGGCGTTGAACGCTAAATCGAATGAAATGGGTCCTAGAACGATTGGCGCTCTCTGAATGAGGTTTTGGGTCAAAATGGGTACCTATCTACCCATTTCGAATGTGTGTTTTCGAGATTTCTGGTACCTAGGCGTGTGGCGTATCAGTTTCTACTAAACTTTGGACCCGGACAATTGGAATGGATCCGGGACCCGCCACACGCACTGTTTCCCCAATTTCCCCATGTTGAAGAAATGAGTGCCCATGCGCCTGGTCCGAGGAATTACCAACTCCTATGGAATTTGCAGAATTTGCAACGTTTAAAATTGTCGCAATGAATGCATCTGGCAAGACGGGAATCATCTTCGCGATGTTATCCACAAAACTTGAATTTATCTTCAATTCCCAATATTGTATTGTACATTGAGTACCCTAAATAAATTAAAAGAACATTGCTCCTGATTTGTTTTCTTTATTCAAATGTTCCCATATTTCTGCGCCACCCTGTACCTGCATCTTAATAATAGATATTGACAAAGAAACAAATTATAGAAGCAGGGGCTTGTTTATATTGGCGTTTACCTTGGTTGGCCGCTATTGTTGTCCTTCAGACTGCTTGACCCTCCCCACGGATTGTTGCTGTAGCCTATGTACACGTCTATTTCCGTGATGTTTTTTTCCCAGGCTGCTCCTGCGAATGGCAAAAAGAAGAAAACATTACAGGCTTCAGTATTAATTTACGCATTGATTCTAATATTCTCTAATGCAATGGGGCGAAAAGTATGCGGTTTGTCCAGTTCATCTTTTGTTGGTCGACATAATACATTATCTACAACTTTTTACGTTATCATATTGGCGGGCGTAAGCATCAATTGATCTTTATTGCTTCTACTCTAAATTAAATACTAGTTTCGGCCGTTTTCATTTGTTACATTTTTGTACATGATATAATTTACATAGAAAATAAAGTCTCCATTACCTCTAAATTTCGAAAAAATTAACTATAGGTAACGTATCCTTCGCTATTAAAAGAAAATTTCAATCATAATGCTCCTCGAAAATTAAGGAAATGAGAAACTCCTTCACCGGAGTATAACTAGATACTAAGGCGTTGACGTTCAGGGAAAAAGCTAATTATGATTATAAAGTAACTGGAAGACTTTCGGAAAAGGCGTCCGCGGCCCTGTCACTTAACCGTGCGGCCTCAGCTCCTGTAATTTGAATAATTAGGCCAATTTGACGTCTTTTTTAAAAATATTATTTTAATGAAAACGGAAAGCAACTTTTGGAATGTTAAAGAAGGGAAAAAAAGGTTTGAGCTCAGCATAAGAAAAGATAATCTGAAAAGCCGACCATAAAAGAGCTGAACTGTACTGAGGTGAGACGATAAATTAAAAGAGCGGACGAAGATTAGAATTTCAATGTGACTTTCCTGGTTTCGTGAATTTTCAAAAAGAATGAAATGACGCGGTGGGTTTCCACCGTTGAGAGCTTAAAACCCTGACGGGTTTTATTTTATTTCTGGGGTATTGACAGAATGGTGTAACCGATAAATTATCGCAGATATATCGTAATTACAAGATGTGAGTCTGACTGGAAAGTCCAAAATGTATTACAGACGAAGCGAATTGGTCACCATGAACACAAAATGTATGTAACTGCTGGAAGCGTTTGGGTGGAACTCCGGGAGCCCTGAATGTATGAATGCATGTCTATATGATGTATGATTCAACGAGATCCTCCCTTTTTACAATGGAGTCGGAGGATGTGGGCTGGAGCGATGCATTTGAAATAACTCACTACCTTAGCTCGAGCGTTAACCTAATTCAAGGTGGATTATACCACCCGACTCAAGAAGCCCTTGTGCTGGTCGTATGTTTACGACCGCTGGCACGAAGGGATCTTCTAGGGCACGTTGCATGGTGGAAGAGCGTTGAGCTCTCGGTCATATTCCACAGGACTGAAAAAGATAGAAATTGTCGGGAAAAACGGATGTCTTTGGTGTCACATTTTTTTATCCACGACAAAGCATCAGAGATGGCTGAATTACAGCCCGTAACCAATGTAGATACATACTATTAGTATTCATTATACTTCAAGTGTGAATATGAGACTACAACAAAAATTTATACAGATAGTTTACTACAATATAAGTACAAAGGTAAACTTTTTTAAAATTTTTTTTCAATTTCAATTTTCAGTCCTACTCTGTGAGATATCCTTACGTTTGATATATTCTTTTGAATTCGAAATTTACTGTCTCTAGTATGTAATAGACCATTTACATTCAGACAATTCCTGATTTATGAATAATTTCATTTTTGGTTGGTTATTCCTTGAATAATTAACCAATGTATTCATGCAAAAGATTCCGATTCGGCCCAGAATTTTTTTCTGGGCGTTTCAAGGTGTCTAGATCAAAAATGTCAAATGTCCGTACGCCGTCCGCGCCGTTTTTGGTAGTAGAAAATGTTCTAAAAATCTTTAAAAATATTCAATTTTTGTCAGGGGTTTGTTCCCGGCTCTAGTTGGTCCTCGAAACTGTTCAGCCCGATCAGACCAAATTTGGGCGGGTTAGGGGTCAAAATGTGTTCATCGAAACATGGATTTTCGAGATTTTTGGCAATCTAGGCGTGTGGGGTATTATTTTCCACTAAGATCTGGACGCTGAATCCAATAAAATGGGTTCCAGAACGATTGGCACCCACCAGATGATGTTATGGGTCAAAATGGTCTATCTACACATTTCGAATGTGCGTTTTCGAGATTTCTCGTACCTAGGCATGTGGGGTATCATTTTTCACTAAGTTTTCAACCCTGAATCGATTGGAATGGGTCCAGTACCCGCCACACCCACTGTTTCCCCCATTTTTTCACGTTTTCGACAACTAAGGCTGTGGAGGTATCGTTTTCCACTAATTTCTGAATCTATTTTTAAATTAGCCTCCATGCTCCTGATCCGAGGAACAACCAACCCCTACGTAAGAATTTGCAGCGTTTTTATTTTAATTTATGAAGGTTTAAATGGGCGTAATATCACTTTGGAGAGCATTTTATTAAATTCTTACCATAGGAATATTGAAATCCCTGCATTAGGATAGAAAGATACCCGTCTCCACCTTTAAAGAGGTCTCATTTGACTCAAACGTGCAAATGTGGTGCGAATAAGACACGAAACTTGCCTGAGGGCGGGATTCAACCAGCTTCAAAGAGTTCTTGCAACCTCACGTTCCTATTGAATACGATTTCAAAATTTCATTACCCTGTGTTGCTTTGCTTCTGCGAGAACGGAATTTTCACAGGTTTCAGACTCATGTTGTATCTGATGAAGATGAACCGGTCGTCCAACAAAGTACTTAAGTGGTTTGAAGTTGATCTTGTATCAACATGCCTTCATTTTTACAAGAGTCCACCTTCGATTCCACCTTATTTGAAGCACGTACCTATCACTCTTCATCATAAAGCCCCCCATTGAGACTGTTCATACTGAGCCAAATAGAAAACGACGCAACGCATTTCTAATTCAGTCGCAGGTGCTTTTAGTGAGTTAGGATAGTTAGTCAAACTCATATGGCTTCGTGCTTGTCACAGTTGCTTCATTGTTGTTCAACTTATTCATGAACAACTACTAACGTCAGAATGACCCTCACACGCCTGAGATTTACATTTCTTCTCTTGCTCGCCCCTTTTTCCTCAACCGAAAAGTTGCATTCAACTCGAGCTTGCGATAATGGCGTATTTCGTCACGATGGAACCCTAGTACGAAAGGCTAACTTACCCGACATGGTGCTTCCTTACAATCTGCTCCATTATATTCCTGATCGTGCCTGAAGATATCAACCGTTAAAAACAAGCAGTCTGAGACGGCTGGTAGTCGCGCACGCTATGCCGTCATTTCATTTCATCAGGAAGAGTGACTTTGATGATACTGAGGAAACACTCAACCAGGGTCGGTTTCGACACTTACCGGCTCTGAGGCCTGTGAAACAGTGAACTGGTGAATTACTTACTGGTAATGACTCTGGCAGCATCCTAACCGTTAAAATGCCAAAATTTACGTTTTTGGACGCTCGTCTCAGGCGTTGGATGCGAATACAAGTACCACATCTTCCTATTCCTTTTTAAATACGTAATTTATTTCAAATCTTAGCCAAATATAGGGTCAGTCAGCAACAATGCTCGATGCTTCAATTTCGATGATATTTGGAAAACTTATTTGAAATTTTCTCCGTTTCAGAAATTTACGTAATTGGGGGTTGTTAGCTCACTGGGGTATTATATGTCGTCTAAAACACCTTCCTACAAGTTTTTAGCGGCTCTCTGAATTTTATAGATTCTACCTGATGATGACTTCCGTTAGCCGATCAATGATTTGTAGCAAATCAAATTGTGATTAGGTACTGAGAGCTCATGTTCCTCAATCACAGTAAACAACCTACCGCGATCTCTGCATGCAGAGCGCTGGTATCAAAACTGTGCGTTTATGATAGGTACATAAAATATAACAAGAATAGTAAATCCTATCATCTATACAGAATGTTAGCAGCAATTTCGCATTCTGGAATTATTGTGTCTAGTTCAAAATGTCGATGGGAGGAGAGGTATTTGCAGATATGAGAATGAAACCAAGGATTTTACATTGCTTTTTGCAACAAACCAGCACAAAATAGTACAAAATTGCGTGTAGACACTTTTGGTTAGTCAATCCTTGAATAATCAACCTATGCTTTCATGCAAAAAGTCAATCTCTCCGATTCGCCGCAAAAATTTTTTCTGGACGTTTCAAGGTGTCTAGATCAAATATTGAAATGTCACCCTACGCCCGACTGGGTAGTAGAAAATTTTCTAAAAATCTGAAATTTTGGTCAGGGGTCTGTTCATGGCCCTAGTTGGTCCTCGAAACTTTTCAACCCGATCGGACCAATTTGGGTGGGGGTAGGGGTCAAAATGTGTATTTTGCAAAATGGATTTTCGAGATTGTTTGCAATCTAGGTGGTGTGGGGTAATGATTGTTCCACTAAATTTCTGGACGCTGATCCAATGAACAAGGGCTCTGAACGATTAGCACCCACTGGATAGGTTCGAATTTAAAAGTTATCCTTTTGGAACGCTGATTCCAATTAAAATGAATCCCCAAAACGATTAACACCCTCTGGATGAGGGTTTAGGGTCAAATGAGTACTAAATCCTTACCCCCCTTAACGTATTGCCTGTTTATTTTGAGCCCGCCCATTCATTCTGTACCTAGAACATGTGGCGGGAATTTCCTTCCACTATTTACCACAGCTATCCCCCTCTGCTCTAACCACTTGCTTCAAGCCACAAAAGTCCCATGGACAATCTAACCCACGATATGTGTTTCATTCTATGGTCCCTTTTGTCGTGAATTTATCACGGAATTATTGTAATTCCTAGCGATTGAAGGGATACTTTTCCTCCTTACATTTTTTACTTAACTTGACACAAGTATCGTTTCGGTATGTCTAAACGAAATCGGAGATTCATTCCATCTAACCCCATGTAAAGTCCCAAACGTCTCATAAAAGCCAATATTATAAGCCATGTTTGAAGTATAATGAACTCATGCGACTGGTACCCGTAAATTCGTACCCTTGACCTACGTACGTTTTCAAAGATAGGAATAACACAACCCTGTAGTCAAGATTCCCAGTCTGAATTCACTTTGGATGACTTGGAACAATTCTGGTCAGCTAAGTCATAGTATGTTCCCCAGGAAACTATTGTTAAAAAAACTTCAATAATCCATTTTCATAATTTATATCACATTACGTAATACGATCCTGTCGCGCCACTTAACGGGTATCGGGTATCACGGTCTTCAATCGCTCGCGCTCGAATAATGTTTTTTCGCAGATTTCGAACGACTTGGCAACTTCCACTAATTGGTAATCCTTCTCTCGCAATCATTGTGTAATCTGGGTTTACCGGTGAACGCCGTTCTTAAAGATAACTCCTTTTCAACCTGTTCCCCTGTACAATGAATCTGCCATGCGCTTTTCACAGTGTTTTTTTATTTGGTCTCCAATATGCGTGTTCGGAATATCAAACCCCCCCGTTTGTCGTATTTCCCGATTTTTCTGGATGACTTGAACTTTCTCACGGTCCGTTGGAGCACGCATAATTGTTCCACACGAATATTGGTAAATTCGCGTCAATCAACTACTGATTTATCGTGCAACATAAAACGGTCACACTAGGATTTAGGGCGCTCCGGCTTTCTTATCTCGTCGGGGCGGTCCAACAACATGTGATTTTCAGCATGAGACGTGAGAATACTTTCGCCCGTGTCATTCGCTGTTACGACGGATAATCAATGATGTGAACTTCTTGGCGATTCTTACAACAGTCACTGACGAACTGTTGTCTTATCGTTCAATTATATTGCCTATGTTCACATATTGTTTGTATTGCCATCCTGGTGGCAACATTGACACGGTCAACGAGTTCGGCATACAGTGCCGTCATGGGATAGCTGAGATGGGGCCGTATTCTACGCATACAATGTTATTGATTCTCGAGTGTTTGTTTTAGCGTATTCTACCGGGTTCTAACAGGGGTCGAAGCCTCAAAAGTGAAAGAAATTATGATAAGTATGACACATTTGAATTTCGAAGAGAACGTGAGAGTAAAGCGGGATCTCAGTTTCAGAAGAGCTGAGGAAGACATCAGATTGTGTTGCAAAGGGGCCAAATTGTAAATTTCGCAATGACTCAATGAAGTTTCGTTGCAAGATTGACAAGTCCAAGATTCTTCTTAAATAATCGTCCTCGTTCAAGTGACCTCTGGTGGAAAGGACGTTTCGTACGTTTTTTTATTCTCCCCAGGTCTGAGGCTAATTTTGCCATTTTCTTAAAAATTAGATTTTTGAAAACTACTTTCAATTTTGAATCGGTTGATACAATCGTGTTGAGGTTTACGACCCCGAGAATTGTTTTTTTGGGGACTTCCAAGATACTCCCTCACGTCACAATCGACAAATGGTTATGTCTCACGTCCATACCCCATTTTTTTTAAAGGTTGTGCCACGTCAATTCGAGGCAGATCAGTCAATCGAAACATGTCATACTTAATTGATATTTGAGAGAAGTAGTAATTCAAAATTGTCATAATCTTACCACTTTTTTTTTTATGATTTCGGTTGGTTATTCCTTGAATATTCAACCCATGTTTTCATGCTAAAAGTTTGTCTCTCCGATCCAGTCATTTTTTTTTTTTTTTGGCATTTTAAAGTGTTTAGATTAAACAAATAAAAAATTTCCTTTCTCCATACGCCACCCGCCGTCCACGCCGACATTGGTAGTAGAAATTATTCTAAAAATCTGAAATTTTGGTCAGGGGTCCGTTGACGGCTCTAGTAGGTCTTCGAAAACTTTTCAACCGATCGTCAGAAGGGGGGGGGGGATGGGTTGAAAAATGGATATAATGGGTAATGGGTCAAAATGGCTACCTAATACCGATTTTGAATTGAATAAGGATTGAATAAGTGTTTTCGAGACCTGTGGTACTTTGGCGTGTGGGGGGAATGATTTTCCACTAAATGTTGAACCCCGAATCGATTGGAATGGGTCCGGGACCAACCACACCCACTGTTTCCCTCATGTTGAAGAAATGAATCTCCATGCGCCATGTCCGAGGAATGACCAACCCGTGTGTAAGAATTTGCAGAGTTTTTCTCAAAGTTTTGCTTCCCGATGTTCTTGTGGCCGTGTAATGAGAAGATTACAAAAGACCCCGCCAGGCTTCACTTCAAATTCGAATTGGAAATTGATAAATCGTTATATCGAAAAAAGACGAATGTAGAGTTATTATCAACAATCATGATGAGCGAAAAAAAGTAATCAAATTCATTATGTAGTTTAGGAGAAAAGTAAAATCGAAATTAATTATATGTTGTACTAGCCTAATTTGAACACCTCTTGTGGAT
>CM034000.1:2702460-2749586 GCA_019603395.1 Cyrtorhinus lividipennis
ATTTGCTGCACGAAGTCGTGACGTAAGCGCTAAATTATAAAGCTTCAATATCTCCATCATGCTCTGTCAACATGAATCACTTTTACAAATTGTGCCATTCTGCGAAATGAGGCAGCATATCCATCCAAAACACTCAAGCAACGTTAATCCTGAATCTGCAGGACATTTCAATCAGCAACGAGCAATATGGTTTAATCGATGTTGCCTAGTGTTTCCGACATAAGACATAAATAGTAAAATCCCTACTTTCAACGGGTTTTCGGCCCCTCGGCAGCAACTGAGCAGCCATCACAGGAATGATGTACTGATCGCGTTACTAATTAGATAAAATGAACTCCGCAACACGACCGAAAAATCTTGCCGAGGTTTTTGGGATTTTGTCCAAGACTGAGAGTAGTGGCGTGTGACACTATTTTTCAGTGATGATTAATTTCGGGTTATGAATGCCTATAAGGAACCATTTATTCTGGCCAATGCCTTGGTTACCAGCTAGTTGATTGGTATATATCCTACGTGATGATTGAAACGGTGATGGGTGGATCTGAGATATTCCGTACGTTGTACCGTAGTTATTGAAATGTAAACAGATACATTGAGCCCCAGTGACTACAATCAGGAAATGTTTAGTCCCCCCCCCCCTCCCGCCATTAACACTCCACTGTGAATGCCTCTCGCCCGACCGATGTCTTTAGGCATTGGAATTATTGTCTCACACTTTAGGTAACAGGTTTAAGTTGCCTTTCCCTGCACCCGCAAATGTCTCTGGCCCGAACTGTGCGAATATTAATTAAAATGTGAAAGAGAACATTCTCGTTGTCTGGAGCTATCGCGCGAGAATCGGGTGATGAGAGGCCTTCACAAGAGTGGGGGGGGGGTTAACGGAGAAGTACCAAATTTCAACTTTCATACCCTGAAGGACCCACATGCATTCATTCGGTGGCCACGAGCGTCCTTCGGAAGAACTCCTTCCTCCCACCGCACTGAAACCGTAGGCTGCAGAGATTCTGTGAGTCCCTGTAAGCCGCTTGGAAACTTATTAAAATGCATGCCATTTTTATGGAGCGTTCGATTTGTGGCAGCAACCGAGGGAACAAAGCTCTTTGTTACTTGTTGGTCCCAGAACGGTAGTTAATAATGCAAGGGAAAACTGAAGAGGATAAAAAAGCGGTGGCGAGACGACGCAAGGGGCAAGTGAAGGTTGGGCCCCAAATGGAAATGTCAGTTTTCTAAGATATAATCCCCTGGTAACATCTTCCAAGCATGGAGGGAATGCTGTTTTCTTTTATCATTCAAAAATATGTAGAATGGAGCGCTCGCCTTCTCACGTAGTTTTAGTTATTATCAGAAAGAAGATTTCTGTAAGCAAATGATTTGAATGCAGATGACTTTCAGTCGTCGAAAACCTAGTGGCCATGCGAAATTGGATGAGATATACTTGCGCTGTAATGATGAGGCTGATGTTAACATAAAGATAGAATATAGGTCCGTACTGATAAACCGTATCATCATCATGCCTATCTAACCAAACAGTTATGCCCTCCGCCAGCATCTTCCCGACAGTACTACAGTTTATTTATAAGCTCGACGCGAGGATCAAAAACGTTAAATGGTCTTTCCACTTCAGAAATATACATAATAATATCGTCCATATTTTTGAGAACAAATAGGCTCAGAATCCAATTCTCATGAATGAATGAACATGGGAAAGTCAACTGTCCGGAAAATTTTAAGGAGGATTTTATATTCGATTTTTCTTGGTTGTTCTTGGGAGCGTTAAGTCCCTCTTTTCATGTTGTTAAGGTGGAACGATTCAATTTAGGAGTAAAAGGGCTGGAACAATTGTCTCTGGTAAAGGTTTGCCGAAGGGTCGGGACCAATCAGAATGACTTGCTCCTTTGTCCAGCAAATTGAGTGGGAGGCTGCACTGGACGTGCCTTCACTATCGTACAAAGTCTCGTTCAAATACTTAAGCTAGAGTTGCCTTTTTCCGTCGTACCTTGCCGCAAACCAAAATAAAGTTTAGGTACATATACTTACTACCGTTTTAGCTTTCATATTCTCACAGCCTGCGTTTCATCCGCAAATAATATGATACTGTGATTCCCTAGATACCTCACTAACCCAAGATAGGCTACCAAAATCCCCTCAGGCTCGAGAGCGAGAAGGAATAATAAGAATGGAAGCCTAGTAGTCGTGTGGTTGCAAAGTCTTCTTAATGGATGGATTAACGACAGCCGAGCACTAGACCTAAACTCTAGACACTTTTCTCATTCTCCTCTCCAGTGAAGGAATTTACGTAAATTTATGCAAATGGCTTGTAACTAACCCGTCTCCAGAAAGTCTCCACTAGTACTGCACTACCAATTTACATTTCCAACTTCCTTTATGCTATTTTATTAATCCCCACAACCTACTTCCTCTTAATATCATTTACATTTCTAACGCCTTGCCTCAAAACAACCCCAATTCCAGTAACCAAGCATGATTCCAGCTCTAGAGAGACCCTACAGCTTTGAATTGCACAATTTATTCCATGTAAATGTTTCAGTAATGAGAGAGATATCCACTTCTAAGTATCTACCAATGAGTATATTAGGCGCGTCTCTGTTATAAGAAAAACCTGGGATAATTCGTGTGGCCCTTGTGCCATGTATGGTGAAATATAAATTAATGTTCCGAAATTAGACGGTAATTTTCAACGTCGTGTTTAAACCCACACTCCCGTCTAATGCAGAACATCCAAACTAAGAAATCACAAAAAATTGAAGTAGTTTCATAGTGGGCCAGTCTTACCTAACATATTCATGTAGTACAGTGGGCGAGTGCTACCAAATATGTCTGGTAAGACTAACTCTCTCTATATTATAGTTCGTTGTCTAATGGAACGAACCCTACACGTTTACGATACTACCAAAAAATAGAAGGTTTTGCAACGTGGGGCGATAATCATGGCTAATTTCTCGTCCACTCGAAGCCGCAGACTGTTAGAAAATTGGTTTAAGGAATGTAAGAGTTCAAAGTATTCTTAATATGAGTCGGATATCAAGAATGCTATCACAGCAATTATGGCGATGGCAGTTAATCGATCAAAAGTGGTGTTGGACTGATTAGCGCGCGTACGGATAAGACGAAGCAATCCAACAATACATGGAAAATTCATTCAAAAGAACAGTGTCCAACACCACACAAACCGTCTTACACTTTTCATTCTTTCTTTATCAACAACCGAGAGATCATAAAATAAGAAATTATTTCTATTCTGATTGAGATCAGCTCCCATTCCCCAAACTACTGTCTACGAAGTCTCATCAAATTACCCATTCAAGAATTTTTAAATAAAAGTTTCAAAAAATTTTATCATCGAGTACGATAAACCAATAATAATAATAATAATCTAAATTCGACGCGGAGCCGAAAAATCATCTCCACAAGAAACCTGGTCACGCCTCATGGATATGCGCAGGGGCGTTCTGTATGGAGACCTTAGGGAAGTGGAAACAGACGGGGATGTAAGCATCCCTACTTTTCTGCGTGTCTACCCAGTGGATGGGTTCGTAAAGTGTCACGTATGTGTCCCATCAGAACATCCACCTACGTGGTCAGCCTACCATTTCGCCATAAGGTCAACAATCAGTGAATTTTCTATTGAAAGCTCTCTCTCCTCTCTGAAGGTGCCTGGAGTTCCCTCATTTCCTCCCGTCCATTCATGACAGGAATATGTTAGGCGGGTCGGTGCTATTTCAATTTGAATCGTTTATCAGGGTCCTTTCCGCCCGATGGTGCATTCCCTGACCGGAATAGATCATGCGAGGCTGCTCCGGAATGGATAGCTGCTCGGTGGTGTTCCGTTGACAAAAAGAAAAAAATCACCGATCATTTTACGATTTGCGGGTATCACCAGCATTAATGAATGCTAAATTGATTCATTTTGCTCAATAATGTATCCATTAATACTTAACAATTGGTCCAACGCTGTTCATTACCTTTACCGTCAGTCTTGGAGCCCAGGCCGACCACATAACAACAGGAATGGAAATAAAAACAGTTTGAGTTCCATCAGCCAAATAGGTAACAACAACAAACTGCAACTGCAAATAGCTGCACGACGACGGTACATACAATGGTTCCTCAGCACAAAAATTCCTCAAAGTAATCTTAAGAGCGGTCGTTGTTCGGTTGTTAGCGGATGGCGGATAGCGGCCGGTCGGACTTCACGCCAAAAGCATGTTCACTACTAGCACCACAAAACGCAAATTAAGACTAGTGATTGGGCTCAAATGAAGTAAAAACACATGCAATCGCACTTTTCTTGTTGATGTAAGTAAGTGCTACGTAGATAACGGATCTTTTAAGTATACCCATTATAATATATTTTAATGTACGATACACGATAAAAAATGGTCGGAAATTTGTATCATTGAAAGTGTTTTGATGCCTTCATCTTTGAAAATGGCAGGGAAATTAGTTACTAAAGTATTCTCTACGAAAAAATAAGAGTAATCAAGAGCTCTTAGTCAGCAAACGGTTCACATTTAAATTCTATATGATACGCAAAACCTCATCCCTCGATTCTTATTTTTCGCCCCATTGTGCGAGTTTCCAGCCGATTTCATTCCGAATAATGAAATTTCACCGCCTTAATGAAAGATTGGAAATGACGTAGTTACCCGAGGGCTTGAAAAAACGTTTCTCTCCGCAATAAGACCATCAGACCCCACTTTGTGAATGTTGATTCAATTTACGACTCTAACACCCTTTAGTCCTCTTACCAATACGAAAATTGAATACTTTAATTTATGCAAAGTTATAAAGGAGCTCTTTCCGTGAGGATGAATCTTATAAATATGTATACTGAATTTCTGCTGGTCATCAGGAAAAACGTTAAATATGTTTTCAAATTAATACAGAAAAAAGTAAACCCCTTCCCAACTCTTGAACTCCCCCCTCTCTCATTTCCATGAATATTGATTCCCTTCGTGAAAGCCAAGTGGGAAACACTCAGCAAACAATATTAAAGTTCAATTGCCTAAGATCCTATAGGAGCAGACTTCAAAGTTATTCAATGCAGTTATTCAAATGCAAAGCAAATTAGCCCCTCCTGCCTAGTTCGAGGAAGGGCTAAATAGAGCACCTGTCGAATCAAATTCAGATCCATAAAAACGTACAAATTACTATGCGGTGGCTTAGTATATAAGTAATACGACTTGGGTACTCCATTACTCGTATATTGGATGTATCTATACAAGTTAATGATTTTAGCTAAGGAAATTAAGTCTTTACCCTAGTAAAAAGAAAGAGTAGCCGTAACATGATTATTAATAATAGTTCTCCCCGAAACATCGGCTTGATCACTTCTCGTTTTGTACTAGTGTTCGCAAATTTGTCTTCTGACTTCCGGCAAAATGCTTGATCAGCGATTTCAACAACTCGTCCAAACTGGAGAAATCAGATAGAGCAGAGCAATAGAATGGGTGGAGAACTGGACAATAGGGCGAAACTACCAGACTGCAATGCAGTTTTCGTACGAAGAAAAGGATTTGGACCCTTCAGTATGTGATATCGGACTTTTTATCTCTAGAAATGAAGAAAACTATATGAAACGTAACAATGAGATCCCGAGTTGGGCCTTCTGATAGACATCGAGCACGTGCCATATTGTCAGAGAAAGATGTCGATGTGCTAGGGTGAGGTTCTTTATTCTTTGTTGCCGGGGATTTTTTGGGATAAGAGCAGTATTCGTCGCAGCTGACAGAAGTATGTATCTACCAACCTAACCGAAACCTTTTTATTACGACCTCCCAGGTCGTATCTTTTTTTTTAGTGCCTAGGCGGGTGAGGTATAATTTTCTACTTTTTCATTCAACTTCAATTCGAAATTCAAATTTAACAAAATGTTGAATCGATTGGGATGAGCCCGAGACACTCCGCACTGACTTTCCCCCTATCTTCCCCATGCTTCTGAACCAACCCCTGTAATTTTGTTCTATGAAACGTCTAGAAAAAAATTTGGGGCCGATCGGAGACGGTCCGGCCCCATTTTGACCTGGGGTTTATGTGAAAAATTCGATAAGAGCTCAATTGTGAGTAAATTCCTCCAGCAGAAGACTGTCGGTTTAGGACGCTCACTTGGGTATTTTCTGCAGTCAACTCAGCGGCCTGTGAGTGAAAGGGCAGGATTTTCTCGTTGAACACCATATACCCAGTTCACTGAAAATTCCGATCCCTACGGGTCAATTGACGTTGGTCCACATTCAGAGCGGGACCGTGTATCTATCACTAAAACGCTGCAAATTCGGGACGGGATGATTATTCCTCGGACCAAGCGCATGGAGACTCATTTCTTCAACATGGGGAAAACAGTGGGTGTGGTGGGTCCCGGACCCATTCCGATCCATTCAGCGTCCTAAATTAAGTGGAAAATGATACCCCACACGCCTAGGTACTAGAAATCTCGAAAACACATTCTAAATGGGTAGATAGGTACCCACTTGGACATATAAACTCATCCAGAGGGCAACAATCGTTCCGGATCCCATTTTATTGGATTCAGCGTCCAAAATTTAGTGGAAAATGATACTCCACACACCTAGATCGCCAAAAATCTCAAAAATCCATTTTTCGAAAATCGCATTTTGACCACTACCCCGCCCGATTGGGTCCGATAGGGCTGAAAAGTTTTGAGGACCAACTAGAGCCGGGAACGGACCCCTGACCGAAATTTAAGATTTTTAGAACATTTTCTATTACTGAAAACGGCGCGGACGGCGGAGGGACATTGACTTTTTTGATCTAGACGTAAAAAGTCCAGAAAAAAAATTGTGGGCCAAATCGGAGAGGTTGACCTTTTGCATGAAAACATAGGTTGATGATTATTCAAGGAATAACAAATCAAAAAACGTCGATTTCAAGATTTTGGCTGCGAGGGTTTTTATTCGTGTTTCTTCTATGATTCCTACGGTAAGATGAACGTGGAGGACTATCGTATATATTTTTATGTATAATTTATTTAATATAAATAATTTTATAAATCTAAATATTAATAAACATAAATTATTTTATGTGTAAATGTATAGATTTTTATGTAGGAAATGGATCGGACATCGGAATGAAGACAGGAAGTCTACCGCATTATTAAGGTACCCCTTGTCGAAATAGTTGAAAGGGTTGGAGCTATGGTGAGAAGTCAGGGATGGTGGAGGGGGATTTGATTATGCAATATTCATATTCGAAGTTATAGGGCGTATCAGTGATGGCGGACCCCCCTTTAATTGGCTTAGGAGACAATCATGCGGGAGATATGACCTAATAGGGGTTGAGTGACAGAAGGGTTGCCTCTCAATCTATATGCAGAACAGTATACTATTTGGCTACTTGCATGTCACAAGTGCCTTTGGTATGATGTTACGACGGTGACGTTCTCTATTCCCTCCTCCGTCTCATCCTCTCCACCCGTTTTCTGAGTGTTACACTGTTTTGGGGTTACGTCTCCTCAGCGTTGGTACTTGATGCAAGATGAGATACTCTGAGCAGAGATTTCACAGCACTGAGCTCATGGTATCCTAGATGGTCCTCCACCTATGAATCGCCAACCCCACTCGTTCACTTATAGTGAGATTTTTGTTGGAATATGAGAACAAGAAAAACTCTTTGAAATATATAGAACCATAATCAAATAATTTTCTGTGACTTCAATATTCCTAGAAAAAATAAAATAAAATAAAAATTGGAAGCAGAAGTAATTGTTTTTACAGAGGCGGTGAAAGGGGTAAGTTCTATTGGCAGGCAGTTCAAAACACCATCTTCCTAGAAGAGGGGCAGTAATAAGTCAAACAGATCAAGAAAACGGGGGTGTGTACACCGGGAGGCCGATTAGGAATGGGATGGGGTAAGCAGAGCATAGTATCTGAATGTTGGCTGGCAGACGAGGCCGAGGAGCAGCCAGGGCTGTTGATGCGCACGACAGGTAGTAAATGGAAGCCGGTGAGGAGCTCCCTGCAATACCTCTCTTACACAAAGTTATCTGCGCCTGGGAAAGCATACGCACATTTCATAAGTTTATATGTGAGCCTTTTCTTCCGCAGACGGTACCCATTCCAAAAAAGTAATGATACTCCTGATAAGGTTTTGGAAATGGGAAGATTTATCCTCTGACCAAAAGCTTGAACTTTCAGGTCAACTATTGCAATCCCAGACAATAAAACAACAGTGTTTACTTTTTTGGCGACAACACAAACAATTTATTTAAAACAAAAAAAAAGCAACAAAAATGTCACAAAGGGAGTAGGAAATCTAGATAACGATGAACGAGCAATCGAAGCAAGTGAATTTCCAGCTGGAAAACGATGATATTCTGCACGAGCTGGAAATTCGCTTGAAGAAAAAAAATCTACTTCATTCCAAGAACCACGTGAGTGGTGAGGGTTTTATACTTTCTTCACATAGGAACATGAGGGAGTCGAGAAAAAAATTAAATTAAATTAAGCCTACACAAAGGAGTAACGTACAATGCATGCAGAATACAATTATGGGAACTGAGACTAGGAGGACCAAATAGATAAACTTTGCCGCTACTGTTGGCTCCAGCAACAATTGGAAGCATGGGGTGCATGGCAATTGCTGAGTTGATAGTTGTCAAATCTTCATCAGTCAAACTCATGAGGCAGCCTCCAGATTCCTTATAGAAGTTGATCTATGATGACAGAAATTTCCAATAGCTTGGTCATATTTTTTAAGCAAAACGACACACTTCACGCCATTTTCATATATATTTCTCATAGATTGGCTTAGCTTGAAAAACAACTTACCCTTCTTGGACTCAGCAGGCTTCCAACATGGAATATGTCGTCTCTCTTGGGAGCCCAACTCGCTCTGAAGGGAGTCAACCATCTGCCAGTGTTGTTATTCTGAGAGTATGACGCAGTTACTATGACAAAAGAAACGATTATGGTTAGTTCACAAGTTTCACAAAATCTCTTCTACTCACATAATTTGATTGTTAACCTATGGTACTCACATGGAATATTTCTGTCTAGGTTGGTTGAATCAAACACGCGAATCTTGTCATCCGCACAGGTACTGACAATCCGTTTTCCATTCGATGAGAAGAAAGCTGAAGACAATGTCTTGGGGTGTTCAGCCTCAGAAAGACAATCTTTAGAGTTCCTCATATCAAATATCTTGAATGATCTGTGTCAGAATTAAATTATCCTGTGCTTAATGTAACTTGAAAACCTTTGCCAAATTCAAAGAAAGCGAAGTTGATACGACTTCTTGCCAACGACACAGACATGTATTTTGGCAAAACATTTTATCGCAATGAGTATCATTCCCAGCAAAACCAAGGCACACCTGGCACACCTGTTAAACTATACTGATGAAATATTCCGACAGATTGTGACTTGATCCAAGATTTTGAATATCTTCTCGCTCAAATGCTCAATTTTTTTTTCCAACGAATTAACTCAAAATTCAACGCTTAGCCTGGTGGCATGAAAAACAAGATTCAACCAAAAACCCAAGAGGGTAGATCCCAAAAACTCTCACGTTTTCAAAACGCTTGCAATAAATGAAGAAAAATACATACACGAGTATATTATGTATTTTTCATTTAAACAGGTCTCGTTCAAAAGCATTTCAAAATTACGGCAATAAATATCGCTGTCTTGAGCCTTGAGATTTGCCAGAGATTTCAAATGATTGATTTCGGAGGATTCTACAGTACCTAACTTAGTTATGCATACTTTTCTAGTAAAATGCATGAATCAATCAATGAACTACGTTGCAGTATTTTTCATTAATTTAGTCATTTATTTATCTTTTTCCCTAGAAAAATTCTTGAGATTGTGGGTTGTAGTTGCGGTGAAACACGTAACAAATACATTTTAGTAAGACAAGATCACAAACAGCATTGGGCTGGCTCACATTTCCCATCCCATCTACCTGCGCTAACTAACCCATGTTCCTTCAAATTAGAGCAGTCCACTGCAATTTAATTAATGTTTCCGCATTTTGAAGAATAATTTCTACTACCAAAGTCGGCGTGGACAGCGGACGGCGGACGGACAGTTAATTTTGATCTAGACACCTTGAAACGTCCAGAAAAAATGTTTGGGCCGACTCGGAGAAAACATTTCCTTTTGCATGAAAACATAGACTGATTATTCGAGGAATTACCAACCAAAAAAAGCTTACCCAGTTCCTGAAGACACAAGGAAATAATGGATTTTGGACGGGTGGTGTTGTACAGTTCTGGCTGATCTAGGGAAGCAATCGATCCATTCTTGCATTTGCTTTCCAGCACGTGAGTCTAAAATGCCGATGTCACCGATGCCTAAAATTAAAATGGGTTCTCGGTAATTTCACTTTTGTACCGCTAAAACTTGAAAAGCGACGAAAACCCAGCCAAAACTGCAGCTACATACTGAATTCAAGTTTTGGCTTTTATCCTACATCTTTAGATTATTATGGTCAGTCAGCAGAGTTCCTGAAATGCATTAGCGTTACACACTGAGCATTTACAAACACATTACTCGTGAAATAATGTGGCGTTAACTAAGGAGCTTCTGTATTATTCCTGGCTGTGTACACTTTAAAGTTTGCAAAGTAGCGGAATCCTTGTTTTCACTTTTTGAAATACGATACAAAGTGTGGTCCAAAATTTCAATTTTGGGTTTTCAGGGTCTCCTACATGACAGGCAAACGAATCCAGTTCTGCGCCTGTCCATTCGTTTGTTTGTCCTGTTAAAACAAAAATTTCCACAATTTTGATCCAACTACAGTCTTTATCAGGGATGCTGCAGGTCATATTAGGAGGTCAAAAGTGAATTTCATGATGACTGAAGAACAGAAGATATGCGCTTGCTAATGCTACAAGCAGAGAGATAACATTTGCAGTTGTCATTCAATTTCATTCGAATTTCGAGAAATAATGATGGTCACTAGTAAGTTTCTGTGGCATATCGACAGCGCTTTATTTTGACCTAGTCCTTTCCTCCACCTCCTAGATTTCTTAATTGAAGTCAACTCCATCGAGACTTTACAGCAGCTAAAAACACGTAATTTAGGCTATTTATAAGAGCACTTATAAGAGCAATTTTCAAGAGAAAAGTTTGAGAGGGACTCTGTAATAAAAACAACCAACAATCAACAAATAACAATCAATATAAACAATCAACAAACCGACGTTGACCTGATAAACTTTGAGGATCTAAGTGGATTCTACTTTTCACGATCAAATGTAAAACACGCATTTTTCAAGCATTTTCAACGGCTCGCTAGATAAGGGTGAATATTCAATTAATTCGGTTCCCAGTATGTTCTTAACTCACCGTGTGCTACAAGGAATTTGCGGTCTTCAAATTCATCGTGCCATGTTAGATGGGTGACGCCAGCGTTAGGCTCAGTGGCGAAGATCTACGAGAAAACAAAATCAAAGTTCATCAGACAGTTAAATTGGTTTTATGGTGTTATGATTCAACGTGAAAAACCCCAAGGTAAAAACTAACGTTTGTAAAGGTTCCCATGGTTAAAGTCCATTTGATGAATGGTGCCATCGTGACTGGTCGTATACACTTTGAAA
The DNA here is from genome assembly GCA_019603395.1 of Cyrtorhinus lividipennis. Lineage (NCBI taxonomy): Eukaryota > Metazoa > Arthropoda > Insecta > Hemiptera > Miridae > Cyrtorhinus > Cyrtorhinus lividipennis. Next base: position 2,714,039 of record CM034000.1, read on the forward strand.
TCGTCGTTCCTTGCGACTGAAATGCAATTCAGAGGTCGGCGGTGCGCCCTATACTGTTTGACAGATTTGTCTTCATCCTCTTCAAGTGCGTCCCATATGCCTGGATGACATTTCGACATAACGAATAATCAGTACGATTGATGAGTTAGTGATAGAATAATAATGAAGCAACATACCAACCGAAATTGCCGTAATGTCACCAGCCAGCATGATAGGTTTCCCGGCCGAAGGATGGGTTGCAATTGATTGGATCCTGCCTGTCATAACTTTTCGGAACTTGAGTAACTTGAGCGATAAAAGCTGGTCCCTGTACCTGGAATTCCAATAAATTTATTAAATTAAAAAAATATACATGGATTGGAGAAGGATACCAGATTTTACAGACAAAAATACTGCATACAATCATTCATAACTCACTCATCAGTGCTACAGTTGGCCAAATCCAATGTGGGATTGAACACTGAATCACAAGTCAAGTTGCAAAGAATTTGTCCTTCTTCCACCTTGACAGTACCTAAACATGAAAAATATATAGAATGATTGAGAGATAGATAGATAAATGTTTATTTCAGAAATTCAGTAAATAAATAGCATCTTCCAAAGCAATTAACTTTACGACATATTACATTTAAAACCGTCTGCCGGAGGTACGGTTCTGAATACACAGCTAGTTACTGTGGAGGAAAAATATATGAGAAAAAAAATACAAGCAATCACGAAATGAGGAGGAGGAATAATCGTAAATATATAGAATGATTGTCTAGTTATGAAATTCTACACAATTATGTTACACTTGAATGTCCACTCATGTTCAAACCTTCTTTTACCTACGTTCTCAAAAGCACTAACTTGCAGAAGGGACTCATCTTCAAATTATTCTTCAAATTGGTGGTTTGAAAATCAGCTCCATCCAGGCGTGTTCTATTATAAATTACTTGTCAAATTTATAAGGAAGGAGCGTTTATATCTCTTAATTTACTAGGTAAGACCGGTTTCTTGAAAACTCTGTCTCATAAATGCAGCTGGAAAGGCGATTGTCGCCTAGAAAGGCTCTAAAAAGCAATAAAAGTGCTAAGTGGAAAGTATAACACATACCAAGTATTCGATTATCCTGTTCATCAACGTCGTCATTCTCACGTTCTATCTTGATGGTTTCTTCGACACCTTCTGCATTCAAAACCGGAAGTCTTCTTATTCTTCGCGACTCCCGACGCGGTAACTGGACTTTCGGAGTTGGGTTGGATTTTCGTTTACTAGAGAACAAAATGAAAGAGTAGTGTTTAAGGTTATTTGTAACTTGTTACTCTAATTGGTACATCTCAACATATCCTTAATTTCATTAAGATCCAACAAATCAATTACCATAGGACATAATTAAATATTGCATAAGAAGGTGACAACGCCATCTACTCACATCTTTTGTGGTATTTTATTGCTTTTGGGGGTGGCACTCACTGGTACAACGACTGACAAATCTTTCACCATCTCTGGGAATCCCATTTGGCTGTAATAGAAGAGGACTGTTTTTAACAACAACAAAAACGTTGAGCTCTCAAGATTCATCTTTCACTAGGGTAGGTAGTGAAAGGCATTTTGCCAGTAGAAACATTTGAGGCCAATCGGAGGTGGTTGACCATCCATGACCTTAGGCATGATTACATAGGTAAATTATTTAAGGATTAACCAACCAAAAAATATTGCAGTAAATCGGTGAATCGATGAACGGGTTATTTAGCTAAGGCGAGAATAGATGTACCCCAGAGAGCTTCATTTTTTCTCGGCATGATAATACAATCAATTCAGTCAACAACTCACATCAGGAATTTGTTCCTCTCTCGAATATTCCTCATGATATTTTTCTCGTACTCAGACAGCCCAGAAAATTCATCAACAGTCTCTTCTCCACTGACATAATCATCGTTCACGTCTTCATTTCTATCGCCCAAAAGGCTATTCTCGTCGTGAGTTTCTTGCTCACAGGATTGAGACGGAGATTTTGACTGGTATTCCATGATCTGCAAATGCAAGAGTGAGATGAGTACATTCTGAAACGAGAGTTCAACTTTTCCAAGCGTTCAAACTTGCTCATACTTCAATTTTCTTGGAAATCTGAGGGTGTTGGTCACCTGTTGCGTCCGGGTTGGAACGGAGGACAAGTACAACGGGGATGTTGATGAATAGATTATTAAGTAATTCGTTTTTGGGACTCTGACCACAACACCTCCTAGCAAGTTTGTACAGTATTCAAGGCACACACACAGACATGTAACACAACACTCAACATCCATGTAATAAAATTAGGCAGAACAGCTCACCTTTCTCTTTTTGACCTCAGGAGTCAACATGTTTCTCTTTCCTAGATTGAAGTGACTAGCAGTCAACCGAGAAGCGAAGAAGTGTGAGTTTATTCAAGAAAAAAAATGATACGGCTCTTCTGTGTCGAATGAGGAGGAATAGAACAACTGCGTACGGGTATCTGGAATTCGAAGAATCAGAAAGAAATCAAGCAAGGTCATTAGACAAGGACATGAATTGAAGATTGAAGGCTAGAATACTTGATTCTTTGGTGACATACTAAGTACGAAAGATCTATTTGCCATCACACAAAAATTACAAAAGATGCTTTACTTACTGTCACAGAGTTAATGATTTTTCTCAGCACAGAATTGTACAACTGCATAAACCTAACTTTTCTAAATGACGAGCCCGGGTTCCCGCCAACGACGTCTTGTCCTCCTTCTTCTTCTTTCATATTCTTTTAGTTTCAGTTAGCTATGAGTCTTGGTTGGTTATTCCTTGAATAATCAACCTATGTTTTCATGATAATGGTCAACCTCTCCGATTCGGCTCAAAATTTTTTTCTGGACGTTTCATGATGTCCTGATCAAAAAAGGTCGATGTCCGACGGTCGTCCGCCGTACGCCGTCCATTGTCCACTCCGTTTTTGGTAGTAGAAAAATTTCTAAAAATCTGAAATTTGGATCAGGGGTCTGTTCCCGACCGAGACGGGTCCTCGAAACTTTTCAGCCCGATCGGACCAAATTGGGGGGGGGGGGGTCAAAATGTGTTTTTTGAAAAATGGATTTTTGAGATTTTGGGCGATTTAGGCGAGTAGGGTGTCATTTTCCACTAAAATTTGGACGCTGAATCCAATAAAATGGGTCCCAGAACGATTGGCACCCACTGGAAGAAGTTATGGGTCAAATTGGGTACCTATCTACCCATTTCAAATGTGTGTTTTCGGGATTTCTGGTACCTAGGCGTGTGGGGTATCATATTCCACTAAATTTTGGACCCTGAATCGATTGGAATGGGTCTGGGACCCGCCACACCCACTGTTTCCCCCATTCGAGGAATAACCAACCCGTGTGTAAGAATTTGCAGATTTTTTGTATCTTGTGGCTATTAGAACTACAGTACCCCACACCAGAGAATACCAGTATACTTTTTGTTCTACATTATACCATACACTATCACAGTATTATACACCACTCCAATCGTTCCGTTTGGAGCCTCCGATTGGCCCCAAATTTTGACAGTATACATTTTATGGTGTCTAGATTGAAGAAAAAAAAATGCCTGCGCGTCGGCTTTGGTCGTAGGCAATTTTCTGAAATTAGGTCAGAGACCTCTTTCATGCTCTAGTTGGTCCTCAAAATGTATCAGCCCGATCAAACCAAATTTGGGGAGGGTACGAGTGAAATATAATATTTTTTTAAACTCGATTTGCCGATCTTTGGGAACTGGACACGTAGGGTATCATTTTTCTCTATATTTTAAACACTGAATTTAATAAGATAGCCCCGGACCGATTGGGGGCCAATGGAGGTCGTTCATAGCTCGGTAAAAGTAGGTTTTTGAGAATTTCGTGTATCTAGGCGTGTGATGTACAGTTCTCCACTAAATTTTGGATCCTCAATCGATTGGAACAAATCTGGGACACTCCGCACTGACCGTTTTCCCCATAATCTTGCTCCAAGGAATAATCAACCATTGTGGAAGAATTCACAGCGTTTTAAAATCTATATTAGAGTAAGTAGATGAACCTAGTTTAGTAATTCGTATTGAAATAAGGATTTTCCAGTTGAAGTTCCTCCCTCTCTTCGACTAGTCTAAAATAAGCCCTTTGGCTAAAGGAAAGCCACAAGAACCTACAAAGCTGTGATACCAAATAGATGGATATCACCGGATCCTTCAGTTTTTTGCATCCCACTATAACAATCAGTCTGGCCAAAGACTGTTAACAGCTATTTTAACTTTATTTCGGAGTGTGGAGTTGCAATTCATCACTTACGAAAGTTTAAACACTGAATTTATTTCAATTGGTCCCACACCGATTCATACCAAGAAGTTGTGTAATTTTGAAAATGGCTACTTAGAAAAATACTCCACATTTTTGTCTAACCACTAACTCATGTTCTAAAGACATCGAAAAGTGATACGCACTCCCATTCGGAGATTCAGTTACCAACAAACCGTTTTCGAACAATTTGCAGAAATTGTAACTTATGCAAGGCCTGTTGTTTTTACATCTTGGACGATTCGAGGGTTTCCATTAGAGCTACTGTTGAATGCGTACCTTCTCTGATATTCATACAATCAAGCAGTCGGCCTAGTCTCGAATAGCAAGGGTTTGATGTTTGTCTTCAATTTGGACGTACCTATCATACTTAATAATGCCCAGAGAAGGCTACAACGAATCGCCGACGAACTGCCGCTGTAAAGTCTACAACGAATCATTAAAAGTAGTAATCACCTGGTACCGTTTGAATCCACGGACTAATGCTGTGTTTCCTCAATATGGATTGTTCATGGTAAAGTCGGATAGCTGACAGGTTACACACAAGATGCCAACCTTTTCAATACGTAATTTTGTAGCTTGTCTAAAATCGTATGCGACTTGTCTAAATCGAGTAGGACCACATTTCGGTCTTGGAACTGGGGTTCCATTTTTAGAATCGGGGGTATTTGCCACCTTGGGGATTTACATAAATGACCTAGGTGCCTCAGAGAAAATTTAGGGAAATGTAAATGGTCCTTTTTACAATCAATTAACGACAGGGAAAAGGGTCAGCCGTTTTTACATTTCACGCGAGGGACCCCTCTCACCCTCATTGTTATTCAAAACGAATTGCGTCAAATTATCACGCGATGAGGAAAAAGGGAATGAGATTGTCAGCACTACTGCTAACCTTGCTTCTCTTCGTTAGCATGCATTATGAGGTTTGTACAAAAAGTATTGGTCAGTGTTAATTACTCCAGCGTAGAGGGCCGCTCCACTTTTCTTCCCTCAAGTGTGACGCTTTTGGTTGGTTATTCCCTGAATAACCTGACCTGTTTTCATGCAAAAGTCAACCTCTCCGATTCGGCTCAAAATATTTTTCTGGACATTTCATGGTGTCTGGATAAAAAATCTGCAACTTCTTACACACGGGTTGGTTATTCCTCGAACCAGGCACATGGACACTATAAACCTCGGACCAAGCGTATGGAGATTCATTTTTTCAACATGGGGAAAACAGTGGGTGTGGCAGGTCCCGGACCAATTCCAATCGATTCAGCGTCCAAAATTTAATGGAAAATGATACCCCCCCATACGCCAGAAATCCCGAAAACACATATTCAAAATGGCTAATAGATACCCGATTCGACCCATAACTTCTTCCAGTGGGTACCAATCGTTCTGGGACCACTTCATTGGATTCATTCGCCGTCCGCCGTTTTTGGTAGTAGAAAAATTTCTAAAAATCTGAATTCTGATTTGGGGTAGGGGTCTGTTCCCGGCCTAGGACGGTCCTCGAAACTTTTCAGCCCAACCGGACCAAATTTGGGCGGGGTAGGGGTCAAAATGTGTTTTTTGAAAAATTGATTTTCGATATTTTGGGCGATCTAGGCGAGTGGGGTATCATTTTGCACTAAATTATGGACGCTGAATCCAATGAAGTGGGTCCCAGAACGGTTGGCCACCACTGGAAGAAGTTATGGGTCAAATTGGGTATTTATTACCCATTTTGAATACGTGTTTTCGGGATTTCTGGTACCTAGACGTGTGGGGTATAATTTTCCTCTGAATTTTAGACCCTGAATCGATTGGAATGGGTCCTGGGACCCACCAAACCCACTATTTTCCCCACTTTTGAAGAGATGAATCTCCATGCGCCTGGTCCGAGGTTCAAACTTAGTCTCCATGCGCCTGGTTCGAGGAATAACCAACCCGCGTGTAAGAATTTGCAGATTTTTTTCATGAGAGTTCCCAAGGTGATTTTGTGTATAAAATGGCGGGAGATCAATGTATTTCGGATTATTCCGGCCATCAAAAATCTGAAGGGGAGGTGGCGGAGGGGACGTATGTACTTACGAGTTACTAATAAGACGGCGTCAGACACCACCAAACCCGTTTTGGTGTAGGTATGCTGCATCCTATTGTTTAGACATAGAAGAAACTCACTCGACCAACAGGAAACCATGGAGCCCAGGGGATAGATACAAAGCAGAGGGGAGAAAACATTTCATTTCGGAAGAAGGTAGAAAGAAGAGGAGGTGGCGACTACTAACACTTATGGAAAACTGTACAGTCTTCTTTTATGATTTAAAAGAGAAAGAAGAAGAAGAAGAAAGATACGGTGTAGACTAGGCGCGTCATTTCATTGCATTTCTCTAACACAGATTTTTATGTACCTTACCAGCAAAAAGTAATACCATTGGATTGGACCAAGGTTTCAAGAGTGAATTTCTTGAGCAAAAAGATAGAGCAGAGCAAAAGATAGTTTCTATAATTTTCATGTTTATTAAGGTTAGTAGAGTTTCCAAAACAATGTTCAACAAGAGTATAATATCCAATGGCACTAACAATAAATTACTTAAGGTTTTACGATCACTTGATAGAGTAAGTAATATGTTCAGAAATGTATATGAACACGTCATAACGATTAGTAAAAACACAATTTAGTTAATCTATTATTGCAACAGTCCGTTTACACATTCATGTTTCCTCATCCATGAATTAAAGCTTCATTTTATTTATATATATAAATTTTTTAGAACGGTGGTATTATTCAAACTCGAACTATTTACGAGGTAACATAACACTAATAAATATGTACACCAATATAATGATTAGAGGTCACAATTGAAGGTTGTCGATATTGTTACAACCAATGTTTTTGCTGTCTTGCTGAGGTTTCCTGTAGTTCAAAGGCCGGTGCTCTCTTCGCCAAGCTAGTATGGCTTTCCAGATCTTAAGTTCCACTCCTCCTCTGAACAAAAGAAACAGATGAACAAAAAGTAAATACTACAATATTGAGTTTTTTCTACGTATCGAAGATGGAGAAATCATAGGGGCATATTATGGGCAAACTAAAACACGCAAGCTACCTCAGTCTCATTCTTCTCAAGTCCTCCCGACTCAAATACTGCACCATATCTTCAAAAGTGTACTCCTCAGATAAGATCTGTAAATTGTAAAGAGGTAAAATTTATCAAGGCAATAACTTACATACTTATTACGAGTATTTCCATAAGGCCTACAAAGCAAGTCAAAATACCGTTTCAATGGAACACTGGTCCACGCGCAGATTCCTTAGCCACTCAACCAGTTTGTGGTCGCAATCACCATTTGTCACGTCGATATGAGGAAGGGAAGATAGGTTTCCGTTGGCGTCACTGTAATGTATCATATTGATGTCTAAACCAAATATTCCATCCACTGCCTATAGTATACGTTTTTATTAAAATCAGAAATTCCAGTCAGCGAACCGTGTCAGAGGAATTGGTACTTAAAATCTGAAGCTTTATTGAAAACTTTTTTTTTTTTTTTTTTTGGTACAACGGTACCTACTCTAGAGACCTCGATGAAACTCTTTTCCACCAGAGCGGATTCGCCTACAATGATAAACCCATTTAGAATCATGTTCAGCGTTTTGGTTGGTTATTCCTTGAATAATCAACCAATGTTTTCATGCTAAAACACAATCTCCAATTCAGCCCAAAATTTTGTTCTGGACGTTTCAAGGTGTCTAGGTAAAAAACGCTGCAAATTCTTACACACGTGTTGGTTATTCCTCGGACCAGGAGCAAGGAGACTCATTTCTTCAACATGGGGTAATGGGAAAAACAGTGGATGCGGCGGGTCCCAGACCCATTCCAATCGATTCAGGATCCAAAATTTTGTGGAAAATGATACCCCACACGTCTAGGTACCGGAAATCTCAAAAACACATTCAAAATGGGTAATATATACCCATTTTCACCCATAACCTCTTCCAGTGGGTGCCAATCGTTCTGGGACCCACTTCATTGGATTCAGCGTCCAAGATTTAGTGGAAAATGATACCCCACACGCCTAGGTACCAGAAATCTCAAAAACACATATTCAAAATGGGTGATATATACCCATTTTCACCCATAACCTCTTCCAGTGGGTGCCAATCGTTCTGGGACCCACTTCATTGGATTCAGCGTCCAAAATTTAGTGGAAAATAATACCCCACTCGCCTAGATCGCCCAAAATCTCGAAAATCCATTTTTCAAAAAACACATTTTGACCCCGCCCAAATTTGGTCCGATCGGGCTGAAAAGTTTGGAGGACCGTCCGCCGTCCACGCCCACTTTGGTAGTAGAAATTATTCAAAAAATCTGAAATTTTTGTCAGGGGTCCATTCATGACTTTAGTTGGTTCTCGAAACTTTTCAACCCGATCAGACCAAATTTGGGTGAGGTAGGGGTCAAAATGTGAATTTCGAAAAATTGATTTTTGAGATTTTTAGCTGGACGCTGAATCCAATGTAATGGGTCTTAGAACGATTGGCACCCATTGGGAGAGGTTATGGGTCAAAATGGGTATCTATTACCCATTTTGAATATGTGTTTTCGAGATTTCGGGTACCTATCATTTTCCACAAAATTCTGGACGCTGGAACGATTGAAATGGGTCCGGGACCACCCCACCCTATTTTTCCCATGTTTGAATATGTGTTTTTGAGATATTTAATAAATATTATCAACTTTTATTAGATATTACAGGTCGATAAACAATTTTGATGCAAACACCGAATTTTCAGAAATCCCGGGAATATTTATATACTAGAATGTTGCGCAAATCGTTTCAGTTTCACCGATATGCCCCAAAATTTGACAGTTGATTTTGACCGAGCAGTCGAGAAAATGCTATTTCATATATTTGTGACAACATGGAAGAGGACGCCCTAATTTTGAATTTGGTCATTTCTTCCAGTGGGCGCCAATCAATTTTTTTGCCGAACAAACATTGGACACCCCCCACCCCCCATCCTCCCACCAAAATCACAAAAGTTGAGCCGGATTGGATAATAATAATAATGAAAAATTATTGCTGCTCCGGGTTCCTTTCATTAGACAGCAACACGAAAACGAATTCCTAACGAGTATTCTTGATTGTGTTTCTGTTTCAGGTTCCTTTCATTAGACAGCAACACGAAAACGAATTCCTAACGAGTATTCTTGATTGTGTTGAATGTTGAAGATATAATACCATGCACCTGGTCCGAGGAACAACCAACCCATGTGAATGAATTTACAGCGTCTTGAATATGTGTTTTCAAAATTTCTGTTACCTAGGCGTGTGGGGTATCATTTTCCACTAAATCTTGGACACTGAATCCATTGAGATGTGTCCCGGGATGATTGGCGCCCTCTGGAAGAGGTTATGGACGCTGAATCGATTAAAATGAGTCTCCATGCGCCTGGTCCGAGTAATATTTGGTTTTTTACTTACTGAGTACTCCCACTTGGCGCGTGACTAGTCAAAACTTGTTTTACAAGCTCTGCATTTTCAACAGCATTTCTCATAGCAACAAGGGACGACTTTTGAACTTCAACCATCTGTTTCAAGAGAGATTGAAAATTCTTTTGAACTTCAATCATATCTTGAATCAATCTGAAATATAAAGAAGATGTGTAACTTGGATACGTTTCGTGCCCCCTGTGTGTTAACGCTATGTTATTAGGACACAATAATATACAACATGCTTTCCTGTAAGCTAATACGCTAGCCAACTTACTTATTATTTTCACTTTTCAGAACATTAAACTGTGTCCTATATCTCAATTTACTGGAAGGTTGGTAGCTAACACTAGTCCTTTGAGAATTCGCTGTAGATGTGGAATTTACAGAAGGAGTTGCAGGGTGGAAATTACAGTCGTGATAGTTCTCTGATTCTGAAAGTTCAAATACACCGTTCATGCTAGGACTACTTCAAGACGTCAAACATGAGACTTTTGAGACTCGATCATGGTTACCTGGCGATACGATACTAAGAGCAGCCTGTACCGACGATTTGAGAAGCTGGTCGAGAGCAAACATCCAGTGAGGTTTGATTTTTTTCCCTCTCAATACGTGATTCACCTGAAATACACGAAGAGGGGCTTTAAAAGAAATGTATGGTGCGATTGAGCAGCTCTTTGGATTCATAAATCAAGCAGGAGCTTGAACCCCCTTTGAGAGTTTGCTGGGTTTTTAAATAACTACGTAGAAGGAAGAAAATAACTCGTAGAAAGAGCTCACAAGGCAGCTTCACCGAGGCATTTTAGCTTTAGAACGTATCTGAAAGGACAGTTTTCTAAGTGGTAAACAACTTACGGCATCTTGATATGAGCAGAGTGCAAAAGACAGATGCGAATTGAGCTTATTGTCCCCAAGGAACTCAGTCTTCAGTTCATTTATAGCTTGCTCTAATACTTCTTTGTCTTCACCAACCACGTAATCGCGGAGAGCGGTGTTGAGTAGCTCTAAATGTTTCTGCAACAACAGAGACATTTAGTACCAAAGAGTATTAAATTTCGATTCTGAAATTGAAGGAATTTTCAAATGGAACTCATGTTCGCATCAGCTTGACTTACTTTGGTCAGCATTGTGCCAGTGTCTTTCTTGCACGAGGAGAGCTCGTCATCAATACGGTTGAACCAATCATCGCAAATTTCAGTTTGGTCTTCCGAAAGGACTTCTGACAAAGTTTTCCTTCTCTGGCTGTCTTTTTTCGTTAAATAGAATTGGTCTTGTTCCAGTGGAGGTTTTGGGCCACCCTCTACCTCTGGGGACATCACTCCTCCTGCAAAACTGCTCCGACGAGACATCCCAGTGGTGTCATCGATGTCTGGAGTGTTGATGCTTGAGAGGTAAATTAAAAACAAAAATTGAATTCGAAGTCAACAATTAGGTAAGCCGCTTGAAACAATGAGTATACATATACGTATACAGTAGCAAAAATATACCCCACAAGCAAACAAACACACCAGGTCAGTGTGAGATGGTAAAATCCGGCAGTGAGAAAAACTCAGGAGAAAATCTCCTGAAGAACAATTCCCAAGTGTATTTCCGCTGAAACATTGGACTCCCAATGAATTCAGTTAAGTTATCCATCCATACAGTCTCATCCTAACAATTATTGTGAACAGAAGTGAATGATACCCAAAAATGTAAATAATTTTGTCGAATTTACAAAGAATTTTTTCGTTCAGATTTACAATGAAATAAATGGTTTCATAAGAATAGGTACATGCATTTTTTTTCTTGAAATTCGCGGCCAATTAAAATGTAATTTGCGGTGATTCCACTTCCTGCTGGTCCGCTGACAAGAAGGCCGATTTTCGGGACAATATTCTTCTATCGCCTGATTCTTCATTCATAATTCACAGGTTTTTGTAATTACTCTCGTCAGGATTACTCACACATTATTTGATAATAAATTTAATTTTAAATTTTTTAAAAATTGGTAGAGAATTTATTTGTTCACATTTACATTATAAATCAAAATGTACCCACCTGGCGCAGGTGAGGAGGGCGCTTCGACAACACAGGCAAAATCTACAAAATCTGAATTATTTATTGTCGTTTCTTAAAGTGGGTTAACCACATTTGCCCTATATTTCACGGCTTCAAAAACGTAACGTATCGAACGTACAACAGGCCCTTTGGCCTGGATTCCTTCCCAAGCTTCCCCAACGATTGGGTTATTAGGATGAGAGACCATCATGCTGGTACTAGGTAGCTCTACCATTAGGTTCTCTGATATATTATTCTAAAGACGAGGAAGCTGTAGAAACCGCTTATTGAAATTCCTACTATCACAGATACATCAACACCAATATCAACAAAAACGTTACCTGTTTATTGAATGACCTCGGGCAGGCATGATGATTGGGGCTAATAATCCGCTGCCTTTCCCTTTGGCAGGGTGAGTCTGAGTACAAGCACTGTCAAAAATCACACCACAAACACGCTCAAATCAAGGCACAAATTATAATACTCGTATTATTGTAAAACTATTCCTTTTTCAGTACGAGAAAGTTTCACCAGTGATTGTGGGCAAAAATGCTTGAGAAAAAGCATGTTATCAACAAGGAGCGAAATTACATAATCTTTCAGATTTGAGAGGTAAAACTCGAAGTAGCTTCACCACTAATTACTGATTATATGAGATGAAGGACGTTAAAATAAAGTTTTTGTATGGGATGAGTTTTGTTTGTAGTGAGTTTGAGTTCTAATTAGAAAGCCATTTAAGTAGTCAGAATGAAAATCATGTTAGTTGGTTATAGGCGATTTTAAGCAAAAAAGAAAACAAGACATAAGTTAGAGGCCAGGACGTTCTGTTCCGTACGAGCGACGTGTCACAGAGTCAATCAAGTACGAAGGAAATAATGAAAGCGTCATCAAACAGTTATGAATAAATCGTTTCAAGAGATTAGAGAGAAAAAAAATTATGGAGCTGCATTTGAAAGGATGTGAGGGGACTACGACTTTTGATTTAGCAAGGAGCGTAGAAACGCTGATAGTACCCAGTACTAGTTGACTGTTGTTCGTGATGGCCGACCGAAATCTCTTTCAAGTGAACATTGACCTGCAGGCCTTGTACTACGATGTTGGAATAAATTGATAATTGAGGAGATGACGCTTCAAAAATAGGAGTTTTTTATTAATCAAAAAGCTAAATAACCAATTGTCTAATCGCTGCATTAACGTTTTTATCATTCACCCAGAAAAAACAAGTTTTTGGAGGAAAGCCAAATCCCGTACGTACATTTCTTCCATACTGTTGAGTTTGTGGACGGTTACCACATTGTGATTGAAGGTGGACGTCGTGCTGCTGTTAGAGGATCCTTGAGATTTGTTATAACGATCAACAGGTACTGAAACACTCCTATTTAACGCCAAGTCTTGGGGAGCGATGTATCCTCTGGACATTTTCTTCTTACTACGGAAAGAGAAGAGGCAGTTAACAAAATTTGTTAACCTTTGCAGCCGAGCAAATAAGGCAGTTGAAAGCAACAAATCCTTACTCCGCCAAAAATGGATCTTCAAGAAGTTCAGAAGCAGTAGCTCTTTCGCTCGGGTTAGGATCAAAGCAGCGTTTGATAAAACATTTTGCTTTCTCGGACAGTTCATCCGGAATCGTAGGATGTATTTTATAAAATCCGACTTTGAAGAGAGCAGCCTGCGGTGATCCCAACTCGATGAAAGGAGGTTTTCCGGTGGCCATCTCAACAATTGTGCCGCCGAGGGACCATATATCCGCCTGAAGGACATGTAGGAAGTCGTAAATCACTCTAGTAGATTGATACTTTGACTGTACGTAGCTTTAAAAGTGAAGCATGTTCAAGCATACCGTATGGAAGGATAAAATTCTCTGAATTCGCACATGTACTGAACGTTACTTGGAACCTTGGAGCCTAATGTTCTTATTGAAGGAATTTTGGGGGATGATGTGGACTTACTGGTGCCCCGTAACCACGCTGCCCTTTGTCGATGACTTCTGGAGCCATGTACTGTAAGGTTCCAGCAAATGTTTCAGTGTCAGGACACATGGCTGCGAGACGTTTAGAGGTACCGAAGTCTGATATTTTAACGACTCCGCTGTACGTATTCACCAACACGTTGTCACCTGAAAATACAAAAAAAAAAAAAATGATTTCTACCCAAATTGGTTGTGGGGTCAGCCATGTGAACATGAAGAGAGACGAAGGGGCTTTCAATACCACATACATGAGTCTGCAGTGCTGGACAACAGTCCGATACATCCAAGGTTATAACAAACAAGCTAAACTGATTACAAAAACCTTCGCAAGTACAAACTTGAGAATGGTTGACGCTTGATCCACTCATGCATGAGGCGAGAATGTGCAAACGTTCGTGAAAATTAAAACGTAAGTAGCTTTGTGTTTTAGCATATTGCAATCTTCCTTCTTCGTAAAAGTTTGATCCTACGCGGAACTCCATGAAGATGTCATTGTAATTGTCTCAGCTGCCTCCCTCTTTTACATTGAGGTAGACTTCACGTGTTTGTGATATTTGACCTGCTGATGTTTCAACGATGAATCGCCTGATTATAATCAGTCTTACACACCCAAGTCTGCCAGCGGCGAAACACTGATACATAGTATGTGAGACGTGATATATAACAATTTCGATCTTAATTTCGGCATCACAATTACACTAAATAAGTAGCGCCAGATTTTCAATTTTATTTAACTTCACCTAATCTAAAAAATTGTAAATAATTGAAAGCACAATTTCTATAATAAATTTTTTACGAAACGCCCACCAAGTACATATTACATTCAGAATGTCGAGCAGCGAAGGATAGATCACCGGATTGGTGATCCATCCGAAAAAAACGGTGCCAAGAACACACAGTAGCATAAAAGGAATGATAACTTGGTAAGGTGAAAACTCTCAAGGTTCTCCACTGGCATTTTCTCCTGAATGTCCTTCAGTCATGCGCCTAATAATTAAGTAATTAAGGCTTACCTGCGTCCACATTGCGGGACCTGGCAATCAAAGTTTTATTTTTAAGTCCGCCCGACAGAGAATTCACGTTAGTGTCTCAAAAATTTCAACAAACATAAAAAAGGTATAGGTAGTGAGAATAGGGTGCGTAAATTACCACCTCAACAATATATTTCGGCTTTACAAGGCCATCGTCAAATGGTCATTTTTCTTGAGTCTGCTTTTTCCTAGGTGTAACATACACATATCACCGAAGGCACAATTTATATCATAAATTAGTTAACAGATTTAAAAAAAAAAACGATAAAAATAAGATCAATGAACTATAGATACAGGGACGAAAACACTATAATTTCTACCCTATTCTCACTATAATGGATTTTACTGATGTTAGAAGCGCCACACAACGCGAATTAAGGAAGTTATACCTTTGATATCCCGATGGACTATCTTCTGGTCGTGGAGATATTTGAGGCCCTCCAAAATTTGCCGAGTATAGTACTGGATGGTTGATTCGCTGCCTTTAAGCGGCCCCCATTTCTTCCTGAGAAGATTTGACAAGCTACCTGAAATTATGGAAGACAAGGTCCATATCTAAATTATTGTAACTCGTTCGTGCAATCATTGAGTACGAGGCTATCCGAAAATAAAACATTGTCAACCTACAAACATCAGAAACCGTGCGCAACAACGCAAGCAACTTTTCTTCTTAACAGGGAATACATTATTTTCTGCGGGTTCAAGTTTTACAGTATGACCCTCGTTTTCACGTTCTTAAAATAATCAATTTTGAGGGGTGATCAATTAATAAAGAGACTTTCAATTAATCGAAACTCACCTCCAGGGACGAGCTCCATAATAATTTTGAAATACCCTTCTTCAGACACAGACCCCAGATATTGGACAATGTTTCGATGCCGAAGCTGAGAGTGCAACTTGATTTCCTCTTGAAGGGGCTGAACATCCCTGGAAAACAATAAACATAATAAAAGATATTTCATCTGAAGGCCTGCCAATTGGATGAGCTACTATGAAAAAGGATGGACCGCTGTTCTTACCCTATTCGAGTTTCTGGGATTTCTTTGATTGCAATGACCACTTGCGTTTTTAGATCTCTAGCTTGATATACTTCGCCGAATGTACCTTTCCCCAGAACAATCCTCTTTTCATTATCATCCAGCTCGTATTCGAACTGGAACAAGATGTATCATCGGTAGTGAAAAATTGAAGGAAAATCCATGGAGGATGAAAAGGAATAAAAATGGTAACTGAGGTACAAGAGATTCACCTTAATCTGTTCAGACTCCATATCATCGTCGAGAAGGTGCTGTATTCCTTCTTGGTTTTCAGTCATTTTCAACAAGAGCTCGAAAAACCTCTGCCGCAACAATTGCGACGAGAAAAACATTTGGAAATCATCAGAGTTTTGGTGGACGTAAAGGAAGAGGCAGCGGTCATCTCGTTTATACAAACTGAAAGGTAAAACAATGTATTTCAAAACTTATCAGGAAAATGAGGATAACAATAAACAAAATTAAGAACAATACATGCATGACAGGAGTGAAACGAACCTAACACTTCGTATCATGTTCGCTGTGAAGTTCCAAGTGTGCATCTTTTTACATGTCCCTTTCAAGCATTCTAAACACACGTTGTCAATTGAAAGAGACTGTTCCTCGGCTCCCAAATTCACGGTAACATAACTGGGCATGTACAGTTTGGTGGGTTCCAGAATCAAAACCTGCAATGAACGGTGTACTTGCATGTTGAATTTCTTATTAAGGGAGGCATTTTAGCTTCAATCAACAACTTGCAAGAGGCGTTAAGAAGGACAGCGACATTCAAAAAGTAAGCAGCTGGGAAAATCCGGACAAGTCAACATTTGAGTTAGACCACAACACAGACGACGAAAAAGCTAATGCGATCACACAATAGGAGTTTCAACTCTAACTCCAATTTTTGATTAGAACAAGGCAGGAGAAACACCAACTTACAAGTTAAATTTTGAAAGATTATCAGAGCGTGCGCATTCATATTTATAAATATGAATTCGAATAAAAATCTTAAGCCTAATAATACGAATATGAATACAAATAAGACACAAATCTCGTCATCACTAAAATTCACATTTTTTATATTTGTATCTTTAATATAGGTACAACCATCCCTCACCATCCCAGTAAAAGCTTGTTTACAAGTTTAATGTGGAACTCATTTAAAAAAAATGAACTAATTAAACTAAAATGTTAAAATCAAAACTTGGACATTTAAAAAAATTAATTATTGTATTGATTTACCAAGAATTTCAGAGTTGGTTTTAGGAAACTTGGGTTTTGTTTTTCTTACAACAAAAACAACTAGCATTCCCCTTTTTGGAAAGGAAAAAATTTTAAAAAACCTAAAACTTTTCCCGTTTTTGGTCAATAAATTCAAAATTAACCAGTAACTTTTTTGTTTTTTCCCCCAAAGATTAGGTACATCATCAACGGCAATTTGTTCTTCAAAATTTACAGTGATGTTTCAAGTTTGATGAAATTTTCATCAAATCAATTTCACCCGACTTCCATCTTTTTGAAGAAATCAACCTTTAATTCTGGAAAAGATTTTTAAAAAAACGCACAATTAATGTAATTTGAGGTGGATTACGTTATGTTGAAATGACTCATTTCATGTAGCGAAAGTGAAAAACTTAATAGTAAAATGTGAGTTATAGCGATATTTGTGAACGAATTCAATTTTTGTTCCTACATGTTTGATATTATCTGTACTCGTACTCGTATTTTCGGATTGATTAATTTCATTCGCCTTTATATTTGTAAATAAGAATCCACCCATATCTTTGACCAACCCACCGCTCGATCGAATTGCTTTAATTCAAGCAAAGATTAGTTCGAATGAGCGTATAAAAGCTGTCGCCCAACATGCTTGAGTTTCACCCAGGCTGAATAGGTTTTGTGGGAATGTAAGCAGAAAATTAAAACATGTACCAATTAACCATGCAAAGCAACAATAAACAGTGAGTTGCGGCAGAAATCAGGGATATTTCGAGTACAGCATTATCAGCCAGGTTTTAGTTGCCGTAAAGCGGTTAGCTTATTGTGAACACCCTCCGACCAAGTTGTTTTGTAACAAACCGGAAATCGGATGGTGTCTTTGAGATCAAATTCGAGTGCTTCAACGAAATATTCCATCCAGAAGTCGAATATTTGCTGCTCAGGAGTCACTTCACTCTCCTCAGACTTTTTCCTAAACCTGCTTATCAATTTTATGTTCCCAACAGTTGATTTCAGATACCTGTTGCGGTCAACGTGAAGTTTTTAAATCGTGACAAGTGGACTAAAGATGACGCAAGAGAATATTCGACGGTCATTTCACTTCAACGACACTCACCAGTCTGGTGGTTTCAGCTTGAACATGCAGAGAGCTGCTTGAACCGCTTTACCGTAATCCTCAGCCAGAACACTTATCTCGAAAAACGTCGCAACATCCCAGTAGTCTTTGAGAGATGCGAGGCTTCCTTTCTTACCGATCAGGTTGTTCAGAGTCATACCTACGAAAACATTGACGTGACCATCACCATCAAACGAGGGCAAATCTTGAAAACACAAGCCGTACCGAGTGCTGTCTACGCATTGACTTTGAATTTACTGCAAATTCTTTCGAATGGTAGTCAATTAGCTCAATCGAGGTCTCTCCAACATGCGGAAAACGACTCGATGAGGGAAAATTGTTTTCGGTACCCATCGTAAAATAGTTGATGTTTGAAATTAAATGAAAGAATATAACCCTCAGGTTCACACTTTCATCACCGGACATTTCCAACCTTGTTTTGAGCGAGAACCGATCAACAGTCATTTGATCAATTATGCAGCGAGCTGACAAGATGTGATTTTTCGCCGTGAATATAGCGCGTGATGCATTGAATATTCCTATTTCGCAAAAATTGCACTGATACTCTAGTTATTTCAACGTGAATCCTTGAAATAGCTCTAAATATTGTAAGTTTTTCAAAATCCACCCTTTTTGTAATTAGAAATGTATCTTTACAAATGAATTCCACTAATAGGTATACCTTCTTTTTACGGAAAAATATCATTTCTTTAGTGTGAATACATTTGTCCCTTAATCGTGTGATGGAAAAATATTACCCCTTGAACTTGATTTTCATTAAGCGGTAATGCGATGAGAATCAAAACGACCATCGTTCGAACAGTGTCACAATGCTACTTATATTCTTTCACACGGGTTGGTTATTCCTCGGACCAGGCGCATGGAGACTCACTTCTTCAACATGGGGAAAATGGGTAAAACAATGAGTGTGGCGGGTCCCGGACTCATTCCAATCGATTCAGCGTCCAAAATTTATTGGAAAATGATACCCCACACGCCTTGGTACCAGAAATCTCGAAAACACACATTCGAAATGGGTAAATAGGCACCCATTTAGACCCATAAGCTCATCCAGAGGGACGCAAACGTTTTGGAACCCATTTCATTGGATTCAACGTCCAAAATGTAACAGAAAGTGATACCCCACACGCCTAGATCGCCGAAAATCTTGAAAATCCATTTTCCAAAATACACATTTTGACCCCTACCCTGCCCAAATTTGGTTCGATTGGGCTGAAAATTTTTGAGGACCAACTAGAGCCAGGAACGGACCCCTGGCCCAAATTACAGATTTTTAGAAATTTTTCTACTACCAAAAACGGCGCGGACAGCGCACGTCGTTGATTGTTCATGATTATTCAAAGAATAACCAAGTCCTTGTAGCAACATGGTAGGGACCACCTAATGAAGGCGTAGTGAACGCAAGACCAAGTCCATGATGATCCGGAAGTGAAGAACCGGTCAAACATCACTTTCAATTGGAGTACAGTACATTTTCCAGGTTCACCGATCAGCATTGCGACCAAAAGAAAGCGGAATATCACCCTCATGGTTAGCAATACATGCCCTTTTCTAAATTTATAGGCGTTCTTGGCTAATATGACTTGGGTTTGATCACTGACGGCATCTTCTTGCAATGTGCTCACGCCAATGTGTATTACGCCATTGCTCAGATGGCATAATAATTAAAACCTATTTATTATCCTTAATTATGTCAACTATATCATGATTGGGTAGTTACCAATATGTTGTAATTCTTCAGATTTCGAAAATTCGTTGCCCTGAATGACAAGAAGTGTGGCAAGATTGATTCCTGCGTATTCATTAGGCTGAACGTCAAAACCTTTCCGATACCAATGTATGGCACTGCTTAGACTGGTCATGTCTGTATACTGAGATTCAACAAATTTGTCTTTGTAAATTCTTCCACAAAGGCACACCATGTCGGGGATGTGGTTTTCCTTCTTTTCTAAGGCCTCCTCTATAACTCGGAGGGCTTTTCCCCTGTCTCCCTCCTTGTTTCTTCTAGAATAAACAGAAATCGTATTCTCAACTCAATTTTCACTCTCATCAAAGTAGTTGAATTTTAAATACTTCATTGTTTATCCAATTATCAAATATTAAACTTGCCGATTCAAAGCAAACGGGTAGAGGAATCGGAGAACAGGCGTTTGTAGATATTCATTCTTGTTAGGGATTGTTTTCAAATCTTCAACCAACTGTACCATTGCATCGTAATCCTGCAAAACAAGAAACCCTCTTCACGATAACCCACATAAAATGAAGACAAGTGAGGGAGAGAATAACGCCATCAATTCACCTGAATGTCTCTGAAGGAAATCAACATATTGTACACTACTTCACAGCAGAGAACTCTAGGATCATCCAATCGTTTCCTGAGGTTTCTCAGAACTTCTCTCAATTCGTCAGTAGTGTGAGTCTCCTTAACTTTTTTCAGATCGCTCAAAAACTTCTCCTTGATGTGTACTCTAGAATGATGAAAAATGTGAGCCCATCTTCAAATGCCTCAACTCGGATACTGCTGAAAAGTGCGACTCACTTGGCCTGCACTTCTACTTCTTGCAAAGTCTTGGTTAACCGCAGCGATAGCCTGGTGGTTTCAAAGGGCTGTTGGTCGTTTCTGTTGTGGCCAGTGCTGGTGCATAAACATGTTCCACTCTCGCTAACACGATAGCAAATCAACGAGTAAGATGTACCGCAGAGCAGCTAAAATAAATGTTATGAAAAAAGTTAGAAAATATGCTTCCCTAACTGCCAATTTATTTCCATTCGAAATTTGTGTTTTCAAGACTTACCTTGAACGGTAGCGACGAATGAGGATCATTATCATTGTATAGCAAGAGGTTCTCTTTCATTTTAAAGCTTTCTCTTACACCCAAATGGTAGAATAGAGCAGCACGTTGATCATGTATGGACAAATCGACGATGGCAACGTCGGCGTTGTAGAAAGCAGTCACGACATTAGTTTCGCCAAAATCCAATTTTTCGAACTACAAACAGCAAACAAAGTTTGCTCACAGCATACTACGAACAGCGAACAAAGTTTTCACAGCATAAACGAAAGTGGGAAAATTCATTTCTCTTTTAATGAAACCAAGTAGTACCTAAGTAACAACTTTTATACTCTGCACACAAAAAAGTAAGGGATGGAAAGAGCTCAATGTTAATTTCATTATAACTTGCACTCAAATTGAAGACCATCAACAGCTATTTGATTGTTCCTGAATTTCACGTGGACTATGAGAATGCTGGCATATGTAATGTTCCAATTTATGCCTACTATCACCGTCGAAATCCCTCCATAAATGCATAAGGAATTTACTAAATTCTCGTGTCCATAAAGCCGAAGTAAAATTAGTATATCCCCATAGGGAAATGCATCAAACAAGCCTGCGACAAGGATACAAAAGGAAAAACCAAAGTCGTTATTAACAGCAATAAAACATGTGTAAGTCACCTATTATCTATGTTCCCTATAAGGTATTTTTTTTACAACAAAGTGAACCATTTCGCTCAGAAACTAAACGAAAATCAACATTACCTGAATAAATTGGAGATATGCATTAACTGATATGCTTGCATGCCGAATTTCCTCAAATGCAGCTTTTCGCTGGTTCAAGTGATCGGCCAATGTCAAATCGATCACGCAGACGATATCCATTTTAGCTCTCTGAGATGATGACTCGCTTTGGTGGCTGCCGACACTTTCGGCCACGCTCCGGGTTTCAGGAAGTAGAAAGTGCTCATCTTTGACTACAACACAACAATAAAGAATAGCGAATTTATCAGCAAAAACACAGACAGGTTTGAGCCTCATACATGAGAAGTCTGCTGAAGCAGTACCACCGCAACATACCTACTGGATTACTGTGAAAAAGAAGCCTATTTCTATTCTTCATGTTTGTGGCTCGAAATCATTCAACTCATGGAATAACTGCTCACAGGTATTAAATTTTTTGAAATATCTTTCGTTTCGTAGCATCAATTTGCAGAACGGTATAAAAGTGAAAATTTGGCACCCCAATCAGAAATAATTAATACTTCACAAATTGAATGAATTTATTTTTTTCAGTCATAATTTTCAGTGATGAAGCATGATCGCACACTAAACTCAGCGAGTAATGTAGCCTACCTAGCGTCTAAAACGTAAATAAAGAAACTAGCTCGTTAAATAAGATTAGATATCAACAATTTCTCTCTGACAACTAACACGGACACTGTACGGAGTTGCGGAACGCACTAGTTACAAGCCATGTGGAAAAAAGGGGGATTCAGTCTGTATTCACGTTAATCGTTCTATTCAGCCGTTGATATTTTGGTTGGTTATTCCTTGAATAATCAACCTATGTTTTCAAGCAAAAGGTCAACCTCTCCGATTTGGCTCAAAAAATTTTTCTGGACGTGTCATGATGTCTAGATCAAAAAAGGTCAATGTCCGTCCGCCGTCCACGCCGACTTTGGTAGTAGAAATTATTCAAAAAATCTGAAATTTTGGTCGGGGGTCCGTTCATGGCTCTAGTTGGTCCTCGAAGCTTTTCAACCCGATCGGACCAAATGGGTGGGATAGGGGTCAAATTTGAATTTTGAAAAATGGCTTTTTGAGATTATTTGCAATCTAGGTGTGTGGGGTATCATTCCCCACTAAATTCTGGACCCTGGATCGATTGAAATGGGTCCGGGACCCGCCACACCCACTGTTTCCCCCATATTTGAATATGTATTTTCGAGATTTCTGCTTCCTAGGCGTGTTGGGTATGATTTTCCACTAATTTTTTGACGCTGAATCCAAAGAGACGGGTCCCGGAACGATTGGTGCCCTCTGGATGAGGCTATGGGTCAAAATGGGTGCGTATCTACCTATTTCGAATGTGTGTTTTCGAGATTTCTGGTACCAAGGCGTGTGGGGTATCATTTTCCACTAAATTTTGGACGCTGAATCGATTCGAATGGGTCCGGGACCCGCCACACCCACTGTTTCTCCCATTTTCCCCGTGTTGAAGAAATGAGTCTCCATGCGCCTGGTCCGAGTAATAACCAACCCGTGTGTAAGAATTTGCAGCGTTTTTTTTTTTTTTTTTTTACATGGAATCATATTTTAGCGATGGATCCTCCTGCAAAAAGTGAGATGAATTTCACTTACAACCGAGTCGTTGCTAGGGAAATGGTACTTCGTCATTTCTCATCCCACAAAATTCGTTCACCACTCGTTGGATAGCTCTCGAATTATCAAAAAATATCATGCAAAGCACTGCGAAGTGCGTGGGCAAAAAGCGTAGTTATGGATCCCGACATCCCGTTGTAAGTTTGAGAGGAGCTAAAATGTGATTCCATGTATTTTAAATTTTAGCCGTCAGGTTCAAAGTAATAACATCCGGGGGGTGCAGGAGGGGCAGAGCCCCCCACCGAGCCGCAAAGCGCCGAGTTTTTTTTTTTTTTTTTTAAGCCGTAGTAGTCATTGTATCACAGGTAGGTGTGTAGATGTGGGTAAAAAGTATTGTTAAAGTATTGTCGTTCCTGCAATCATATCATTTTTGATAACTTTCGTCTTTCCTTTTTACATTAAAAAAAATAATCGAAATTGAGCATATAAAAAGGGGTTTTGCCACGAATAGCTGGCTAGGTACAGAAAGAACCAGAATTGAAGACTACCGGGAGTGAAGTAAACCATTACTCCCCAAAGAAACGGTGAACATCTGTGAGGACGTTTTGTACATACTAAAGTGACACATACCCATAAATTTTGTACCAAGGTGACACAGCCATTCATTACAATATCACACCTACTGAGAGAAACGTTGCCTGTAACTGTAACATATTGCGTGGTGGCTCAAAATCTGAGAGTCTAAAACTTGAAAAAAATACCCCCTCAAGGTAAAACATAAGAGGAAGGAACTTAGGTACTTGTCAATTAGAACCCCTCCCGAGGGTGACCTGTCTACTAGCACCGTAACCTTCCCGTTGGACAGCGATATATACGATATATCGCAACGTAGCCTGCACCGACTTTAACATATTTCAGAATTATTTATTTATTTCAACGGTAATAACCATTTATGAAGAGGATATAAAAATTTTCAGTTCAGAACCCGAAAGAGGTTACCAATTTATACCCTAAAACACACATCAGCGTGGCAGCATAAACTAAAATTAACCGCTAACGTGGAGGTTATATATAGATCGATATATAGAAAATCGATTCATCACGCCATGTTACTTATATTTATGGTACTAAACTAAAGGCCAGGGAATTTATATCCTGGTAGTGCTTTCCTTCTGCTATTAAACGAAACATGCCGACGCTACCATTAAATAGTTAGTGACAGGCCATGTAACGACAATCTAGTGTTTGACAACACCGATTTCCAACGAGAGCTTACTTGGCGTCGTGGGATCAATTTCCACGGTAAGATTGGGGTTGATTGGCATGGTTACGATGATTCCAGCAAAAATGTCACGGTATCTAACGATTCTCAAAGCTGAAAAAAAGGAACTGATTACGACAATATACGTTATAATTTTTAAAATTAGCAAGTAAATAAGACAAACGGGGTTTCAATTTTGACACGTCAAAAAAAAAAAAAAAAAAAAAAAAAAAAGATTATCACTAGCTTAGAAAAAGAATGTCCGTCAGACAGGCAAGTGGTACCGCTACCTACCTCATATTCTCGTACAAGGGGCTATAACTTAGATCAGACTTATTTGTAAATTAATTAACTCAGTCAATTAGTTATTGTCGAAATATATCCGAAAGTTGACGTGAAGGACAAGTTTACTCGCATCTCGCATTCCATTCCATTCCCGTTTCCCACTCCAATCTTAAACTTGAAACCGGGATCAAATGAAACCTTACTTCCTCTTCTTCGTTCTTTCCATGAAGGGCACAGCCAAAAAAACCACGGAGTACTTACTGTTCCACAACTTCATTCTACTTTCTTCAAGAATCAGCGAGCACTTTTTCGTCGTCGTGACAAGGAAAAACTACAGAAGAAAAACCTACAATAGTTTTTCAGTGAAATCACCAAAACATGTATGGCAGCAGATGGGTTGAGAAAGAACGATTACAACGCTTGCAGCGGGCTTTTGACGAAATTAGTTTTCTGAATCCCCTAGAAAATATCTTTCAAGTTTCCTATTCCTTCCCGAATTCCATTCAAATTTTATTGATTTGTGTCAAACAAAGTGAGTATCCGAAGTGCCAACTAACATCATTTATAGTTTGGGAGTACGGGATCTGACGTGTTCCACTACAAAGGGGGGGCCTGTCTTGTCTGTCAGTTTGTGCGCAGGTGCAGATCACCCTTACGTGGCAGGGAAGTTCGGAAAGCTTTCCAGATTTGACGGCTCGAAGAAATTCGTGCTTTTCACTAATAATATTACTGAAAAATATCGTAAATCCGTGCTTATTATGTGTTAGTGAATCGAGCCCTAGCTTTCGGTCGTTGTACAATTTTGTTTTGGTAAGTGGTAGACGAACGGCTGCTTGCTACGAGTTTAGTGATGATGTAATGAGTCGAATTTTGTTCACTTTTCTCTCATTTCCATTTATCTCTGCTTATGTGATTTTGATACATTCTCGGATCCCTGGGAGATATGCGTGCTAATGAGAGTATCTTGAAGCGCACCGGTAGTTACTACCATTTAGGGCACTGCAGATCTTCGTAAAGGTTGAATGTGTGTCAATCTCCATCCTTTCTAGTCTCTCAATTTTAGACCATTGATAAATAAATTATTTATTCGTGCTGAAAAGAAAAAAAGTTGTAAGGTTATATTAGGTAAGTAAGTACTTCTGAATGCCAGATCTGTCTCTGTCAACGTTCCCGAAGCCCATTCTTGATTGTTCAAACTGCTGCATAGGGTACATGCTTCATTGTTGGCATTTGCCTGATTGAGCAAAGGGAAAGGTGCAGGTCACTTTGCCCTGCACTGCTGCCTATCTGCGTGCTTTTTTTCACTAGTGTTAAAACTCTAGGTTTCAAGAAAAGCGTGTCAGTGATTGGCTCTTATTGACAATGCACTTATTGAATTTGTGTAAGTATGTTCTTGGCAGCCATAACAATACAATTTCTCAGCCTGCAAAAGTTTCTCAATTCAATGTAATCTTCTACAGTAAATAAGGAGCTGAACATTCAATTAGAAAATTATTAAGCGTTCGAATAGTGTTGTCTGATTGCGCTCAGTGCGAAATAGGCTTCTTGAAACTGGTTTTGATTGGTTATTCCTTGAATAATCAACCTGTTTCCATGCAAAAAGTCAATCTCTCCGATTCGAACCAAAATTTTTTTTTCTGGGCGTTTCGAGGGGGTCCTTGAAAATTTTCAGTCCGATCGGACCGAATAGGGGAGGGGGGTCAAAATGTGTTTTCAAAAAATGGATATTCGGCGATCTAGGCGTGTGGGGTTTCATTTTCCACTACATTTTGGACGCTGAATCGATTGGAATGAATCTCCATGCTGCTGGTCTGAGGAATAACCAACCCCTGTGAAAGAATTCGCAGCGTTGTTACTGTTGGAATTGAGAGGGTGAAACATGTTCTGGACGTACCTACCCGAAACCCCTCTATATTTGGATTCATTGGTTGAGCAGTCAGTGCATTCTTACTTGGTAAAATTGTACGACCGAATCCGCCTAGATTTTTTCGCCGCGATGATTTCTGTTCCCTTGGGTTATATTAACCGAAGGGGTTAACAGACTTATGTGTAACATTCCTGAACAAGAAGAAAAGAAAAAAAAAATAATCCTGATGGGCGGATTGACATTAGGGTTTTTACATTGGAAAAACCAAATTACTATGTTCTACAAGCCCTTGTTCCCACTCTCCTAAGTCGGATTAAGACATCATCATACCAATTTCGTTATGGACGATCTTTCAATGTTTTCATTTGTTCCAGGAACATTTATGTGGTCATGAATCCTCAATATGCATCTCCTCAACAGTATGGGATTACTCAAAACTCCTATGGAGGTTATCCGAACCAAGGAATACCACCACCAGCTCCACAAAACCCGCCATTACCTGTTCAGAATCAACAGCCTTTCCCGCCACAACCTGGACTGAACACCTTTCCTGGTAATTCCCTCATTTTTCCGTTTGGTCTGTGACTGTTTTGTTGCGATTTTCTGCACGATCAAATGATGTTTGTTTGCATCGATTTTTTTGTTTTTTGTTTTAGGTTATAGCGTGACACCGAATCAAGGGAATGCCGTTCCTCCCGCTGTAACGTCTCCTCAGAGCCCTCTGGGAAATGCTCCGTCGTACGGTGGCATTCCCAACTCAAATTATCCTCCTCAACCCGGATTGCCTAACCAAGTGGTGCCCAATTTCCCTCATCAACCACAAACAGGGGGTAAATCCACTTCTCCACCAGATTTCCCCCATCCTCCCTCTTTGGCTCCCCAGAACCCTAGTGCACAGCAACAAAACCAAATTGGCCCTGAACAACTAAAGCAGATGCCTCAATCGAATATGCCTCCTTTGTCAAGTCAGCCTACTTTCCCATCAGCCAATCCTGCTGTCAATGCTCCCTCATTAACTCAATCACAGGGTTCACTGCCCACCAACATACAGACTGGCGGAGGGCCTCCAGGTCAAGCGACTCACCGAGGCGTTTCCCATGTCGCTCCTTCTGCACAACAAAATCCTCAACATCCACCAGTTCAACAACATCCACAAGTCAGTCAAGTACCAAGTCAGTCAACGCCACCACAAAACATGCTATTGCAAACTAGAGGCCCTGGGGCGAACACTTCTTCATTAGGGCCCTCGCCTCCACATCCTGGGTTTGCTTCCAGTCACCCTCTGGAATGACCGGTCCACCCCTTGGGGCTCCGGGGTATGGAGGTACTCATGCAGGAGTAGGCTCTCTTCAAGGTCATGGTGGCCTACCTTCAGGACCTGGGTCTCTAATTGGAGGCCAACCTCCAGCCTCTACCGCTTTACAAGGACCTGGTGGGCCTCCCCCTGGGCCTGGTTTCTATCCTCCTCAGCAGAGGATGCCCATGCCTCCTAGACCTGGCACAACATTCCCCAACCCTGCCAATCCCGAAAACCTTGTAGGACAAGTGGCAGGGATGAACCTGAATGGGCCTGCACCACCAATGCCCGGCCCTAATCAACAAATGGTAAATTATATTATTCCCTTTTTTCGTTACCATTACTAAGATTGTTTTATGGCTAAATAATTGCGTTTCAACCATCAGAGTATGAACGGCCCACCGAGAATGAGCCATCCGGGTATACCACCAATGCCCGGCCAGAGATTTCCTTCTGTGAATGGAGGACCAGCCCCTCAAATGAATGGCATTCCTGACCCAAATGCCCCTCGTCCTCCAATGCAGCAAAGATACCCCCAGGTTTGTACAACATTCCGTTTTTGACTATTATAGTTTTATTTATTTATTCTAGTTCTAAATTCACTCAGACCACATCATTTGAGTTTTCATTGTGCAGGACGGCACCCAAAACGTTCAAGCTTATCCCTCGATGAGCTCACCTGGAGAGTATCCTCCTCAACCCGGATACATGCCACAATCGGCACCATATGCCGGCCATCAACCTGGCTATCCTCCTGGACAACAGCAAAAGAGACTCGACCCTGATCACATGCCTAGCCCTGTGAGTTCTCATGAGCCATGTGAGCTCTCAAGCATGAACGTAATACGTAGCTTGTTGAAGGTGTAACTCTCATCGTAAAAAATCATCTGTACAACATGTTCTCTTTGTAGGAAATATGGTATTGTAGCTCATTTACACTGCTTAAACTCATCTGTTTTTATTAATATTCATTTAATAATTTACTTTTTAGATTCAAGTTGTCATGGAAGATCAACAGTCGAAATCTGGCTTGTTTTATACGAATCAGAAAGGTCAAGTCCCACCTTTAGTCACCACCGACTTCGTGACGGTTGACCAAGGGAATGCCAGCCCTAGATTCATGAGATCCACTATGTACAACGTGCCTGTCACTGCTGAGATGATGAAACAAGTGAGTTCAACTGAATTTTCAAATTCTTTAGGTGAACATGTAATCGAGAATACTTGTCAATTCTCACCTATCGTCGAATTTTTTGTATCTTCAGTCTGCTGTGCCTTTTGCGCTGGTCATCAGCCCCATGGCAGAACTCTCGGAAGAAGAACATCCACCGCCGCTTGTTGACTTTGGAGAAACTGGACCAGTGCGTTGTATCAGATGCAAAGCTTATATGTGTCCGAATATGAATTTTTTCGACGGGGGTAGAAGATTTTTGTGTTTACTTTGCAAGGCTTCAACTGAAGGTTAGTGTTCCTGTACAACTAAATTCAACTGAATCAAGTAGTTCCCCTGCTTCTGTTTCTTCATCTGCCATCGTCAAATTTTGCAGTTCCGCCCGAATACTTTCAACATTTGGATCATACAGGGCTAAGAGTCGACCGGTATGAGAGAGCTGAATTGATGCTTGGTGCTTATGACATTGTAGCCACAAAGGAATATTGTCGAGTGAGTGTCCTACCTATAATTCTGTTGAATACTCTTGAAGTACAGCACTGATTATTTTTCTACCAGCGTGATAGCTTTTCAATGACTATCATGTTAATACAGTAATTTCATCATTTTGGTGTCAATTTCAGCGTGTTTTTTAATTTCTAATCCAAGTTTATCTTCGTGTACTGTGTGCAGGACAGCGTTCCGCCTAAGCCGCCTGCGTTGATATTTCTAATCGACGTCTCTTACAACAATATCAAATCTGGCCTTGTCTCCCTTCTGTGCTCACAAATGAAGAGTTTCCTGTTCAATCTACCCAAAGAAAGAGGCCAGGAAAAATCATCGCTTCGAGTGGGGTTCATCACATACAATAGCTCAGTTCATTTCTACAATGTTAATGTGAGTAGTGTTTGAAGTTCTCCTTAAACATCATCTTTCAATTGAAATCGATGTGCCGAGCATGGGTTTTGTGGCAACTGCCGTTTTGATTCACGAATAGTTCTTATGGTACCATTATTGTTGAGCTAACTATGTGTAGAATATGCAGTATTTTTTCCGAAATATCAAGTTCAAAAAGAATAGATTTATTTTATCAGGTACAGTGTAAGTAATCTTATAAATGGAATTTTAAAAATATTGTAAACGGACCATCTGCTTAAGCTCCAATAGTCACTAGGAAAATTGCGTCTTTTGAAATAAATCGTGTTCCTTCTCTCGAGTTGACCGAACGTATCCACCTCATAAGGATCTAAAGCTCGTGTGGAGGCTTTTCTTCTGTTGAATGATTACCTAAATTATTATTGAACATTAAACAGGGAGAACATCCAAACTTCCACGCGGAAGGATCCGTTCATCAAACTTGATTGAGTGTTCCTCGGATAGTCAAAAATTAGTTATTTGTTAGTTTGTTCATCTCACATACTTTCCTGTATTTCACAGCCTAACTTAGGTCAGCCGCAGATGTTGGTCGTCGGCGACGTGCAAGAAATGTTTATGCCGCTCCTCGATGGGTTCTTAGCTGACGTTGAACAGTCCGCAAGTTTAATTGATATGCTCATGCAACAGATACCAACTATGTTCGGTGACACCAGGGAAACCGAAACTGTCCTAGCTCCTGCTATTCAGGCTGGACTCGAAGCTCTCAAGGTATTTCCTCTTGCATTTTCACCTCTTGATGAAGGTCATCATTGCTCAAGGATCAAGTTGTACGATGAATGGTTTTATTGCAGGCCGCAGGTTGTGCTGGCAAGTTGTTGGTTTTCCATTCTTCACTCCCTACTTTGGAAGCTCCAGGAAGGCTCAAGAACCGCGACGATCGAAAGTTGCTTGGAACTGAGAAAGAAAAAAACTGTTCTAAGTAAGCATAATAGTTTTTTAAATATTTTTTGAATCTTGATATTTACCCAGGATTTATTATTACGTAAATACTAGCCTTACAGTTTCTTTCTGATCGCACAACCATCCCTTATTTTCCAGTGCCTCAAAATAAGGTTTACAACGACTTGGGACAAGATTGCGTACAAGCTGGATGCAGCGTGGATTTGTTTATTTTCAACAACGCTTTTGTTGACCTTGCAACAATCGGCCAAGTCGCGAGGCTGACGGGTGGAGAAGTTTACAAGTATACTTATTTCCAAGTAAGTTATTTCTTTAAATATGGTTGTACAATAATAGTCTGTTGTTACACTGTAATGGAAATGCTCCGGGGGATGTTGTAAATGGCTGAATTCATCCTGATCCCCCCTAAAGTGGGAAGTTAACCTGAGTCGCATAAGTCTTCTGGGTATAAATGGGGCAAGCGTTGACACAGGTCAT
Organism: Cyrtorhinus lividipennis; assembly: GCA_019603395.1. Classification (NCBI taxonomy): domain Eukaryota; kingdom Metazoa; phylum Arthropoda; class Insecta; order Hemiptera; family Miridae; genus Cyrtorhinus; species Cyrtorhinus lividipennis. Next base: position 2,745,482 of record CM034000.1, read on the forward strand.
GAATCGTATACTCAACTAGCCATTTTGCGTCAGTTTTCTTGAGGTTAGTTAGTGCCACTCAGTAACCTTTATACGATTTCGGATGTAAGTATTTTAAAGGGAGTATATTTTTCTTGCGCTCAACAAAATGTCATTTTAAATAGGTGTCATTCCATTGTAATTTTGATGGTTGTTTTTATTAGAATAATTTATCTTTCTATTGTGTTCAAGAAAAAACCTAAGTAAGGTGAGTCTAGCTAGGAGACCTAGTAAAAGCCACTGCAAGTTGAAAGCAAAAAGGAGGTGCGTGTTCGTATGAGTTAACGCGCGTGCACTGCGAGAGGAAGTGGTACTGGGCAGACTACCTGCGCGCAATGTGTCTCGCTCATTTATTTTTATATGTCTAGATTTCAAATCCAAAATGTCCGTCCACTGCCCAGTCCAAACATTTCTGTTAAATTCTTGGCTTGTGTAAAATAATTATATACGTACATACCTTAAAAGAAGAAGTTGAGTTGGACGTAAGTTATAAGAACTGGTCTCGAAAATTTTTAATAATTTGGAAATAATTGATTTCTTTCCATCTGTAGGATACCGTATTGCATTTTCTAAGGTAAATTAATTATTTGGAGAAAAAAAAGAATGTATAAAAGAGTGTCACGCTAAGGAGGTGTAATAAATTTTTTGTTAGTTCACCCTTTGTTTCAATATTTCCATTCTGTTCCTCAAATCTCGTTGTCTCTTCTTCTTAGGCGGACTTGGATGGAGAGCGGCTTGTGAATGACGTCCGAGCCAACGTCAAGCGGCTGTGTGCTTTTGATGCCATCATTGCGCGTGAGGACATCGACCGGAGTTCGCCCAACAGATTTCTTCGGACATTTCTCATGTCTAACACCACTGATTTGAGTTGGCTGCTATTGATCCTGACAAAGTAAGAAATTAGTTATTGTACTGTGTAATTGATTAGTTGTTTCCATCTCAAATAGCCCATAGCAAATTCTGGCATTCTAAACGTTGCAGTTGAGATTCAATTAATGTTTTACAGGCCGTGGCTGTGGAAATCAAACATGATGACAAATTAAACGAAGAAGATGGTGTTTTTGTGCAAGCCGCTTTGCTTTACACTTCTCTCAGCGGGCAGAGGAAGATAAGGATTCTAAATCTTGCCCTTAAGGCTTGCTGTCAAATGACTGAACTCTACCGCACTTGCGAGCTGGACACGATAATGAACTTCTTCTCCAAACAAGGTAGGTTTTATAAGTCGCCCTTATAATTTCAGTTTGAAAAGATCGAAATCCAATACATTCTGCGACATAGTTAGCTTTTGGAGCGCCTTTTTGCAAAGTAGGGTGACATGATGAATTCTTGAAATGTTTCCTTTGGTAAAATGTAACCAAATGCTAATGTCGCCACGAAAGTCTACACGAATTGCCTGAGTTATTTGTTGCAAATACAATAGAGACTTCACATTATTTTGTATTCAGATGAAGTTTTGTACAAATTTTGTTATTGTTTCAGCCGTATTCAAGTTGATGGATGCTACTCCAAAAGCTATCAGGGAGAACTACATACAACGGTCAGCTCAAATCTTGGCTTGCTATCGCAAAAATTGTGCGTCTCCCACGTCTGCAGGGCAGTTAATTTTGCTGAATGCATGAAACTCCTCCCTTTATACATGAACTGTATGCTGAAGAGTGACGCCGTATCTGGTGGTAAATGATTTTGTGATGTAAACCAAAATAAAACCCGTTTGGTTGAACCATTCCCTGAATATTGATCTCAAATTGTTTTGCAGGTTCAGACATGACGATTGATGACAGGTGGTTTACCATGGCCGCTGTCTCAACTATGGATGTTTCCGTCTTCCGTTGTCTATTTATATCCTAGGCTCATTTCTTTGGGTGATCTGGGCGATTCCATGCCTACGCCAATAAGATGTTCAGCCGAAAAAATGGGAGACGGGGGAGTATATTTGTTAGGTGAGGTTCACAACTACGTGCCGTGAAGGCTTAAAAAAAAAGAAACAAGTTCTGTAGTTTTTTTTTTTTTTTTTTTTTTTTTTTTTTTTTTTTTTTTTTTTTCAGAAAACGGTATTTACATGTTCCTGTGGATCGGACTCTCAGTACCTTCTGAGTGGGTTTCTGCTGTGTTCGGAGTACCTAACGCGGCCCTCGTTGACACCGACAAGAACAGGTTGCCAGAATTAGATGACTCGCTGTCGCAAAAGATCCGTGACTAATTGATCTGGTCGGCTCCAGCCGCCACCGATCTATGCGAGTAAGCTATATTCCAGAATCCCCAATCTTTATCGCCGTTTATATTATTTGTTATCATGTTATTGACACTGAGAGGCGGTAGTGTTAGTATCGCCTCTTTTTCTTTGGCCAAAGGAGTTCTATAGCTATGATGTAAGAGCTAGTTACTTGGAAGGCTGAGCCAACAATTGCCCCCCTCGTAGATGGTCCTTTTTGATTCCTTAAGCCATTCAAGTTCTCAAAGAACCGATCCAAGCGTGAGCTTTAAGGGCCTCTGCCCTTGCTGTTTCTAAGTAGGGTGGGCATCGGATTAAAAACATCGATTTTTTTTAGACGTCAAACATCGATGTGTAAAAAATTGTATGAAAAACATCGATGTTTAAAAACATCGAAGTTTTAACAAAAATTATTACGAGTCTACACCACTTCTTTTGGGAGGCATCGCGAAAGAAGTAACAATCAAAAAAACATGAAAAACAAAATCAAAACTCAAAAAAAGCAATACCTATACAGTCCAAAAAGATTCAAAAACTGTTATAAAGTGAGAAGTGAGGGCTTTTGGTGGAGGTGGTTCTTCATCATATGCATGTCTTATCTAGAGTAAACCATAGTGTCAACTAACGCGCGGGACCTAACATTAAGCGACTACATAAAGTGGTGATTATGGTAAAAGATGCAGGGCTACAAATTGAAACGGTTGAATTCAATTTGGTTACTACAAATTGCAAACGTAAATTATGAGAGTAATGTAGGTATTTTGGGAGAAAGGAAAAAACGTCGATGTTTGAAAAACATCGGAAGCAAAACATCGATGTCAAAACATTCGATGTTTTTAGAAAACATCGATGTTTCTAAACATCGAGTATTCGATACCCATCCCTACTTCTAAGAGTGCGCCATTTTGATCTTCTGTACGAGAGCCTTTCCCCTGGCTGGCGCGTATAAATAAAAACCCTGCAAATTATTACACACGGGTTGGTTATCCTCAAATGGGGGAAACAGTGGGTGTGGTGATCCCGGTACCCATTCCAATCGATTCAGGGTCCAAAGTTTAGTGGAATAAGATACCCCACCCGCCTAGGTACAGAAATCCTGACACATACAAAATGGGTGGATACATACCCATTTTGACCCATCCTTCTTCCGGTGGGTGCCACTCGTTCTGGGACACACTTCATTGAATTCAGCGTCCAAAATTTAGTGGGAAATGATACCCCACACGCCTAGGTACCAGAAATCCCGAAAACACATATCGACCGTATACCTGCAAAACCTCGTAAGTCCGAATTTTCCCCAAAGTAAGGTAAAAGTAAGGCAAAACCTTACTTTTGGGAAAATTCGGACTTACGAGGTTTTGCAGGTATACGGTCGATGTACAAAATGGGTAATATATACCCAATTTGACCCATAACTTCTTCCAGTGGGTGCCAATCGTTCTGGGACCCGTTTCATTGGATTCAACGTCCAAAATTTAGTGGAAAATAAAACTCGCCTAGATCGCCCAAAATCTCGAACATCCATTTTTCAAAAAACACATTTTGACCCCTACCCCGCCCAAATTTGGTCCGATCGGGCTGAAAAGTTTTGAGGACCGTTCTCGGCCGGGAACAGACCCCTGACCCAAATTTCGGATTTTTAGACAATTTTCTACTACCGAAAACGGCGCGGACAATGGACGGCGGACGGACATTGACCTTTTTTGATCCAGACACCATGAAACGTCCAGAAAAAAATTTGGAGCCGAATCGGAGAGGTTGACCATTATCATGAAAACATAGGTTGATTATTCGAGGAATAACCAACCAAAACCTGTAAATGTTTTCACAAAAGTTTATCATTCGAAGTGGATCTCTCTCGTGTGGAAAGGCCCA
>CM034000.1:2749756-2769950 GCA_019603395.1 Cyrtorhinus lividipennis
CAGATCGACGTTACTTCCTTCACATCGTCCTTTATTATTGAGTATTAAGAACTAATTTTCAATTCAATATATACCTATTATGCGTGTGATTTGTGGTACGGTGCCTTCAAGAAAATGAATACCGGAGAAAACTTAGCTGTTTGACGGCACACTCGTTCTCCTGGTCGGAAGGCACAGGCTCGAAAATTTGAATAAAAACGACAGAACCAACCGTGAGTAGGAACAATGGAAATTCCAGTCTTTATTCGGCTCACTAAATCCGCAGGTTAGTTGTGGGAGGGAACACTGTTATCCACTTTGGTAGTAGAACCATTTACCTAGTTAGAAGACTCGGCCGCGTATATTTTCATTAGCCAATTGCCATTCCTGTGCGAGTTCTCTCCCCATCGAAGAACACATGTTACCTCTATCAGTTTATCTTCCTTGGATCGACATCGGATGTGAGGGTGAGATTATATCGTATTGCATTTCGATTAAGTCGGAACGGTTTGCAGTAATGTTGTTAGACAGTTTCCCTCCCAACAATTATAGCAGTTTTTACGAATGTGTACAAAGAAAACTCGGCATTCGTAGGAATGTACAACACGCTTCAGCCTTGATTGTTCACTGTACTGCTCGTGGTCTGGGCTTGAGACTTCTCTGGTCGATGTTTTGAGGCTGCTGGTTCAAATCCAGCACCCCCAGACACTTTTGTGATACCGCTTCCGGGCCCTTCACACTTTAGGGTTGTGCAGCTATGCCTATGTGACTCCTTTTCGTGGACTTGCCTGCAGCATTACCTGGTCATCTGCTTTCAACTCCATTAGACCTGAGTACCAGCAGTAAGTATCCAAATACAGCTGTCCAGGGTTAACCCCTGTTTGGTAGGGGCTTGTAAAATTGACCAACTCTCTCTGATAGATTGGAGAAGATCCAGCAGAGGTTTGCGAGGTATATAGCCTACAAGCACAGTGACGACTGATCAGATTTCAATTATGAAGAGACTCTGGAGACTGTGTAATCAGAAGACTCTGACTTTGCGTCAACAGGAATACCGATTGTATATTCGTTTTGGTTGGCTATTCCTTGAATAATCAACCTTTGTTTTCATGCAAAAATTCAATCTCTCCGATTCGGGCGAAAAAAATTTCTGGACATTTCAAGGAGTCTACATCAAAATTAGCAACTGTCCATTTATTTATTTATTTATTTATTTATTATAGCACGGACCCAAGGTCCAATTAACAAGAATATAAATATAAATTAAATGAGAACAAAGGTAAAATGGCTGGGTACAACACCTGCCAGGATAGCAAACATTTATCATTAAGAATCATTTGGCAGAGAGGACTTCAATAGCTCGCGCCCTTGCAGAGAGTCCGAGAAGAGATCGCAGGCAGCCTCTTGCAAAATCAAATTAGCCTGACGAGGAAGACGGAGAAGCGGACGGTCCCTGAGGTAATTTGTCTGTGCAAATGGAACGAGGAAAACATTGTGCGAACGAGAGAAAAATTGAGGCACATTGAGGGAGATCATTTGCAGAAGAGGAGGACAATCGATGACTCCATTCATCAACTTATGGAAGAAGCATTGATCGGCCACAGAACGACGATTGACCAACGGGGTAAGACGGCAGACACGTAGGATTGAGCCATAGTCGAGATCATGCCACGGGATACCCATCTTGAAAACAACGTAACGAAGGAAGATGTGCTGTACAGTCTCAATCTGGTGGGCGTAGGTGGCGTAGTATGGCGACCACACGACGGACGAATACTCCAGGAGAGGACGGACAAGCGAGCAATACAGCGTCGTTATGGCCTTGACATCACTGAATTCACGGGTGTTACGCTTTATGAAACCCAGTACCCTCCGAGCACGGCCAGTAACTGCGTCAATGTGTTCGCCAAAATTTAACTGTTGATCCAACAAGACCCCCAGATCACGCGTAACTTGCAAGCGATGGAGAGAAGTGCCAAGAATGGAGTAGTTGAAAATGAAAGGGTCATGCAGGCGAGAAAACATCCGCCATCCACGCTGACTTTGGTAGTAGACAATTTTCAAAAATCTGAAATTTTGGCCAGGAGTCCGTACATGGCTCTAGTTGGTATTGAAACTTTTCAACCCGATCGGAACAAATTTGGGTGGAGTAGGGGTCAAAATGTGTTTTTCGAAAAATGGATTTTTGAGATTTTTGGCAATCTAGGCGTGTGGGGTATCATTTTCTCTTAAATTTTGGACGCAGAATCCAATGGAATGGGTCCCAGAACGATTGGCACCCACCGGAAGAAGTTATGGGTCAAAATGTGTATCCTTCTACCCATTTTGTATATGTGTTTTCAAGATTCCTGGTACCTAGGCATGTGGGGTATCATTTTCCACTAAATTTTGGACCCTGAGTCGATTGGGATGGGTCCGGGACCCGCCACACCCACTATTTCCCCATTCCCCATGTTGAAGAAATGAATCTCCATGCGCCTGGTCCGAGGTTTAAATTAGTCTCCATGCGCCTGGTTTGAGGAATAACCAACCCATGTGTAAGAATTTGCAGAGTTTTTTGATAGAAGAGTTCTCTTATATTATTTTGTTTTATCATTTGTTCCTGATCTGATATTTGCTACTACTAAAACCGCGTACGGCGGACGGACATTTGCTTACTTTAATCTAGACACCTTGAAACGTCCAGAACAAAAACACAGGAACGTAGGAACATTCAAGGAATAGCCAACCAAAACACAACATTGATACGTAACGCTTTTCGGCTCGTCAGTCTATGGCTAAAGCGTATTCTACGCTAAAAACATTACAATGCAAACAAGTGCAACAACTTCTAGATTCAGGGAACTCTTCAGTTCGAATCATGATTTCAATCCCTTTTCCTTTCTAAATCCTCAACGCAGATCCATCTAAAAAAGATACGATCTGAAGACGCAAAGAAGGGTATAGGTGTTAGCCAGTGTAAGGTGCCATTCACCTGATGGCAATGGCATAAATGAAGTAACTTTCATATACATCAAGACCTTACTGAACGCTTACGACCCAAATATCACGCTACTGAGATGATTGAGGTTTGGGAAATGAGAGGTGATAGCATGTATAAAATATTTGACCATCAGTAGTCAAATATTTTATGGAATATGCAGGAAGATGGACGGTTGATTGCCTCGTTGAGATGTGATTGTCTCCCAAAGCATGCGGACAACTGAGTGCGAAATGTGTACAATTCTTCTTATATGAAGGGGAAAGCGATGGCCGAAAATCCCGGTGTGGAAATTTGAGGGGAAACACATAATGAAGAGATCTTAACATACACCAACCCGATTTCCAGTGAGAATAAAAACATCATCGCATACCTTTCGAATCAAAAATCTATGAGCGTAAACAACATATGAATGAATGGGAGTTACTCATCAAGAACATATTTACCATCGTGGTAGCAATATAAGTGAGATATTACAATGCTACTAGAAACTCGGTATTGAAGACTACCGTTAGTTAGTAAAAAGTAACCACGGCGCCAAAGAGAAAACGCTGCAAATTCATTCACAGGGGTTGGTTATTCCTTGGACCAGTAGCATCCTATACTATTCTTTAAATAATCAACCTATGCTCGTACTTGTGTGTTTTTAGCCAAAAATCTCAGAAAACCTCTTTCAATATTAGTAATTGGCACCCATTTTGACCCAACCTCCCTCCAGCAGGTCCTAATCGGTCTGGGACCCATCTAAATCTATTCAGCATCCAAAATTGAGTTAAAAATGATACCCCACATGCTTAGGAAAACACGCATTCAAAACCCATGCTCATATTTGTGTATTTTAGCCGAAAATCTCAATAAACATCTTTCAAAATAGGTAATTAACACCCATTTTGACCCCAAACTCCCTCTGATCGGTCTGAGACCCATCAAAATCAATTCAGCATCCAACATTTGGTGAAAAATTATACCCCACACGCCTAGGTACCCAAGAATCTCGAAATCCCACTTTCAAATTAGGCACGTAGGCACCAATGTTGACCCAAACCCCCCTCCAGCGGGTTCTAAGCGGGTTCTGGGACCCATTTTAATCGGTTCGGCGTCTCAAATTTAGTTAAAAATGACACCCCACATGCCTAATTCACCGAAAATCTCAAAAATCCATTTTTCAAAAAACACAGTTTTACACCTACCCCGCCCAAATTTGATCCGATCGTCTGAAAAGTTTCAAGAACCAACTAGAGCCGAGAACGGGTCCCTGACCAAAATTTCAGATTTTTAGAAAAATTCCTACTACCAAAAACGGCGTGGACGGCGGACGGACATTTTTGAATTTTGATCTAGACATCATGAAACGTTCAGAAAAAAATCGCGGGCCGGATCTGAGAGGTTTACATTTTGCATGAAAACATAAGTTGATTATTCGAAGACTAACCAACCAAAACGCTGCAAATGCATGGAGACTCATTTCTTCAACACTGGGAAAATGGGGGAAACAGTGGGTGTGACTGGTCCAGGACCCATTGCACTCGATTCAGGGTTCCAAATTTATTTTAATTATTTTTCCAAATTTAAACGATACTCCACACGCCTAGGGACCAGAAATGTCGAAAACACCCTTTCGAAATAGGTAGATAGGCACCCATGTTGACCCATAACCTCATCCAGAGGGCACCAATCGTTTCCGGACTCATTTCATTGGATTCAGCGTCCAAAGTTTAGTGGAAATTGATGATCCACTCTCCTACATCGCCAAAAACCTCAAAATCCATTTTTCAAAAAACACATTTTGACCCCTACCCCGTCCAAATGTGGTCCGATCGGGCTGAAAATTTGAAGAGGACCAACTAGAGCGGGGTACGGACCCCCGATCCAAATTTCAGATTTTTCGAAATTGTTCTACTTTCAAAAACGGCAGACGGCGGTGGACGGCGGACGGACATTTGACTTTTGCATAAAAACAAAGGTCGATTATTCAAGGAATAACCAACCAAGATGGAGAAATTTTACAATAAAAAGGAATAAGAGTAAGATGAGGAGCCATAAAATACTAGATAATTATAAAAAAGTGCTCTCCTGGTAATGGTGACAATATTATTGCTCCATTGTAACATCAGTTTTGATTTTTAAGTGTTTAAGAGTTCAGTGTATCGATTGTGAGACGGTAAACAAAGATCGGTTCACAGACCAACAATTCACTTCCTCATTTGAAGACAGTTGTTGCGAAACTTCCTATTAGAAAGCAAAAATACAGCGTGGAAAACCATCCATTCAACCAGGATACTTAGCAATTGTGACGAATAGAGTTCTCGCGTCGCTGTTTGCCTGAGTTCCGATCGGTCTATTGAGGCGATTCGGACGAGAGATACTTTGCGAGAAAGGCGATCAGCTGTTATAGTGAGGTGATAAATCTGACGTTATGGGCCCACCGATGTGCTACTATATACTACTAACGGAACTGCCTTCCTCTAGTATGATGATGACAAAAAAGTAAGCTTTCTAGCCATATCCATCTGTCCTGAGCATTTTTAGCCCGAACAGCAAGTGGACATTTTGGAACTTGAATCAACGCACTTTGATAAGTACGCAAAAAACGCTGCAAATTCCTTCACAGGGGTTGGTTATTCCTCGGACCAGGCGCACGGAGACCCATTTCTTCAACATGGGGAAAAATGGGGGAAACAGTGGGTGTGGTGGGTCCCGCACCCATTCCAGTCGATTCAGGGTCCAAACATTACTGGAAAATTATACCCCACACGCCTAGGTACCAGAAATATCGAAAGCACGCATTTGAAATTGGTAGATTTCACCCATAACCTCATCCAGAGGGCGCCAATCGTCCCGGGACCCATTTCATTGGATTCTGCATCCAACATATAGTAGAAAATGATACCCCACACGCCTAGGTGCCAGAAATCTCGAAAATTCATATTCAAAATGGGTAGATAGCTACCCATTTTGACCCATAACTTCTTCCGTCGGGTGCCAATCGTTCCTGGACCCATTTCATTGGATTCTGCATCCAAAATTTAGTGGAAAATAGGGATGGGTATCTAATTTAAAAACATCGATGTTTACTATTCGATGTTTTTTCGACTTCAAACATCGATGTGTAAAAAAATCGTATAAAAAACATCGATGTTTAAAAACAACGACAAATGTTATTACGAGTTTACACCACGTAATTCTTTTGGGAGGCATCGCGAAAGAAGTAAAAATCAAAAAACATGAAAAACAATCAAAACTCAAAAGCAAAACCGATACTGTAAAAAAAAAAAAAATTCAAAAACTGTTATAAAGTGAGAAGTGAGGGCTTTTGGTGGTGGTTGTTTCTTCATCATTATGCATGTCTTATCTAGAGCCAACCATGGCTGACTATACGCGTAACATTAAGCGACTTACATAAAGTGATAAGTTACGGTAAAGATGCAGGTTACAAATTGAAACGGTTGAATTCAATTTGGTTAACTACAAATTGAAACGTAAATTATGAGGGTAATGTAAGTATTTTGGGAGAATGGATAAAACGTCGATGTCTGGGAAAAAAACATCGATGTTTTTCAAACATCGGAAGCAAAACATCGATGTCAAAACATTCGATGTTTTTAGGAAAACATCGATGTTTTTCAAACATCGAGTATTCGATACCCATCCCTAGTGGAAAATGATACCCCACACTCCAGGATCGCCAGAAATCTCAAAAATCCATTTTTTGATGAACACATTTTGACCCCTACCCCGCTCAAATTTGGTCCGATCAAAGTTTCGAGGACCAAGGAAAGCTAAAAACGGGTCCCTGAACCAAATTTCAGATTTTTAGAAAATTTTCTACTAAAAAGACGGCGTGGACGGCGGACGGTCATTGACCTTTTTGATCTTGACACTTTGAAACGTCCAGAAAAAAATTTTTGGGCCGAATCGGAGAGACTGAATTTTTGCATGAGAACAAAGGTTGATTATTCAAGGAACAACCAACCAAAATGAAAATTTTTCTCTACTTCCAACATATCACAATTATCCCAGTTCTCAGGACACTGACTTGCATACAAGTTTGATGTTCGTCCGTTTCGAAATCAAGTCCAGCTTTGCCAAGGGACTACCTACCAGCTCAGTGAAAGGGCATCCAGTCATAAAGGAGACTGCGATGTTTGAAATGACGAATGACGAATCAACTCAGGTTGATGAAAGGAATGTTGAAACCATTCTAAAGACGGCTCAGATGCCCAAAATAGATTATCACATCAATTTGTTCCACATTTATTCGTTTCTACCGTGAAATTCGCTAATGACTCGTTTCATTTCACAGATGCAATATTTCATGGTTTATTTTAAAGAATATTCGCGATAATGGAGATTTCAAAAACCCAACGAACCTAAGAGGAGGTGTTAATACGGTAGGCCAACTACTCTGTAATCGGTCAAGATTGAAGCAGAAACTCGGTCAGTTTCACGGTGACGACCCCGACGCCAGAGTTGGAACACTTTGGTCGAACATCAATCAGGACGGGCATTGTTGAACGTATAAAGGAAGACTCGGTCTGGTGGAGCAAGAATGGATCATTTGGCGTTTTTGCATAACGCAACTGTAACTATGATGTATCAGCCGAAAAAAAATACAAACTGCAAAAGCATCGAGGAAGTTGCGAAATGCGATTGTCCCTCGACTGCCTGAGGATCCTCAGTGGTGGTAGGGTGGCCATTTGACGGCTCATGTTGTTGGGGCGGAGATGAACAGGACCATTGATGTTGCATAAGGGTTAGGTAAGGTAAGTTAGGTAGCTGGACCTACGAACGGCGACCTAGAGGATGTCAGGGCACCAATTACCCTTTTCAGTCCTCTTTTGCCCTTACCTTGCTTCCACTGATGGTCAGGCTGATCACAATTATATTAGGTATGAGAGGAAAGCGGTCACTACTGGCAGTAGGCCCTTTAGGGTCCGCATTTCCAGACCCAAATTAAACGAGAAAAATTGTTCTGGGAATCAAACGAATAAAAACACTGCAAATTCTTACACACGAGTTGGTTATTCCTCGTACCAGGCACATGGCGACTCATTTCTTGGGAAACAGTGGGTGTGGCGGGTCCTGGACCAATTCCAATCGATTCAAGGTCCAAAATTTAGTGGAAAATGATACCCCACACGCCTAGGTTCCAGAAATATCGAAGACTTGGTCAGGGACCCGTTTCCGGCTCTAGTTGGTTCTCAAAACTTTTCAACCCGATCGGACCAAATTTCAAAAATGGATTTTCAAGATTTTTGGCGTATCATCATGGGGATATCATTTTCCACTAAATTTTGGACGCTGAATAAATGTGGTCCCAGCGTTGAGCCCCACTGGAAGAAGTTATGGGTCAAATTGGGTATATATTACCCATTTTGAATGAGTGTTTTCAAGATTTCAGGTACCTAGGCGTGTGGGGTATAATTTTCCACTAATTTTGGACCCTGAATCGATTGGAATTGGTCCAGGACCCGCCACACCCACTGTTTCCCAAGAAATGAGTCGGCATGTGCCTGGTTCGAGGAAAAACCAACTCGTGTGTAAGAATTTGCAGCGTTTTTATTCGTATGATTCCCAGAACAATTTTTCTCATTTAATTTGGGTCTGGAAATGCGGACCCTAAAGGGCCTACTGCCAGGTAAGGGCAAAAGAGGACTGAAAAGGGTAATTGGTGTCCTGACATCCTCTAGGTCGCCGTTCCTGGTCCGAAGTTCAAATTAGTCTCCATACGCCTGGTTCGAGGAATAATCAACCCACGTGTAAGAATTTACAGCGTTTTGATCTAGACAGCTTGAAACACCCAGAAAAAAATGTTGCCCCTAATCGGAGAGGTTTACCTTTTTCATGAAAACATAGGTTGATTGTTCAAGGAGTAACCAACCAAAACTGCAACATGAACCTGAATTGTTTGAACGTCAGAGTTTAGCCGCAACACATGCAAAATGAAGGCCTAGGCTGCATGGCTATGAAATGCTCATCCTTCAATTTATACTGATTGACTTACAAACGAGCTCAAAGTTCGCTTCGTTTCATGCTCGACAGCTGACAGATGCCAAGATCAAAGGGTCAACGATATCATAGCAACAGGAAAGCTGCACAACGATACCTACGATGGGCCTTAACGGCATCCCTTAAATACGATTAAATCTTGACATTGTGATATGCCTTTGTACTTTGGGAGGTTCAGTTGTATTTGCATTTGATGTGTAGCTGGTCAACGGCTAAGTACGCTGAATACAATTTAACGATAAATGGCTGTTCATGCGGTTCTGAAAGCCTCCGAGCATTCCATCTCCATTTCTCAGTGTCTTTTTCTCTCTCGGAAAATTGTTTTACCTTGTTTTTTCCCAATTTTGGTTACGTAATTGAAAATAAACATTCTGTTGAATGAGGCGAAGGAGCTCATAATACCCATTCTTCATTCATCAGTTTTCCCCATTACGGAAAAAGTCTTTTTGGCATGCTCAAGGGATGTGGCGAATACCTTTCCGCTGGTGCAGGCGCTAGTTCATCTTCTTGACATTTCCAATCAAACGCCCTCACCGAAATGGTTTTCTATTTTTGATTTATGATGTTTGAGGTTCAAACGTCCCACCCTTTTCAGCGTGATTGAGTGAGAAATCAGTTCGCAGTCGCTTCCTCAAGTCTTACGTAAAAGTCAACGGAGCCGACGCGTAGGAGAGTTTGACCAAGGATGAAAAATTTCTATGAGATACCACTAGTTTTTGATAATATTAGTGACAACATCTCAATATCATAAACCATATAACTCGTGTGGGCGAACCTGCCCCCCAAAATAATGGAGTTTTCCAAATGTTTTGACAAGACCTAATAATATTCTTGTTTCTATTCCATCAGTATCGTAGGTAAATACCCCATACTTGAATAAAGAGTATCTCTCTTTGAGTGTCGAATAGGCGGGGGACAATTTTTGGTTGTTCCAGCTGCGAATGTTTTCCTTAACACATAGAAATGTACAATTAATTTAATAGTTCGATTAGGGACTTTGATTAATCGGACAATCAAAATTAACAATTGAAATATATCGATTACACGATTATTCAAAATTATTATTTTGTAAGGGAATTGAGCTTAATAAATTATGATTTCGTAGGTTGGTTGCTCCTTGAATAATCAACCTATGTTTTCATGCAAAAAGTCAATTCGGCCCAAAATTTTGTTTGTACATTTCAAGGTGTCTAGATGAAAATTAGCAAATGTCCGTCCTGATATACCTGCGCTAGACTGTTCCTGAGGCCATGTGACCCATTAAAGTCTATCCCAGTCGTGTTTCCCCTTTTTCTTATCTTTGCGCTAGATCGTCTGGTAGCCCTACTCTATGGCTCTATGGCTTCCCCGTATATCAGGCACCCCACCCTCTTCCGGCGTCCGCCTGCCTGTGGCAGCCCAGGGTGGTTCTCGTGGAGGTGCCGGGTTTTCCAAGGGGTCTTTTAGTTCAATCTTTTGCTCTGCTAGGCCTCCGTACTAACGCGCCTCTTCTTGTGCTTGCGGTCTTCCATCATTGGCATGTAATGAGCTTTAGGGTGGGGGTGGCTGTGGAGCTGTTGGGACTTAGTGCTTAAGCAGATGTCCGTCCGCCGTCCACGCCGTTTTTGGTAGTAGACAATTTTCTAAAGACCTGAAATTTTGGTCAGGGACCCTTTTCCGGCTCTAGTTGGTCCTTGAAACTTTTCAACCCGATCGCACCAAATTCGGGAGGCGTAGGGGTCAAAATGTGTTTTTGTAAAATGGGTTTTCGGTATTTTTGGCCATCTAGACGTGTCGGGCATCATTTTCCACTAAATTTTGGACACAAAATCCGATAAAATGGGTCAAAATGGGCGTTTATCTACCCATTTTGAATATGTGTTTTCGAGATTTCTGGTACCTAGGCGTGTGGGGTATCATTTTCCACTAGATTTTGGACCCTGAATCAATTGGAATGGATCCGGGACCCGCCAAACCCACTGTTTTCCCAATTTTCCCCATGTTGAAGGAATGAGTCTCCAAGCGCCTGGTCCGACGAATAACCAACCCGTGTGATAAAATTTATAGCGTTTTGTGTTGGTACGTAGAATGTCAATTTTGCATTCCCGTACTTGGCGATTGAACCATTTCTCCCGTTTTTCCAGATTTGTTGAAGGCTTACCTGTTATTTTATAGATTTGTTCGTATTAAAGATATAACATACGAGTAGCATCATCAATAATAATATTATAACAATAAATATTTGTAATAAACTGCCGGAAGAGGGTGTAATAATCTAATTCACTACGTAATTCTTCTAAGGAAAATGCACCTAAGAACACTGGCGAATAGCTAAAATCTTCATATGGCAACGTTTGAAATGGCCGAACTAGAAGGGTGTTGATTGTCGTCATTTGTTCTACACCGGGACAATGTGATGAATGGGTGTTGACAAAAGAGGCGTGTTCTTGCAGGCATGACGAAATTGATTCTTATTTCGTCTTCCTCCCCCTCTCTCCGAAATACGGCCCAAGAAAAGGTGGTTTTGCTCATCTCGATCTGAACGGATTTGGATCGTGACCAGCGTATAGCTGAGCTTGGTGACGTTTATTCGTGGGTGACGTTTATTCGTTGCCATACTCCAAATTACAAACGCTGGTCGCCAAAATGGTAGTCAAATGCGAACTCTTGGTTCAAACTACATTTTGGTTTGCAGGTCAGTAGAAAATGCCGCATAAGTATTAGTGATCTACAGAAGCCAACTTTCGATTTCCAACCGTACTTTACAAAAGAAATCCTGAAGTACTGCCTCAGTCGACAGGCACGTATAAAGAAGATTTAAACCGCAACTGTCTAGAGCATATCCGGGGATGATAGTCAAAGCCAGGAAACACACATTGACATCACCGACGAACGCGACAAAAAAAAAAAACCTCCCTAGAATTCAAATGTCATCCCATTTGACGAATCCGATCGATGTGAAGACTCGACCGTGACAATCGCGGTCCTTGAAGCCAGAAGTGATGACGCGCATAGTGAGGAGGGAAGACTTTGTCTATCAAGGTTCAGGCATTCTTCATATCCTCAACATTGAGGCACTCACTAGGAATTGGCTCGTACCGGTAATTATTTGATCGGTGAGCACAGTATTCACGTGACTTCACTTTCCATTCAAACCCTTATTCCGGCGTGGGGTTTGTGGGGTGAGCATTTGAACGGTTTGCTCAAATGGGTACAATGGGTTCAGTAAGTGGCTCGTCAATTCACCAAAATTTTAAGTTATTTGTAGACCTGACCTTCGTAGACACAATTTTTGGGGGAAAATGGCAGATTATCCATTGGTTTAGAAAAGATTCAATGTAATTTACTCGCCAATCCTTTTTGTTTTGAGTTTTCAACATTGGAGATGGGAAATTACTCAGAAGTATTCTCCACCTTACGGGCCATATTGTGCCTTCAGAATCGTTTACAAAGTCTGATTTTGTAGGTACGTAAGACTCAATTTGAATTGTAGTAGTGAAGTAGTGACTATCTTCCAAGCCTGCCACCCCAAAACGGAGAATAATTTAGTATAGAATAAAAAGTACGGTACATTATAATGGGTTTTGGTTGTTTATTCCTTGAATAATCAACCAATTTTCATGCAAAAGGTCAATCTCTCCCATTCGGCCCAAAATTTTTTTCTGGGCGTTTCAAGATGTCTACATCAAAAAAGTCAAATGTCCGTCTGCCGCACGGTGTGTGTTTGGTAGTAGAAAATTTTCTAAAAATCTGAAATTTTGGTCACGGAACCCGTTTCCGGCACTAGTTGGTCCTCGAAATTTATCAACCCTATCGGACCAAATTTAAGGCGGGGGGTAGAGGTCAAAATGTGTATTTTGAAAAAATGGATTTTCGAGATTTCTGGCATCTGTGTATTTTCCGCTAAATTTTGGACGCTGAATCCAATGAAATGGCTTTTGGAACGATCGGCGCCCTCTGGGTGAGGTTATGGGTCAAAATGGGTTCCTACCTACACTCATGTGTTTTCGAAATTTCTGGTACCTAGGCGTGTGGGGTACTATTTTCCACTAAATTTTGGACCCTGAATCGATTAGAATGGGTCCGGTACCCGCCACACCCACTCTTTCCCCCATGTTCGACATTTTCGACAACTTAGGCGTGTGGGGTATCGTTTTCCACTAAATTTTGGACGCAAAATCCTATGAGACGTGTCCCGAACCGATTGGTGCCTGCCGGAAGAAGTCTTGGACGCGGAATCTATTTTTAAATTAGTCTCCATGCGCCTGGTTCGAGGAATTCGCCCCTCTGTAAGAATTTGCAGCATTTTTTAGGTTGTCGGTACCTGAACGTAAGGAGTAGCATTATTCGTGAAATTTTACATTGTGTAATTTATTTAACATGCGAAACGCACTCGTGGTTTCTCCCTTGAAACTCTGCCGGTGTCAAAGATACGGCCAAACCCGCCAACTTTCTTTTATATTATTTAACTTTTTGTTAGTTTTTTTTTGTGGAAAAACACGTTTGAGTGCTCTTATGGCTCCATTTGTTCCAGCGGAAGTGGTGCGATATTGGCAAACAGCATGCGGTTTGATCACCGTCTCTTCTCGCGTGGATGGACTACCGCGCTGAAGAAATGTAAGGGTAATTTGATGTTTATTGATGTCACCTTCAAATATGTGGTGTCTTGATAATCAACAGTAGAAAGTTGGCGACGCACATCATGATTCGCCTCCGAATAATGAAAATACATTATGTATCTTTATGACAATGACAGCCTCTCACTCTCAACTACGCCCTGTACTTGCCCTCTAGTGAGTCGGGGAACATGTTTTGGGGATTTTGTCTGGAAAAGGAAGAACGTTGGTAGGCCAGGGCCTTCATTTCAGAAAATGTCACCCTGTATAGAGAGCCTAACCGCCAGGTCAAATGTGCCAGCCTCAAGAAGAACTTTGGACTCCATTTTTGGACAGCACGCTGGCTGCTCAAGGTTTTTGGAGAGTTGGTCAATCTGAACAGGAAGCCCTATTCAGCAGATACTGTGATGCAACCTGCCCCTCATACACTCTCCATGTTGCTGAAGACTTGTAACACATGCCCTACATCTTCCCTAGACTTGATGAATGTCGATTATCGGCTCTTGCTTCCCACGACCCCTCGTGGGACGACGTTGTAAGGCTCATATGTGGTAGCGAGTGTGCGAGGATCGCTAGTTTTTGGATCAAGATTTTTTAGCGATCTAAGCGTGTGGGGTATTATTTGCGACTAAATTTTAGACGCTGAATCCAATGAAATGGGCCCTAGAACGATTGGCACCCACTGGAAGAAGTTATGGGTCAAATTGGGTATGTATTACTCATTTTGCATATTTGTTTTCAAGATTTCAGGAACCTAGGCGTGTTGGGTATCATTTTTCACTAAATTTTGGACTCTGAATCGATT
Source organism: Cyrtorhinus lividipennis (assembly GCA_019603395.1). Lineage (NCBI taxonomy): Eukaryota > Metazoa > Arthropoda > Insecta > Hemiptera > Miridae > Cyrtorhinus > Cyrtorhinus lividipennis. Next base: position 2,764,125 of record CM034000.1, read on the forward strand.
GGAATGGGTCCGGGACCCTCCAAACCCACTGTTTTCCCCATTTTCCCCATGTTGAAGAAATGAATCTCCATGCGCCGGATTCGAGGATTAACCAACCTGTGTAAGAATTTGCAGCGTTTTTGTTTCGCTTCTTCTCCGCCAGGCAGCGACTCCTACGTGTTCTTTTCATTACCGACAAGCTTATAGTTTTGCTCATAATGGTGGAAGTATTCGGTAACATCATCAGCACACTAGTGAATATGAATGTACCGTTTTACGACAAATAAGGCACATCAGAAAGTAAATTAAAATATATATGATTTCCTTAAACATTTTATTCTGAATGCAGTGCTGTTAAAGGGAATACTCAACTTCTAAGTACCAACTATGCGCTCAGCAACCCTTCTGAGATTAGGTTTCAAGTCATGACCAATAACTAGTGACAGTTGAAGCCCAGTTGTGACACGATGTGGAACTATATAGACACTACAGTCGTTATACATGATTGGTATTCGACACGTGCGATTTCCTGTCTCGTTAACATGCGAAGGTGAGACCTTCCGAAGGATCAGAAGCTAGACCTTACCGAATATGATTCAGCGCGGGTGTTCCGTGTAGGATACTTTCCCAGTTCACAAGGCCTGCCATCTCAGATAAAGACGGACACGATGAAAATTGGTGAATTGGGAAAAATGATCGAGTCTGGAGGCAATTCATCGTCGGTTCATTGGTTATCCTTTGGTTTTGATTGTTCATTCCTTGAATAATCAACCTATGTCTTCATGCTCAAGGTCAAGAGGGGTCGACCATCTTCGGTCGGCCTCAACAATTTTTTCTGGACGGACCCAAACTATCTAGAACAAAAACACAGGGGTTGGTTATTCTATGGATCAAGAGTTTGGGAGAAATGGGGTTAGTGTGGAGTGCCCCGGACTCATTTCAATCGATTTAGCGTTCAATATTTAGTGGAAAATTATACCCCACACGTCTAGGTACCCGAAAAAATCTAAAATATTTTTTGGTTCGTTATATCTGAGGAATTTGCTCATGTTGAATCGATTGAAATGGGTACCCATGCTCCTGGTCCAAGGAATAACCAACCCCTGTCAATGAATTTGCAGCGTTTTGGTTGGTTATTCCTTGAATAATCAACCTATTTTTTCATGCAGAAAGACTTTTTGGGGGCTTTTGAAAGTGCATAGACCAAAATGAGCGAAAGTCCGTTCGCCGATTTCGTTAGCAAACAGTTTTCTAAAAATCTGAAATTGAATGACAAATGTTGTAGATTTTGGGCAATTGAGACCTGTGCGATATTATTTTTCACTAAACTTAGGACGCTAAATCCATCGAGATGGATACCTAGCCGATTGACTGCCACCGGAAAGTGGTATGGGTCAAAATGGGTGTTTCCTAAGTGAAATAGTGTTATATAATCATCAGCATTTTGTTATATGCAAGCGTTATGGTATATATATAAACTTTCTGGACTTATTGCGAGAAAAGAACATTAAGTAAAACTATACAAAGGTTCGTTTCAAATTAAAGAAGTGCGGGTTTCTATTATTTAAACGCTGCGAATTCTTAACACAGGGGTTGGTTATTCCTCGGACCAGGAGCGTGGAGACTAATTTAAAAATAGATTCAGTGCCCATAACCTCGCCAAAACCTCGAAAATCCATTCTTCAAAATACACATTTTGAACCCTACCCCACCCAAATTTGGTCCGATCGGGTTGAAAGGCTTTGAGAACCAACTAAAGCTAGAATCGGGTCCCTGACCAAAATTTCAGAAAATTGTCTACTACCAAAAAGGGCGCGCACGGCGGAAACATTTGACTATTTTGAAACGCCCAGAAAATTTTTTTGGGCCGAATCGGAGAGGTTGAAGAAGAAGAAGAAGAAGAAAAGAAGTTTATTATAAACAAATCACAGGAATAGTTTAAATATTTGTCATTTCAATAAACCATACGGCTTGGTGTAACCGTCAGCCGGAAGTACGGGTCTTAAATATAATGAGAGACATGATAAAAAAATGAAAAATAAAAGCATTTGACACCGAAATCAACATCAGTGTAGGGGTGAATTGAAATTTGAGAGGAATGAGACACGATTGGGCGGGCGAAAAGAAACATGACCCTGCAGCAGTCTAATTATGGATTTGGGTCAGCCTGAACTTCCAAGCCAGCTCACAGAATTTTGCGACCTTTGCACATTCACTGCCATCTAAGAGCCTCACGGCGTCGTCCCTTGAGAGGTTGTAGGAAGCAAAAGTCGTCAAGCGAAGTTCTTGAAGTCTCGGGCAGACGCAGAGGAAATGGTACAGGTCCTCGGGAACACTGAGACTGCACAAGGGGCACGATACATCCCCCGTGTCCACCGAGTAGGGCTTCCATTTCAGATCGACAAGTTCTCCGCGAACCTTGAACAGCCAGCACACGGTTCGAAAATCGAGTCCAAGGTTTGTATTGAAGCTGGCACATTTGAACTGGCGGTTGAGCTCTCTGTACAGGGTGAAGTTCTCCGATACGAGGGCCCTGGTCCACCAACGCTCTTTCTTTTCCCGACGAAATCCTTCCAAAATCTGCGCTGTCTCGCTTCTGAGAGAGCTTTCATTGAAGGAGTGTAGAGAGTTCGTCACATCATACTTCGAGGCCATGAGCCCGTATTCCGGGAGAGGTTGACCTTTTGCATGAAAACTTTGGTTGATTATTCATGGAATAACCAACCAAAATCATACACCGGCAAAGGATTGACATGGAAAGTGCGGTGGTGAGCGTTACATTCAATTTTCAGGCTAGTTTTACCCAACAATGTCTTTCGAACAGAGATGGAAGGACCCTGTACAACGACGAAAGATATCATGGTAAATTCACAATAATTACGTACCCTCTTAATAGGAAACAAACTTCTGAGAATAATGTTGACTCTGTAGCCTCGAGTAAGAATCCCGCAATTCACACTCACGAATTGAAAGTCTCATTCTTAAAACTCAATTAATTGAGCAAATAATGAAACCGAAGTTATCAACATCGAACGCCAAAAAAACGAAAAAAAGCTTCCACGCAAAACTCGAGGTTTTTCCCGAAGTTATTCCCAGGAATCAGAACTTTCTTTTTAACATTTTTTTTCAAACTTTTCCCAACTCCATTTCAATATCCATCTCAAGAAGGGACAGTCCATTTCGGAAACCAACTTGAAGTCATTAACGGTTTTGTTTGGCAAGACAAGAGAGTGGCTGGGGCTGTGTTTAGGTACAACTCAAGGACAAAGAAACTTTTCAATAATCTATACCTTTCAACACGACAAAAAGGAATGATATGATATTGACTTATTATCAAATCATGGTTGGAGTTTCGTTCTTTTAATTTGTTCGTGAAATAAAAGTGGAGGACAGGAACATGAGCTACGATGGCCCAGATTGCTGTAGAATCTACGAGGTAGTAGATTGTCCTGAGACCTGTGAAATAGGTATATTGAGGTAATTTTCGTTGTAGGCTGGGTAATATGAGCACTGAAAATCTGGAGCACTGGTATCAGACCTAATACGGGTTGGTTATTCCTTGATCCAGGCGAATGGAGACTAATTTAAACCTCGGACCAGACGCATAGAGATTCATTTCTTCAACATGGGGAAACAGTGGGTGTGGCGGGTCCTGGACCCATTCCAATCGATTCAGGGTACAATTTAGTGGCAAATGATACCCCACACGCCTAGGTACCAGAAATCTGGAAAACACGCATTCAAAATGGGTAAATTGGCACCCATTTTGACCCATAACCTCATCCAGAGGGCACCAATCGTTCCGAGACCCTTCTCATTGGATTCAGCGTCCAAAAGTTAGTGATACCACACACACCTAGATTGCTAAAAAATCTCAAAAATCCATTTTTCGAAATTCACATTTTGACTCCCTACTCTACCCAAATTTTGTCCGATCGGGTTGAAAAGTTCCGAGGCCAACTAGAGCCGGGAACAGACCCCTGACCAAAATTTCAGGATTTTTAGAATAATTTCAACTACCAAAGTCGGCGTGGACGGCGGACAGCGGATGGACATTTGACTATTTTGATCTAGCACACCTTGAAACGCCCAGAAAAAATTTTTGGGCCGAATCGGAGAGATTGAAAACATTGGTTGATTATTCAAAGAATAACCAACCAAAACATGTTATGTGGCGACCAGTGTGAGTACAGATTCATTTCAGGAGAACAAGTGTCAGGAGGATTTTTATCTTGATCGGCCCACTTCCTTTGTGAAGTTTCCCTTGTTACTCAACATGAACTATGCCCTGCGGACGGAGGTGGGAAATAGGCGCGTAGGACGTACGTATTAAATCGTAAAACTCTTGGTGCGATGGTATTGGTCACTTGAACTTTGGAGTAGCCCTCAGGATTATAGGAGAGTGACCACAATGATCTCAGCAGACCCGTGCGTTTAGATATATCCTAACATAAACCAGCCTTTTTACGAGTAGGTTACAGTCAGCATGGATACTAGGAATCTATGAACTTGCTTTTCTCACAAAGCTCGAGAACTTAACTAATAGCTGAACAACTAAGAATTTTCGCACTGTCATGAGTGTTCTGCCTACGTCATGAAAATTTTCTATATAGGGTGTCCCACAAGCCCCCCCCCCCCCCTCATAAATTCGTCCAAATTAAATTTTTTTTGTAAATTTTCATTTTTTTTTTTTCGCAAAGATTTTAAATAATATCATATTAGTGCACCCCCCTGCGCTACCCAAAATCTCATGATAATTTCATCAGTCAACCAATTAGTTTTATTGGGTGCAACTGACTCAGTGACTACGCTATGTTACAAACCCCAAAATCGTCAAAGGGAAGTTGCTGGTGAACATGGCAAGTTAACTTTTCTAAAACACTGAGCCACAAAAAAAAGAAAAAAAAACTAAGACCAGGCTCATGGAAACTCATTTCATCAACAAGATAAAACGCTGCAAATTGTTACACACGGGTTGGTTATTCCTCGGACCAGGCGCATTTCTTCAGGAGATTCATTTCTTCAACATAAGGATAATGGAAACAGTGGGTGTGGCGGGTCCCGGACCCATTCCAATCGATCCAGGGTCCAGAATTTAGAAAATGATACCCCACACGCCTAGATTGCCAAAAATCTCGAATATATTTTTTTCAAAATACACAATTTGGCCGTTTGGTCTGGTTGAGCTGAAAAGTTTCGATGACCGACTAGAGCCAGAAACGGGTCCCTGACTAAAATTTCAGATTTTTGGACAATTGTCTACTACCAAAGTCGGCGTGGACGGCGGACAGACATTTGCTAATTTTGATCTAGACACCTTGAAAAGTCCAGAAGAAAATTTTGGGTCGTATCGGAGAGACATTTTGCATGAAAACATACAAATTCAAGGAATAAAACCAAATGTCAAATGTCCGTCCGCCGTCCACGCTAACTTTGGTAGTGAAAATTTTTCTGAAAAACCGGAAATGTTGGTCAGAGCTCTAGTTGGTCCTCGAAACTCTTCAACCCGATCGGACCAAATTTGGGTGGGGTAAGCGTCAAAATGTGTATTTCGGATAATGGATTTTTGAGATTTTTTGCAATTCCGGGCGCTGAATCCAATGGATAGGGTCCCGGAACGATTGACACCCTCTGGATGAGGTTATGGGTCAAAATGGGTGCCTATGTACCCATTTTGAATGGGTGTTTTCGAGATTGTCTAGTACCTAGGCGTGCGGGGTATAATTTGTCACTAGATTTTGGACCCTGAATCCATTAGAATGGGCCCGGGACTCGCCACACCCACTGTTTCCCCCATCATACTCAAGTTGAAGATATGAACCTCCATGCGCTTGGTCCGAGGCTTAA
>CM034000.1:2769975-2794888 GCA_019603395.1 Cyrtorhinus lividipennis
CGTATCACAGCATTCAAGGTTCACCCTCGTGCAGGCGAAAAGCACCACTCCGGTCCACAGACTTCTCAGGGGCGGCCGACGGCTCCCCGCCCGTGGGCTTTTCTGGCCGAGTAGGGAAGACCCCGCCGTGGGCTCCTGAGGCCCTCAACAGTCAAGTGCAGTCTCAGTCTTCGCGCGCCACTTCAGTGAAAGTACAACAACCGCGCGCAGGTTCGCTATGGATTCGCTAACGTTCGCCTGTTTTGTTTTGTCCGTGTTCTCGTATTTTACCACCACAGGTGAGTGGTCAAGTTATCCAATCCATCGTGTTCAATCTAAATTAAAAAAAAAAATCGTGTTGGTTACTCCTCGAACCAGGCGCATGGAGACTCATTTCTTCAACATGGAGGAAATAGGGAAAACAGTGGGTGTGGTGGTTCCCAGACCCATTCCAATCGATTCAGGATCCAAAATTTAGTGGAAAATGATACCCCACACGCCTAGGTACCAGAAATGCCGATAACACATATTCAAAATGGGTAAAATATACCCAATTTGACCCATAACTTCTTCCAGTGGGTGCCAATTGTTCTGCAGCCCATTTCATTGGATTCAGCGCCCAAAATTTAGTGGAAAATGATACCCCACTTGCCTAGATCGCCCAAAAACTCGATAATCCACTTTTTCAAAAATCACATTTTGATACAATTTCGTCAAATTTCAATTACCAAACACATTTTTTTTCTTTTTTTTTTTAACATAAACAGGTTTAAAAAAAAATTTTTTCACAAGAAAAAATCAGTTCCTATAATGGGCTGTGCTCGTGCTGGGGATAACAAAAGTAGCTGCAGGAGCATAATAAGAAATAATGATGATAAATCAATGTTAAGTAATACCTGGTAATGGTAAGAGAAAGAACAAAAATACACTACCATAAACGCTGCAAATTCCTTCACACGGGTTGGTTATTCCTCGTTATACATTCAAAATGGGTAGAAACCCATTTTGTACCCATAACTTCTTTCGGTGGTTGCAAATCGATCTGGGACTAGTTTCATTGGATTTAGCGTTCAAAACGGGGGGAAACGGTGGGTGTGGCGGGTCCCGGACCCATTCCAATCGATTTAGGGTCCGAAATTAGGGGAAAATTATACCCCACACGCCTAGGTACCAGAAATCTCGAAAACACATATTCAAAATGGGTAGATAGATACATTTTGACCCCTACCCCTCCCTAAATTTGGTCCGATAGGGCTGAACAGTTTTGAGGATCAACTAGAATCAGGTATAGACCCATGACCCAAATTTCATATTTTCATATTTTTACAAATTGTTCTATTTCCAAAGTCGGCGCGAACGGCGGACGAACCATTGGCAACTTTGATCTGGACACTTTGAAACGCCCAGAAAAAATTTTTGGGCCAATTCGGAGAGATTGACATTTTGCATGAAAACATAGGTTGATTATTCAAGGAATAACCAACCAAAACAAATGACCTTCTGTTAGGAGTCAAAAAAGAATAAATAGAACAGAAATGAAATGAAAAGCACAACTAGTTAGGATATAGAAAGACCAGTAGAAGTACTAATACTTACTAAAAGTATGTCATCATAGGACATCGGAAGCTACCACTTAGGAAGTGTTCTCTCACATGTGATCAGGTAGAGGAACGTTAGCAATGTGGGCATCTAAGGATCAGCTTGACCTTGACAGTTGAATCACATAATCGTACACGGCTAGAATACATAATTTTCGTTTACTGTAATCGTAATATATCCTTTTGCATTGCCTCTGTGATTCGAGCATTTCTGTTTTGCTTGCGATAAATCAGTTGAGAGCTTACTGCAGGTGAATGCAGGATGTGTACGAAGCGTCAATTGAAGCCACCGATTTTAATGCAGCCCAAAGGAATCAAAGGAATCAAAAATATATGTGATGTAGAGATGCCCAACGGACATCTATGCTTGTTCGGGTGTAATTAATCTATGAGTTAAAGTCCTGATACGTCTTAATAAACCCTTTTTATATTCGTTATTGTCACGAGACGCGTGTGTCACTCAGTGAAAACCTCATTGTGACGCCTTCCAACTACAAGGAAGGGCAGATCATTGACGACGGACGACATCACATCAGAAGTGGGATCCGACAATCTACGTGCATTTTCGAATGGCAATAATGATGGGAATCACCGAGGTCAGTTTTTTGGCGATTTTTCGCATGTTAATGCTGCCGATAGGCAACAAGTGAAGGACGTGACTCCATTTTGTTGGCGAGGTAACTCTCGTTACACGTCACAAGGACATTTTCCCGAACACCCACCCGACTATACCCGACCAGGCCCGAGTGGATTCCGCCCTTTGTCAGCTTCTCAACCCTCGTCACCCCTCTCCACATGACGTTCGCGGAGGCTCATTCCAGGACTTCTTGACGGAACAAACCCGCGCAATGCGAGCCTTGGCCGAGTCAACCAACTCGTCAAAATCGTCATCAAATTATCAAGAAATCAACATCGATGTTACTCGGCAGAAACATTGATGTATCAAAAACATTGGTAGATCACCATCGATGATCAATAAACATCGATGTTTACAAACATCGAACATCGGATCAAAAACATCGGACATCGATGTCCGATCCCTACATCAAAGGCTGCATCAGGTTACACCAACACCACTTGCTACACCTGTAACCAGAAAGAAGAGTGCTGCGGGGCCAAAACCAGGAGAGAACAAGGCGCCATCAGCACAGCCAGCCGACAAGCAGGCTAATCCGGAGGGGACATTGACCCATCAAGGTTATGTATTCAAGTACTGTTTTGATTCAGGATCAGAATGCTCTCTCCTTCACATGTCAATCAGTGACCATTCTTTTGGTCAATCTTTTTAAAATATCGTCCGTTTGCATGGTCTAGGGTCAGCAGTAACTATTTCCATGAGCCAAAAACAAGTTTTGGTTACAATAGATGGGAATGACCCTCAGGTATTATTTCATATTGTTGAAAACTGTTTGTTGCCTGTACCAATCATTTTGGGGCGGGAAATCCTTGCCCCAGATTTTTGTATGGCTGTGAATTCTTCAACCTGTGTGCTTAGGAAGGACGCTCCTCCTAGCACCTTGAATGATTCAAATAGTAGTTTGTTGGACACTGCCAACTTCTCAAGAGCTGAACCCAAATCCATGCCAGTTGAAGTTCAACCAGTCCATGTAACTGCTGGAGAAGATATGCATTCTGGTATTTGTAATGAAAATGAAATTTCCGATTTTCTGGATGGCCACTGCTCATTAGAACAGTGTGCTGCTGATGAGGTTGTGATGTTCAGTGAGATGTTTGGTTGCCATGATACCACAATTCCGTTTCTTGATTTTTCTCCTCCTGTGGGATCTTGCCATGTTTTGCCAGTAAGCACCATAAATTTGGATACAGTTCACACAAATCTTCCTGTTAGTCAACTCTCTGACCTTATTCGCATTTTACAGAAGTATTCCCAGTATTTCATTTCTGGAATTCCTACAACCCGTGTCACTACAGGCACTTTCAAAATCCGTCGTATTGATCCGTCAAAGATAGTAAATCGTCGCCCTTATAAACTTAGTCCTGTGCAGCGTGAACTAGTTCGAGAACGTATAAAGGAACTGGAGGATGCCAAAGTGATCCGCCCCAGTTCCTCTCCCTTTGCTAGCCCTATACTTCTTGTTCCAAAGAAAACGGGAGGTTTCAGAATGGCTGTTGATTTTAGGGAGCTAAATGCTAACACAATTCCTGATCGATTTCCGTTGCCTTTAATCAGTGACCAAATTGCGCGCTTGAATGGAGCTCAATGGTTTTCCATACTTGATGCTGCGAGCGGTTTTCATCAAATTCCTGTTGAAGAAGATTCCATTGAAAAGTTGGCTTTTGTCACTCCAGACGGCCAAGGGGAATACTTGGCCTTACCTTTTGGGGTCAGGAATGGGCCGAGTGTGTACCAACGTGCTGTCATGAAAGCTTTAGGGGACTTAGCCTTTGGTTATGTTATCTGCTATGTGGACGACTTGCTGATTTTAGCAGAAACTCAGCAACAGGCTCTTGATAGGTTAGATCATATTCTAAAGGTTCTAACTGATGCAGGGTTCTCCGTTAATCTTGCAAAGTGTTCGTTTGTCGTTTCGAAAATTAAATATTTGGGCTATGAGATAGAAAACGGCGAGTTGCGCCCAAATAAAACCAAAGTTGAAGCTCTTACGAAATTGTCACCCCCAACCACCTTACGCTCATTACGCCAGTTTTTAGGTCTGGCATCTTATTTCCGCCATTTCGTTAAGAATTTCTCACAAATCGCATCCCCATTGTTTCAATTAACCCGTAAAACGAATAGTCCTGCTGATGAGAACAAGAATCGTCCTATTCCTTGGACAGAGGACCTTGAGAAGGTTCGTCAACATCTCATCAGTCTTCTGACTTCTGAACTAATTTTAACAATTTTCAATCCATCCCATCCTATTGAATTGCATTGCGATGCAAGCTCGATAGGTTTTGGTGCCATTTTGATTAATATTGTTGACAAAAAGCCCAGACCAATAGCCTACTACAGTAAAAGAACGACCCATGCTGAATCTCGGTATGATTCTTATGAATTGGAGACTCTAGCAGTGGTCTATGCCATTAAACACTTCCACAATTATTTACAGTGTTATCCATTTACCGTTATCACCGACTGTGATTCCTTGAAAAAGAGTCAAACCAAGAAAGATCTTGTACCCCGAGCACAGAGGACCACCATCCTTCTTGCAGAGTTACGATTTCAAACTTCAGTATCGCCAGTCTTCCCGCATGCAACATGTGGATTTTCTCAGTCGAAACCCTGTTACTGACGACTCGTCAATTCCTGACGCTTTCGTTCCAAAGTCAGTTCCAACGCTGATATCAGAAAGTCCAAAAATGCGGCCACATGGTAGGCAAAGGAATGTAAAGCCTTATTTGAACCCTGAGGTTTCTGACAAGCATGTCAAGTTGACAGCAGTTCCTACTGACTGGTTGCTGACAGCCCAAAAAAATGATCCATTCGTGTCAGAAATCGTCCAAAAATTAAATGTTGATGAAATAGACCCAGATATTCAAAACACATACGAAATTCACAATGGCATTCTGTGTCGGAAAGTTCAGCGACACACAAGAACTAGGTATCTCCCAATTGTACCTCATTCACTTCGTTATTCAGTCGTTTCCAATGTTCACGAGTCCCTTTTCCATCTGGGTTATGAAAAAACCTTGGAGGCCTTATACCAACACTATTGGTTTGAACATATGGCCAAGTATGTTCGAAAGTTTGTCGAGAACTGTCTGGTGTGTAAAACATCAAAGTCGGATTCAGGTCCTCGACAAATCCAACTCCATCCAATTCCCAAGGTTTCTGAACCGTGGCATACCCTTCATCTGGACGCCTCAGGTAAATTGTGTGGAAAAAAAGACTCCAAAGAATACCTATTTGTTTTTATAGATGCATTCACGAAATACTGTGTGCTTCAGCATACCCGCTCCCTTGAAGCTGCAAGTGCTGTGAAAGCATTAACCGTTGTTATAGACTTTTTTGGACCTCCACAGCGTATCATTTGTGATCAAGTTACAAATTTTACGGCGAAGGAGTTTAAAGATTTCTGTGGTGCTCATCAAATCGACCTTCATTTTATAGCCACTGGTGCCTCAAAGGCGAATGGCCAGGTGGAACGTCTCATGAGCACCCTTCGTAACATGCTTACTGTAGCTGAAAAGGATGAACATCGAACCTGGCAATCTTGTGTTGGTCACATCCAGTTAGCTCTCAATACTACACCTCACAGTGTCACTAAAATATCTCCAATGCAACTAATGTTCGGGCGTGTTTCCCGGCCCCTGCATTTGATTTCTATAACTGATCATCTCACTGAGCAGCCTTCCACTGACCTTCAAACTTTGCGTGACACTGCCGCTCAATTAATTGAAAAGCAAGCTGAAATAAGTAAAACCCGATTTGACAGTGGCAAGTTGCCAATTAAACGATTTGAAGAAAATGATTTGGTTTTTGCACAAACGGAGGTGAGGAACCGGGTAAAACTTGACGATGCATATCGTGGACCCTATAAAATTGTAAAAGTTCTGCCAAATGACCGCTATTTGTTACAGCCTGTGTCTGGCGGTACACGGAAATACCTTAAATATCCTCACGAACGATTGCGCAAGGCACCTATGCCTGATGGACTAAATCCTCTCGCTGATACTGGGGACCAATCCCAATGAGTTTGGGCTGACTTGACAGTTTTGTTGTGTGTGGACTCTCCCACTTGTGTGACTGTGGATCCGCCCGGTCACATGCTGTTTTACACTACTGTCTTGTTATGCCTTGCTTTGTTTAGTGCGGGGTTGGGATCTCTACCTTGCTTGGCACCACGAGGGCGCGTCATGGTTGGTCCCTCCTTCTTCGTCCTTCCCTTTACGTTGCCCTCGTCCTCACAGTCACTTCTTTTCTGATAGGGTGATTGTCAAGTCCAAGTGAGTTCGAGCCCCTTCTCCTGTGCTCTGTTCTGTTTAGCCACTGGACGCACCTCTGGCTTGTTTTGAGGCTTTGGCCTGTTTTACCATCTGCTGCTGCCTTCTTGCGCATTCAGTTCGTTGCTGACTTTATGGGCTCTCGCCCCTGTTTTATGGGCTTTCGCCCCGGTTTTATGGGCTTTCGCCCCGGTTTTATGGGCTTTCGCCCCGGTTTTATGGGCTTTCGCCCCGGTTTTATGGGCTCTCGCCCCTAGTTTATGGGCTCTCGCCCCTGTTTTATGGGCTATCGCCCCTGTTTTATGGGCTTTCGCCCCTGTTTTATGGGCTATAGCCCCTGTTTTATGGGCTCTCGCCCCTGTTTTATGGGCTTTCGCCCCTGTTTTATGGGCTATCGCCCCTTGTTTATGGGCTCTCGCCCCTGTTTTATGGGCTATCGCCCCTGTTTTATGGGCTATCGCCCCTGTTTTATGGGCTATCGCCCCTGTTTTATGGGCCATCGCCCCTGTTTTATGGGCTATCGCCCCTTGTTTATGGGCTCTCGCCCCTGTTTTATGGGCTTTCGCCCCTGTTTTATGGGCTCTCGCCCCTGTTTTATGGGCTCTCGCCCCTTGTTTATGTTTATGGGCTCTCGCCCCTTGTTTATGTTTATGGGCTCTTGCCCCTGTTTTATGGGCTTTTGCCCCTGTTTTATGGGCTCTCGCCCCTTATGTTGTGCCTCCTCACATCTGTGCGATGTTTGTCTGGCTGTCATCACCGGCATTAATTCCCAGTGATGGTTCCTCGCTCCCTCCCTCTTCTTGGGGGCGGTGGCGATCGGCTTTGGTTCAGACTAATGGGCTGCCTTTGGTCCCGCAGGTACACTGTGCTCCCGGGGACGGCAGCAATGTCAGGATCGCCGTGTGATGTAGAGATGCCCAACGGACATCTATGCTTGTTCGGGTGTAATTAATCTATGAGTTAAAGTCCTGATACGTCTTAATAAACCCTTTTTATATTCGTTATTGTCACGAGACGCGTGTGTCACTCAGTGAAAACCTCATTGTGACGCCTTCCAACTACAAGGAAGGGCAGATCATTGACGACGGACGACATCACATATATGTATCCTGTAAGAACTGATTCAGGAGTCTGATTAAGAATTGTTGTAGTTCAGCGTGAATTTTCACCTTAAGATGTCAGAAAGATACCTCAGAATGAGTTCAATGATCTCAAAGATCTTATATTCTCATTGTTTCATCAGTTTTCACAAAATATCGCGATTCTAAGAAAGGCGGGGGTGGGTAGATTGTGGCAAATGTGTCCGCAAGATCTAATCTCAACTTGGGAGGCACCTCACGAACCGGCAATCCTGACCTTCCAATATCCCGCACTAATGGATTCATGATAACTTTAACTCCTTTTCCTTCCTCCGGAGTGCTTAGTTCAAGCTACCGGATGACTTTTCATTCGACGTGCGTAACCACGGATTTAGCGATCCAAGATTAGGGCATTTTTTGCTCTTTGGATTCTTAGTAATCCGATATTTTTTACCCTCGAAGTGTCGGCAATCGAGTTGACGAAAACTCACAAAAACAGAAAATGCTGCAAATTCTTTCACACGGGTTGGTTATTCCTTGGACCAGGCGCATGGAGACTCATTTCTTCAACATTGGGAAAATGAAAACAGTGATGGTGGTGGGTCTTGGACCAATTCCAATCGATTCAGTGTCCAAAATTTAGTGGAAAATGATACCCCACACGCCTGAGTACGAGAGAGCTCGAAAACCCATATTCGAAATGGGTAAATAGGTACCCATTTTGACCCATAGCCTCATCCAGAGAGCACCAATCGTTCTGGGACCCGTCTCATTGGATTCAGCGTCCAAAATTTAGTGGAAAATGATACCCCACAGACTTAAATTGCAAAAAATTTTGAAAATCCATTTTTTCGAAATACACATTTTGACCCCTACCTCATCCAAATTTGGTCCGATCGAGTTGAAAAGTTTTGAGGACCAACTAGTGCCATGAACGGACCCCTGACAAAAATTTTTGGCCGAATTGGAGGGGTTGACTTTTTGCATGAAAACATAGGTCGATTATTCAAGGAATAACCAACCAAAACCAAAGTGGTCAGTATCTTTCCGTTTCGAATGTGTGTTTTCGAGATTTTTGGTACCTAGGCGTGTGGGGTATCGTTTTCCACTAAATTTAGGACGCTGAGTCCAATGAAATGGGTCCCAGAACGATTGGCACACATCGGAAGAAGTTATGGGTCAAAATCGGTTCAAATTTACTCATTTCGAATTTGTTTTTGAGATCTGTGGTACGTTGGCGTGTGGGGTATCATTTTGCACTAAATGTTGATCCTGAATCGATTGGAATGGGTCCGGGACCCGCCACACCTAATATTTTTCCCATTTCCCCCATGTTGAAGAAATGAGTCTTCATGAGGCTAGTCCAAGGAATAACCAACCTGTGTGAATGAATTTGCAGCGTTTGTAATGGAGTTAGCTGTTGTCAAGTTGTGACAGAAATACGTGGGTTCCTGAGAAAATCAATTATCGATCAATCAATTGTATGGTATGTTCGTGCTATAAATCTTATCATCTGAGCGTTGTAACTAATATCGTCAATAGACCTCCAGTCCATAAAGCAATGTGCCTACATGCACAACAGCCGCTGAAATACGATCAAAGCAATAGAGATGACTTTGAAAAGTTCCACTTACCCTCCGGCTTACCTATCTCGACTCTCTAGTCAGGTTTTTCCTGAAAGTTTGCCGAAGTAAATCATTTTCGCTTTTCGAGTGGCTGCGGGATCTGCATTCGTTAACAGGGTAGGTCGATTTGAAGCCGATTTGAATCCAAATGAAGTTTCCGTCTCTTGAGACCTGATGGGCTTCTCGAGAGCTTGATGAAATCTCATTACACCTTCAGTAATTGCTTATGTAAAATCTGAATTCGGAAACATCCAACGTGTTTTTGCGACGGGATGGCGAGGGCAGATTTCAAGATGGCTGAGCGAATTACGTTTTATGTGTTTACCTTCACTGATTCTGTGCGACCAAAAGTATGACTGACGACCTCTGATTGTATTCAGAATTACTCTGTCGTCGCCATACATGTAAGTTTGTAACATGTAATTTCTGTTTACTGCAAAAAGTCAATCTCTCCGATTGGGCCCAAAAAAATTTTTCAGGGTGTTTCAAGGTGTCTTGATAAAAAAAAGTCAAATGTCCGTCCGCCGTCCACGCCGTTTTTGGTAGAAAAGTTTCTAAAAATCTGAAAAGATGAAATTTGGGTCAGGGACCCGTTTTGGCTCTAGCTAGTCCTCGAAACTTTTCCACCAGATCGGACGGGGGGGGGGGGGGGTCGTGTTTTTTGAAAAATGAATTTTCGAGAGTTTTGGCGATCTAGGCGAGTGGGGTATCATTTTCCACTGAATTTTGGACGCTGAATCCAATGAAATGGGCTGCAGAACAATTGGCACCCACTGGAAGAAGTTATGGGTCAAATTGGGTACCTATCTACCCATTTCGAATGTGTGTTTTCAAGATTTCTGGTACCTAGGCGTGTGGGGTATCATTTTCCACTTTTTTGGACGTTGAATCCAATGAGACGGGTCCCGGAATGATTGGCGCTCACCGGAAGAGGTTATGGTCGCTGAATCTATCAGTCTCCATGCGCCCGGTCCGAGGATAACCTTCCCCTGAGTAATAATTTACAGCGTTTTGGTTGGTTATTCCTCGAATAATCAACCTATGTTTTCATGATAATGGTCAACCTCTCCGATTTGGCTCAAAATTTTTTTCTGGACGTTTCATGATGTCCTGATCAAAAAAGGTCAATGTCCGTCCGCCGTACGCCGTACGCCGTACGTTGTACGCCGTCCATGTTCCGCGCCGTTTTTGGTAGTAGAAAATTTTCTAAAAATCTGAAATTTGGGTGAGGGATCTGATACCGGCCGAGACGGGTCCTCGAAACTTTTCAGCCCGATCGGACCAAATTTGGGGGGGGTAGAGGTCAAAATGTGTTTTTTGAAAAATGGATTTTCGAGGTTTTGGGCGATCTAAGCGAGTAGGGTGTCATTTTCCACTAAATTTTGGACGCTGAATTCAATGAAACGGGTCCCAGAACGATTGGCACCCACTGGAGAAAGTTGATGGAATATCTTATACATTCCATGTAACATACGAACTACATATTGCTCTCCTTAGACTGTTAGTGGTCATGAGGGTTTGCAGCTCTGTTCATTTAAGTCTCAAGTCACTCCTTCTTCTAGAGTTGTAAGAAAGTGAGTACAAAAATATATTGTTCAAATTGTGATCCGCGAGTTATAATTTCCATTTTCTCACCAAGAAAGTTGAAGAGAAGTAATGGGTCAAATTGGGTATTTGTTACACATTTTGAATATGTTTTTTCGGGATTTCTGCTACCTAGGCGTGTGGGGTATAGTTTTCCACTAAATTTTGGACGCTGAATTCAATGATGTGTGTCCCAGAACGATTGGCAACCACCGGAAGAAGTTATGGGTCAAAATGGGTATGTATCCACCCATTTTGTATGTGTCAGGATTTCTGGTGCCTAGGCGTGTGGGGTATCATATTCCACTAAATTTTGTACCCTGAATTGATTGGAATGGGTCTGGGACCCGCCACACCCATTGTTTCCCCCATTCGAGGAATAACCAACCCGTGTGTAAGAATTTGCAGATTTTTTTAAAACTTTATTATAGACCTAAATTTCACTAAATTAGCAACCAGGGTAATCTGATTTATTGAACCACGTCGAAAAATACCACATAATTCACACGCCATCAATTCAGTTGTTGAAATGAGTTTTCATCAATTGAAAATAAAAGTGGCCGCTGTGTAAATGATAAGATTAATCATAAGGAGGAAGGAATGACAGGTAAGTGGGTACGTTTGGCTACTTCCTGGACAAAATTTCCTCCTCCCGTGATTTATATCATTCCATCTTGACGTCCCTGAACGGCCTTCATACGTACGGAACTGAACGGAATTTAGTTGGGGATGTAACACGGACCTTAATTATCGTACCATGATGCAATGTTACGTATACGTAGCTTCCTCAAAGTTGAGTGCATAATAATCCCTCATTCTTACAAAAGCGTCAAACTCATTCATGGGTTGGTATCGGTATTTACTGTGTAGAAACAACTTAGAATCATCAAACAGGACTACAAGAGACAACTGCGATCGACTGCCTAGCTACAAATTTCCAACAGTAGGAACTAATTATTAGGAACCAACCTCGAATCAACATCACGAAAATCAATTTTTTGAAATACACATTTTCACCCCTACCCCACCCAAATTTGGTCCGATCAGGTTGAAATGTTTTAAGGGCCAACTAGAGCCTGGAACGGACCTCTGACCCAAATTTCAGATATTTAGAAATTTTTCTTCCGCCACAGTCGGCGTGGAGGGCGGACGGCGCACCGCCAGAAGCGCTTGGACAAAATTTAATGCAGTTGCACGAGCCAGAGAGCGCAGAAGTGGCGAAACAGCTGCAATCGACGATCAATTTCAGAGAGGGCAAGAACACCAAAATAAATAAATAAAAAATAAATAAAAAAAACTAAAATAAAAAATAAATAATAATAATAAGAGAGAGCAACAAAACATGCAGTAAAATGGCTGCAAAGGGTCAGAAGGGCCTCAGATGCAGACAAAACAGACAGACAGATATTCTTGGACGGCGTACCGCGGACGGACATTTGCTAATTTTGATCTGGACACCGTGAAACGTCCAGAAAAAAATGTTGGGCCGAACAGGAGAGATTGGCTTTCCGCATGAAAACACAGGTTGTTTATTCAAGGAATAACCATCCAAAACCATATTTCTTGTAGTGATGGACATTCCCTTTAAGGACACAAACCATCAAAACACGAGTATAACAGGTTGGAAATGCTCTGTGTTGTAGTCCGTATTTATTTTTCCTCAAAACTGATGACTAGATAGAGGAAATGCCTTCCACAACTAAAAGAAAACACTCATTACGCTCAAGTTAATCATCAAATCCAGTTCGTTGCCTTCCAGAACTTGTGGTTCCGGAAATCGTTCGCGCGAAATTACTTTTTGCTCCGATTGTAAGCTTCCGCCCACTTTAATCGATCTCCCCAAGTTTTTTTTTTTTTTTTTTTTTTGAAGGCATTGGGAATTAGAGCGGAGTTTGATCATTCCAACTTTATATATTAAGTGATTCGTTCACAAATAATTGCAGACATTCCCACATGAAGTAGTGCTAGTGAGAACTAGAGGTCGGCAGTCTACTTTTTCAAATGGATTTTGGTTGATTGCTCCTAATCAATCCAATAATCAAGTTGTGTTTTCATGCAGATTGTCAATCTCTCCGATTCGGCCCAACATTTATTCCGGACGTTTGTGCCTTGATCAAAAATGTCAAATGTCCGTCCGCCGTCCACAATGATTTTTGTAGTAAAAAAATCTCAAATTTTGGTCCTCGAAACTTTTTAGCCCGATCGGACCAAATTTTGTAGTTGAGGGGAGGGGGGTCAAATTGTGTTTTTTGAAAATGGATTTTCGAGATTTCACGCGATCTAGGCGTGTAGGGTATCATTATCGACTAAATTTTGGACGCTGAATCCAATGAGGTCCCGGAACGATTGGCACCCACCAGAAGAGGCTATGGGTCAAAATGGGTACCTGTTTACCCATTTCGAATGTGTGTTTTCGAGATTTCTGTACCTAGGCGTGTGGGGTATAGTTTTCCACTAAATTTCGGACCCTGAATCAATTGGAATGAGTCACTATGCTCCTGATCCGAGGAATTACCATTCCCTGTTTTTATTTGATAAGTTTTAGTGTACATATTACACCTGAGAAACGTGCAAAGATGCTACATTTCTGTATAAGGGGATCCTTGGGCTGGAAACCGGACCGTCGTGGTAGGTTTATATCAGTCTTATAACAGATGTACAATCCTTCTTAAATTCCTTCGTGATGTTTTGTATAAAATCGCTGCAAATTCTTCTTTAGTAAAAATTATACCCCACACGCCTAGGTACCAGAAATCTTGAAAACCGACTTCGACATACGTCTTGTTCGATGGCAGACAATTTTCGATTTCTCTAGAAGTGATGACAAGTGCCAGGATAAAGCCTTTAAATTGCTAAAATTCAACTTGAGGTTATTTGATTTCAGCCACTGATAAAATATAGTAAGGACTTTTATGTGTTCTCCTGTACATCATCCCCGGATCTTCCTCTGACAATCATTGCAGAGTCTGCAAAGCATATGACAAATGAGCAATCGTGACCAGTATTCATCAATCTCTGAGTGGTCTGTATGGAGATTGCTTCAGGCTCAAACTAACGAAAATGGCTGATAAAAACGTGTTTTATTTGAGAAAAAGTTTATTAACTTTGGCTCTCAAAAGCCAGAAAACGTTATTGAAATCGTTGAAACTTCTAAATTATATTTCAACGATAGGGAAACCCATCTTATTGAGTCTCAACTCGTCTACCCCCATTCCTTTTATGTTCTTCAGATTCAAGGGTATGTGACGTATTCCTCATATGCACCTAGAGCGCACGGCTCTTGACATCCAACCGATGCATCTAAAATTTTCAAAATTATCAGATTATGCTCGAAAAGCATCGACGTATCGACATAATCTTCTGGCATTACGGTCTGGTGGACTCTCAATTTACGACGAGGAAGAATCGGAACCAGGGGATCAAAGCGCAGCCGTTCGAATGATCAAAGTTTCCCAAAGTGCTACCAACCCTTCTAAAAAAAGATGAGAAAAAAGTTTGGTTGGTACTTTTCTTCTCTTTTTCTCAAGAGAAAGCGAACGCTCGGATTTTCTTCCTATTTTGTACCAATCAGCCTTTGCATACAGGCCGCTCTGTCGTTGATCGGATATCATTCAATAATAATAATAATACCTACTTGCACAACGGTTACCGTCCGTGCGTCGTCGAGGGTCCCCCTTTTTTACATTGCCGTGAGCTCTGTCAAACTGTATGACACAACATTGGCGCTGTTGAGTTTCAAAATGGATAAGGGCCCGCCGAGTCCGTAATGGGGCATTTCACGGTTAATTCCCCATCGGCCACGGTCACTTTGCGCCCGATATGCAACGCGATTCCCTCGCACACAACGTGAGTTATTTCGTATTCCACTCCTGAGGCTGCGATAAGGGTGAAATGCACGAGGAGACTCCAATTCCAAACAAATGTCAGCCGTGTGTCTTCCATGAAGTACATTGGTGCCCACAATTGCTCTGACCCAGCATTCAAATTCTGTCCTTGGGAGAGGAATCCCCAACAATCATGAGCCCAACGGGATGGCAGTCAAATATTTTCTCGATGCACATTGAACGATACCAAATGTGCAAACACTTACAGAAGTCGACAAGACTGACGGGAACATTTTTGCTCTTCCGCGATAGAATAGCTGCATTCCTTTGCAATAATTTTGTTCCTCAATCGTCGCGATCTCCAACCATGTTTAAAGTATCATCTGTATACGAGGAAAGAGAGCAAGTTAGAGGAAGAAGTTATTGATCCCGTCGAGTAATCGATGTGTATGGATTGGCAGTGTTGTCAAAATGTGTTTTTTGAAAAATAGATTTTCGAGATTTTTGGCGATCCAGGCTTGTGGAGTATCATTTTCCACTAAATTTTGGACGCTGAATCCAATTAAATGGTTCCCGGAACGATTGGCGCCCTCTGGATGAGATTATGGGTCAAAATGGGCACCTATCTACCCATTTCGAATGTGTTTTCGAGATTTCTGGTACCTAGGCGTGTGGGGTATCATTTTCCACTGAATTTTGGACGCTGAATCCAATAAGACTGGTCCCGGAACGATTAGCACCCACCGGAAGAGGTTATGGACGCTGAATCTATTCATAAATTTGTCTCCAAGCTCCTAGTCCACGATAGAAATAGCTGCATTCCTTTGCAATATTTTGTTCCTCAATCGTAGCGATCTCGAAAAATTCAAGGTATGTAGTAGCAAATCTCTGTTATTTTTGGTTGGTTATTCCTTGAATAATTTAATTTCATGCAAAATCTCAATCTCTCCGATTCTGCCCAAAATTGTTTCTGGACGTTTCAAGGTGTCTAGATAAAAAAAGTCAAATGTCCGTCCACACCGACTTGGGTAGTAGAATATTTTCTAAAAATCTGAAATTTGGGTCAGGTTGGGTCAGGGGTCCGTTCCCGGCTAGTTGGTCCTCGAAACTTTTCAACCCGATCGGGCCAAATTAGGGGTCAAAATGTGTATTTCAAAAATGGATTTTTGAGACTTTTGGCGATCTAGGCGTGTCGGTTATCATTTTACACTACACTTTGGACGCTGGAGCCAATGAAATGGGTCCCGGGACGATTGGCGCCCTCTGAACGAGGTTATGGGTCAAAATGGGTACCTATCTACCCATTTCGAATGTGTTTTTTTCGAGATTTCTGGTACATAGGCGTGTGGGGTATCATTTTCCACTAAATGTTGGACCCTGAATCGATTGGAATGGGTCCGGGACCCGCCACACGCACTGTATCTCCCATTTTCTCCATTGTTTAAATTTGTCTCCATGCGCCTGTTCCGAAGAATAACCAACCCCTGTGTAAGAATTTGCAGCGGTTCAAGATCATACGCACCCGAAGGAAGATAGCAGGCGAGAGGATGAAGTTATTGATCCCGTCGAGTAATCGATGTGTATGGCAGAGTCCTCACACCGATTACAAAGGTGACCTGAGGAGGTTGTGAACGTCCGTAAAGTACTTAGCGACGGCTTTCTCCGTGTGTTGTGGAAGAACTCTTGTGGCAAAAAGATTGCAAAGATTATAACAAGTAGAAAGTGAAAAGGTGCCTTCTTGAGAGGACTTGAGCACTGTCAGCCTCCACGAACCGGTGGGCAAAAGATCGTGACGTATTGTCACTATGACGCTTGTCACTCGTCAGTACCTCGCACGACATGTTCCCATAACTGCAGACCAATGTATCATTGCGTTGAAGAAATCTGCTCTCAGTAGAGACCAAGATGAAGCTGCACAACGACTCAGTAGACTTTGCTTTAAGTGTAGTTGTCCCAGGTCATAACTCTGCAAATTATTACTACTCAATGGTGTAATAGTAACAGGTGTATCTCACTTGTGTTCGTAAGCATATTTTCGAGGTCCCCAGAATAGTTAGGTAACCGGTAACCCAGATTAGACGATTAGGTATACAAGGTGTCACACGAGTTCCTCCCTCCCCTCCTAAAATCGTCTAAATAGGAGTACCACCAAACAAGATTTTTTTTGTAATCTTCATATTGCAATGGCGCAAATGACTACGCAACTTTCATTATTTAAATAGAAACTCAAAATTTTGTGAAACTTGTTCAGGGAGCAAGCAAAGTTGCCGGGATTGTTAAATAGTGGATGATTGATTGATGCTTTTATTTATTGATCAGGAAAGTTAGGGCCATGAGGCCCTCACTACCTCTAAAAAGATAAGATCTACAATGATTCTTACAATCATTTGAAAAGAACAATTCTCTCTCCCCATTTTTACATATTTCAACGATACCTCGAAGATTAATCGAAGATCAGAAAAAAGGTGCCTGAAGTAATATTTTAAAAACATGGGTTGATTATTCTAGGAATAATAAACCAAAACGGGTGCGAAATAAACATATTTCGATCATTATTCCGCTAAGATTGAATCGAATATGAAGGAATAATCGATATCAGGCATGAAGAGAGTCACTTGTAGGTTAAAAACCCCAACGAAAATGTCTGCCCCCCGTCATTGGCGATCCGAAAATCATAAATTTCGGTCAGTGACTCCATTTTGGCCATCATCCTCGAAACAATCCATTTCAATTGTCCCGAACAAAGACGTGGATGGGTAGAAATAGGTTTTTGATACATCTAGAGGCGTGCGGTTTATTATTTTTTATAAACATTCGGACACTAAGTCGATAAGAACAGGTCAAGAGACTTACAATATCAAAATCTGAGCTGTCTCAGGAGCATAAACTTGTGGTCCACTCACATTCCTTCAATTGACGAAATCAATAAACGCTGCAAATTCTTTCTCTTTCCAAATTGGGGAAACAGAGGGTGTGGCGGGTCCCGGACCCATTCTAATCGATTCAGGGTCCAAAATTTACAACTGAAAGTGGAACCCTAAATTCAGTGGAAAATAATGCCCCACGCGCATAAATCGCCAAAAATCTCGAAAATCCTTTTTTCGAAATACACATTTTGACCCCTACCCCTCCCAAATTTGGTCCGATCGGGTTGAAACGTTTCGAGGACCAACTAGAGCCGGGGACTGATCCAAATTTCAGATTTCTAGAAGATTTTCTACTACCAAAGTCGGCGTGGACGGCGGAGGGGCATTTGCTAATTTTGACCTAGACACTTTGAAACGTCCAGAAATTTTTTTTTGAGCCGAATTGGAGAAATTGACTTTTTGCATGAATACATAGGTTGATTATTCAAGGAATAACCAACAAAAATCTTAAAAGTGTAGGGAATAAATGGAAGCTATTAAACGATTCTGTTCCTTTTTGGCGATATCTTTCCCAAATTCAAATCTTCACCAACTTACGCAAACGTCATTTAAATTACAGAACTGACAAAATGCAATCGCGCCCGTCGCAATTATAATTTCACTCTGCGGAATGTTGCTTCATCGCGATAGCACCCGCATCGTACATCAGCCCAGCGAAAAGGGAGCCGCATACCTACTCCTTCATGTACTGCGAATGTGACATATCACGATGAACATACATCACATCACACGACAAACTTAATACAGTTCATAATGTATTACAGACTTTAATGGACGACCCACTAAAATCGCAGCGCCGGAGATTGTCACCGACTCCTCGTTACTCGCACACTTTGGATCGAGAGAAATGAATCGATAATATAATCGAAATTTTTCAGAATAATTTTGATTGATTATTCCTTGAATAATCAACCTATGTTCTCATGCAAACAATGGGCGGAAAATAATAAATTTTACGCGGTGCAAGTATTGATATATTTCTCATAAGTCTGGCGCTGCCCTCGTTGGCCTCCAAAAGGCTCATGTTTCAAAAACTCAGAGCCCCCATTTATTCACACATAGTCTCTACCGGTGTGAGGTAATCAATCTAGAACCCACCTCAATCGTTTCAGCGTACTGAGTTTCATGGGAAACGACACCCCAAGAAAAAAAAAGATTTTTACACTCGAGATGTAACAACAGGTTAGGATAGGATCATGAGCGATTATCCAAGCTCCCTTTATAATCGGTGAAGTTTTTCTCAGGTTTCATTTTCTTTTAAAGATTTATAGGGGTTTCCCTTCAAAGGCACCCTCGGAGTAAGGTCCCAGTGAATCGGCTGATTATTCGCGGATTACGCATGAGTACTGGATTTGAATCAACTCACATAATGCTCCATTCGATTTTTTCAATGGTCAAACTTCGTGTGAGCCTAAAACCTCAGACAAATAAAACTACGGTTTTGATTGGTTATTCCTCGAATAATAATGCAAAAAGTCAATCTCTCCGATTCGGCCCAAAATTTTTTTCTGAACGTATCAAGGTGTCTAGATCAAAATTAGCGAATGTCCGTCAGCCGTCCGTAAGCCGATTTTGGTAGTAGAAACGTAGAAAATTTTTCTAAATATCTAAGATTTGGGTCAGGGGTCTGTTCCCGTTCTGGGACGGTCCTCCTAACTTTTCAGCCCTATCGGACCAAATTTGGGTGAGGTAGGGGTCAAAATGTGAATTTCGAAAAATGGATTTTTGAGATTTTTTTGCAATTTAGGTGTGAGTGGGGTATCATTTTCCACTAAATTCTGGACGCTGAATCCAATGAAATGGGTCCCAGAACGATTGGTACCCACTGGAAGAAGTTATGGGTCAAATTGGGTATGTATCTACCCATTTCGAATGTCTGTTTTCGAGATCTCTGGTACCTAGGCGTGTGGTGTATCATTTTCCACTAAGTTTTGGACCCCGAATCGATCGGAATGGGTCCGGGACCCGCCACACCCACTGTCTTCCCCATTTTCTCCATGTTGAAGAAATGAAAAAAAAAAAATTATATTATTAAACTTGTTTCATTTGTGGATGATGCTGCTTTGACATGATTTTTTTCATAAATTAGCTAAATAGCACTTTTACGTAGATTCGAATGGTGCCCTTAAATTTGGGACGAACTAGTTTTTCAGGGATTTATGGTTGGGTTTCCTCAGTGAGACCTGAATTTCTTGAAAAACCTTGAAAACGAGGTATCTGGAAAGTGGTTAGGATTTGGACCGTGTTGAAGAAGACCTTTCTTTCAAACAAATTTCCAACAAGATCTTTGTTGCAACAAGAAGTTTGTATCGCGAGTAGCCGGTCACCCTGTATTTACGTATCTCCGTTCGGGTGACGGGGATTCGGATGCGGAACCGCCGCGGCGGGACCTTGAACGTCACCTGCTACTCCGAGCGGGTCAATGAGCCTCCGCGGGCGAAGACGAGCCCCGGTTCCTCGGCCCCGTTTTCGCCTCCACTTTCATCTTCGGATAAGACCCCCTCCCCGGCCCCGCCATCCTCTCCCCCGCACTCTCCGCCATCCCGCAACATGCCACATTATGTCACGGGGGGTCTTTTCTTCTTTCGCCGCCTCTTTATCATCTCACTCACGGAATTCTCCTTCTTTAGTGGAACGCCTTCTTGTGAACGCTTTTGCTGCAGAGACTGTAACAAAGATAAGCGAGAGTGACGACTGACGACTGTGGTACCAACTTGAAGCTCTGCGTAGCCGTATCGGATCACCACTTTATCGCTCTCCGACAGACTGGCTCATCGACAATATTGAGCACTCTGAGACCCCCGGGAAAACATTGCTTGATTGTTTGGTTGATTATTTAAAGAATAACCAACCAAAAGCGCTCCAAATTCTTACATACGGGTTGGGTATTCCTCGAACCAGGCGCATGGAAACTAATTTAAACCTCGGACCAGGCGCATGGAGATTAATTTCTTCAACATGGAGAAAATTGGTGAAAAATTGGTGGTTGGCGAGTCCCGGACCCATTCCAATCGAATTAGGGTCCACAATTTAGCCTAGGTACCAGAAACGTCAAAAACGCATTCGAAATGGGTAGATAGGTATTCATTTTGACCCATAACCTTATCCAGAAGGCAACAATCGTCCCAGTACCCATTTCATTGGATTCAGCGTCCAAAATTTAGTGGAAAAAGATGCCCCACACGCCTAGATACCAGAAATCTCGAAAACACATATTCAAATTGGGTACATAGATACCTATTTTGACCCATAAACTCTTCCAGTTGGCACCAATCGATCTGGGAGCCACTTTATTGAATTCATCGTCCAAGATTTAGTAAAAAATGGTACCCCACACGCCTAGATTGCCGAAAATCTCGATAATCCATTTTTGAAAAACACATTTTGACCCCTACGAGAACCAACTAGAGCCAAGAACGGACCCCTTATCCAAATTTCAGATTTGGACAAACATTTTCTACTACCAAAATCGGCGTGGACGGTGGAAACGCCCAGAAAAAATCGGAAAGATTGACTTTTTTCATGAAAACAGGTTGATAATTCAAGGAATAATTAAAAAAACCTGTAAATTTTAGTCGCAACTCGAAGCTTTTCTTATTTTAATGCCGTTTCATAATTCAACACTTTCAAGCCCCGTTGAATTGTCTTCTCTTTTGTAAATAGATACGTTGAGTATCACTTACGACTAGTGGAGGCGTATGTGGTTCCAATAATTGTATTATTGATTCTTATTTTCCACAATGATGAATAGTTGCCCTGTGAGACGGGGATAGGATCACAGGACAAACAATCCTAACGCCGAGCTTTTTGTAAAATATATGTTCAACCTCAGAACCCAAGATCAAATCGATGCAGTTGCTGAAGGATGGAAAATTGAATGAAAATATAATGGACGGCGAATGTGAAATTGAATCCTAAGGCATCAAAACATGAGGTTATTATTCAGAGAATGATACACCGAAATTACCGAAAACAAGTACAGTAAAAATTATATTTCAGAATACGAACACCAGTTTCAATTTCATCCTACTCCGTGCACATACTCCGGAAAAGCCGTGTTACAAAATGGATTTCAGCGATTGATCGTTGAAAATTGTGAATTTTCTGGTGATTAATGGAGAATTCTCAGTCAGAAATCATAGCTGGCGAACGCAGCTCTAGACAAAGCCATGTTCTCATGGTTACTTCAAGAGGATAACACAAGAGACATGATGTCCCTACTCAGAAGATACCCCCTCTTTTGATCTTTGTTAGTCGACTGTTCACACCATGGTGGCTTGATAGTTGCCTGTCGACAGAGAGGCTTTTACTTTAGTCGGAGAAAACGTTGAATCTTTCTACGGAAATTAAACTCTTTCGACAGAAACACATCTTCTGAGTAGTAGCGATCTTAAGGAGAAAACAATGAAGTAAATTACTTCAAAGTGCGGCCTGTTTCTTTGTCCTTTTTCCTGTTTTCATCGAGCACTTTAAAAGAAATACACGGAGCATTTACACACCATGAACGGCTAAAAATATTTTCAGTGTAGCATGTGGAGCTGACATGGCCGTCACTCCTTCCCAAGAATTGAGTTCACATTAGCGTTAAGCTGAACGAAATTTGAGATGAAAGCAATCGTTATACAAATTGGAAAGGTACAGAAAAAAACTTTGGAGCAACAAAAAGGCAATAATAAAATTTCTAGATTGAATAAAAAACAAATTGAAAATCTGCAAGCATAAGAAGTTGAGAGAGCAGAAAGGCGATGAGTAATTTTCCTATTTTAAAAATGCAAATTTTTTCACACGGGTTGGTTATTCCTCGGCGCATGGAGACTCATTTCTATAACATGGGGAAAATGGGGGGGAAACAGTGGGTGTGGCGGGTCCCGGACCCATACCAATCGATTCAGGGTCCAAAATTTAGTGGAAAATTATACCCCACACGCCTAGGTAACAGAAATCCCGAAAACACATATTCAAAATGGGTAATAAACACCCAATTTGACTCATAATTTCATCCAGAAGGCACCAATCATTCGGAAAACCATTTCATTGGATTCAGCGTCCAAAATGTTGTGGAAAATGATACCCTACTCGCCTAGATCGCCCAAAATCTCGAAAAATTCATTTTTCAAAAAACACATTTTGACCCCTACCTCACCCAAATTTGGTCCGCTGAAAAGTTAGGAGGACCGTCCCAGGCCGGGAACAGACACCTGACCCAAATTTCAGATTTTTAGAAAATTTTCTACTATCAAAAACGGCGCCCTCCCGCCGAGTAACCAACCAAAATTGCGACATTGCAAGGAGGAAATTGCATCTCTCTGGTTCAAAACACTCCCTAACAGTTTCAACAGGATTCACATGATAATAATTTATTGCTATAATCAAAGAAGCCTTCACTTGTTTCAGTGATTATTTTAAGCATAGCGAGAGAATTGCTAAATGGATGTAATCTCCAACTCTGACATTCACCCGCCATGATGGCACCCGCACTACGTCCTTAGTGGTCTGACGTTTGATTTCATCACGAGGATTTCGGCATGTCAGCGTCCTTGTCACTAGGCGTTAGTTGGAACGTGCGATTGGTGCACCCAGAATCACCGCAAGGTCATTGTCTGTATTTAAAGGCCGATCTGTATGTACGTGGACTAGTGATTGATTGACCGCAACGGTGTGCGTGAACGCAAGGTCGCAGTCGACCACAATGAACAATCTTACCTATTTCGCCTAGGACTGCACAAAGGATATTCTTTTCTTACCACACGAAACTGTAAGTGGGAATTCAAAACCCTTTCAGTTGCAGAGAGAATATAATACGTATTCTTGGAGAACCTACACTTGCTGTGAGGAAGTATATGAAAACGCTGCAAATTCTTACACAGGAGTCGGTTATTCCTCGGACCAGGCGCATGGAGACTAATTTAAAAATAGATTCAACGTCCATAACCTCATCCGGTGAGTTCCAATCGTTCCAGGACCCGTTTCATTGGATTCAGCGTCCGAAATTTAGTGGGAAACGATACCCCGCACGCCTAGGTACCAGAAATCTTGAAAATACACTTTCGAAATGGGTAGATAGGTACCCATGTTGACCCAAAACCTCATCCAGAGGGCGCCAATCGTTCCGGGACAAAAATGCAAATTCTTTCGCACGGGTTGGTTATTCCTCTGCGCATGGAGACTTATTTCTATAACATGGGGAAAATGGGGGAAACAGTGGGTGTGGCGGGTCCCGGACCCATTCCAATAGATTCAAGATCCAAAATTTGGTGGAAAATGATACCCCACTCGCCTTGATCGCCAAAAATCTCGAAAATCCATTTTTCAAAAAACACACTTTGAACACCTACACCTAATGAAATGGGTCCGTAAAGATTGGCGCCCTCTGGATGAGGCTATGGGTCTAAATGGGTACCTATCTACCCATTTCGAATGAGTGTTTTCCAGATTACTGGTACCTAGGCGTGTGGGATATCATTTTTCACTAAATTTTGGACCCTGAATCGATTGGAATGAGTCTCCATGCTCCTGATCCGAGGAATAACCAACCCCTGTGTAAGAATTTGCAGCGTTTTTGATCTAGACGCCCAGAAAAAAATGTTGTGACGAATCGGAAACAGCATAAAACCTTTTGCATGAAAACATAGGTTGATAATTCAAGAAATAACCAACCAAGACGAAGACTAATTGTGATCATACTACCCATTCTGTGGAGTCATTCATAGGTTAATAGTAGAGGTTGGGATATGCAATTGTCACTGAATTCACTGTCACTAATTCCACATCCATGCTTTCCCGATGGATGCAGTGTATCAGAGATATGTACTTAACCTGATTTCGGCTAGCTATCTAGCTATCCTTGCATGCATGAAATGCACCAATCTCTGCAAAACTCGACTTGGTTTGTTTCAGAATGTCATGGTTTAAACGCTGTAAATTCTTCCAAGGGGTTGTTTATTTCTTGGACTAAGAGCACGGGAGAAATGGGGAAAACAGTGAGTGTGGTGTGTCCCGGACTCATTCCAATCGATTCAGCGTCCAAAATTTAGTGGGAAGTGATACCCCATTTGCCTAGTTTTGAGGACTGAAATGTTTCGAAGACCAACAACAGCCGGAAACGGGTACTTGACCAAAACTGCCTATTCAAGGAATAATCAACCGAAACCTGAATATCTGTCGTTTTTGGCACTAGGAATATATTTGAAATCTTAAATTTTGTTCCAAAACTAATTCAGCCCTAGCTGGTTCTCGGAACATTATTCAACTGCCCAAAACCGAAGCTGTACGTTTTGAAAATGGTCTTCCGAGATGATATTGTAACGGGGCGGCAGAGTCCAAGCGCCCCGTCAAGAAACTTCGGCGGCGGGGGACGGAACGACCCTCTCCCCTCCAAGCGCCTAACCCCAG
>CM034000.1:2796429-2821884 GCA_019603395.1 Cyrtorhinus lividipennis
TCTGTTCCGAGACTTTCCGGGCCTTCTGTTCCGAGACTGTTCCGGGCCTCTGTTCCGGACTGTTCCGACTTGTCCCGAGGCCTTCTGTTCCGAGACTGTTCCGGGGCCCTCTGTTCCGGGACTGTTCCGAGACTTGTCCCGAGGCCTTCTGTTCCGAGACTGTTCCGGGGCCCTCTGTTCCGGGACTGTTCCAAGACTGGTCCCGAGGCCTTCTGTTCCGAGACTGTTCCGGGGCCCTCTGTTCCCAAACTGTTCCGGAGCCTTCAGCTCCAATTGACATCCCGATTCCAGACCCGTCATAGCTCTTACCAACTGGGAAGTCCTTTCTCGATTCGTGGGGAAATTATCGGTCCTTGGTGCGCAAGAAAGTGATCTATCGGTTCTATAATTTTTTGTATTTATTTTTTATTTTTTTTTTTTTTTTAACAAGTGAGCTCGCGACCATGCACCAAAACAGCAGCCCATCAGACGAGGGCGAAGCCATGATGAACGCCGTGACGGAAGCAATGAACAAACTGGGCGCCTTTTTCCGTGAGCCTGCTGCCTCCGGCATTCCGCGGTCGTGTTCATGGAAGTCGACACGTGGAACCTGATGAGCCGGATGCTATCACGGCATCCATGTTCTTCCAGGAGGTGGAGCAAGCAACCCAAGAGTTTGACGAACACAACAAGAGGCTACGATTCCTCGTACCCGCCTGAAAGGTGGAGCCAAGCGATTCCTCCAGGATGGTCTTGGCGACACCCCATACACGACAGTGAAGAATGCCATACTGGCATGGTATGGCGAGGAAAGTCCCGAGAAGGCAACCATACGACTCTGGACAGCCCAGAGAGACTCCGACGAGTCCATCCGACGGTTCGCAGAACGGCTTCTGGCCACGGCACAATCAGCTGTCCGAACTGAACCCAACCTGAACGATGCTCAACGTCGGGAATAGACAAGACGAAAGGCACTCAGCGCTTTTGTCCGCGGACAACCGAAAGAACTCCATCTCTACTTGCAGGGTAACCCTCCGGACACCTTGGAGGATGCAGTGGAGCGGGCTGAGGGATGGGAGGACGTAATGAGAGCAAAGCACGGCGACGATGCTCGATGGGACATAACTGCGGTCAGTGGATCAAGACCTTCGGAGCCCAAGAAATGCTACTCTTGCGGAGAGCCAGGGCATTTTGCAGCAAACTGCCTGCAAAAACCCAGAAGCCCACCTCGTTACCCAAACAAACCGGCCACGTTCGGCGATCACCAGTTGAGACCGGTGCCGACGAAGTTACCACCGACCGTCCCGGTGCTGCCCTGCATGTACTGTGGTGATCTTTCCCACTTTCCAGTGAGTTGTCCCCACGGACTCTACGCAGCCTTGTTCTGCAATTTCTGTGGATCCCGTGACCATCTGGAGGCTGAGTGCTTTAAGAAGAAGAAGACCCTGCCCATCTCAAATCCACGAATGCACCAGGTCAGAAACATCAGCACGACCCAGGAAACCCAAGCCAATCTCACGACAAATAAAGAGGACGAACCAATCGTCGGAGTCTGCGGAGACGAGCTGGTGTCCTACCAGACTGCTGTGAATTGTGTCATGAGGCCCATGATACTGATCACCGCCGGCTTGGGGAAGGAATCCCGGCGAATGGTCGTGGATACTGGTGCTGCAGTGTCTGTCCTATCAAGACCTGTGCCTGGCATTGACATCCGCCCAACAACGTTGGAGCTATGGGGTGCCGACGGACAACCACTGCCCGTGCTGGGGATCCAGGAGGTACGTACCACCATTGGTCCGGTTACGATTACACACCCATTCTATGTCTTCCGACGACCTGACTCCGGCTTGGATCTGATCGGACTGGACCTCCTGAGGAAATTACCCCTTGGCATACGCCCGGATATCGGCGTAGTGGAGATGAAGGAACCCGCCACTGGGAAGATGATCTCCATCGGCGTGGTCGCCACTGACCCGGACCTCCTCAGGCACATCCGTCAACTGAAGGGCGACGGGATGGCGCGAAAAGCCCAGAAAACCGCTCAAGCCCCGAAACCCGACACCGACCACAACTGCCACGGCGGGCCAACAGTCGCTTCAACATCTGCCAAAGCCTCTGAACCTCGCGTCGACGACAACCACCAAGGCCAACTGACCACCGAACCAACACCACCCAGAAAGCAGCCAGTGGTACACCCTCCAATGTCCGATGTAGCAGAGTTCCCAATCGAGATCGGGGACAATCCCCCTTCAACCTCTGAATTGGAGCGCCAGGTGCATCAGCATCTGACTCATCTGGCAGGACCCGACTCCCAATTGGTCAAAGACGGCCTGAGCCGTGTTCCTGTTGGCGCCATCATATTAAGTATGCCAAAGGAACTTCTGATAGCAGCCCAATCCTTGGACCCCTGGATCTCCACCCTGACTGCTGACCCAGAGAAGCATCGACTAAAGAAGGAGGAAGAAGTCTGGAGGAAGGAGGTCAATGTGGATGGCCAGCGGATCACGGTGCCACTGATTCCATCCACCATGCGGCGCTGGTTCCTGACCAATTGTCATCAACATCAGTGGGCCGGGCACCCTGGCATAGAAACAACCACCCGAGTCGCAAGACGGTACGGGTACTGGAAGAAGATGGTACGTGACGTCCGAGAGTTCGTCCAGAAATGCCAGGAGTGCCAGGAGAGGAACACTTCCCCGAATTTGACACCACCAATCCAAAAACCCGACCTACCGACCCAATCGGTCAAATTGTCGGTATTGACTTTGTTGGGCCTCTACCTGGTCGAGGAGGTACCAAATACATCCTGACGGTAATCGATCAGTTCTCCAAGTATGCAGAGGCTTATGTCACCACAGATTGCACAGCAGTAACAACCGCTCGCGTATTGACCACGAAGTACCTACCAACCCATGGTGCACCTGAGAGGCTCGTCTCTGACCGAGGCGCCGCCTTCATCTCTGGGGTCGTCAAGGAGCTATGCGACACCTGGGAGATACGCCACGTCCACACCTCCACTTACCATCCACAGGCCAACGGAGTATGTGAGCGATTCCATCGCACCCTGGCAAACCTGGTGGCGAAACTGAGACGCAAAACCCGGGACTGGGAAGCCGCCTTGCTTTGGCACTAGCTGCCTACCGCAGCCTCCCCCACTGTAGTACGGGCTATTCGCCAAATCACCTGGTTTTCGGACGAGAGCTGAGAATGCCGCACCTAACCGAAATCAGCATAAAAAGGGAAGCAACATCGCCCTTGAAGGATCAACACCAAGAAATGGTGCGAGTCCGCTTGGAAACTGAGCGACAGTTGAGGCGCGCCTGGCACACCCGTGAGCAGGCAATCAACAAGCGACGCCACTCTCGGGAGTTCCAGATAGGCCAACACGTATATGCCCAGCAGCTCGTCGCCCCACCAGGCACAGTGAAGAAGTTCTGGAGCCCCTGGAAAGGACCGCTCCGTGTGACCCGCAAACTGACCGATGTCAATTACGAGGTCCAGGATGTCCTGGGGAAGACCACACGTTACCACCTCAGCATGCTCAAGCCAGCGTTTACCAACAGCGTGCCAGACGACGCCGTCACCCCCGACGTAGCGGAAGAATGGCGCCCACCCGAGAGCCCTGCCCCTCCACCTAGCGAAGATAGCGGAGAGACATGGTTGTTGGACCCCCTTGAATGGCCGGAACCAGTACTGACCGAAGAAAATCCCGAACCTAGGGCCCAGGGCCCTGGAAGATCTTCCAGTCGAATTCCGACTAGGACGGCGTCCAGTCCATACGGATTAAGACCAAGGCGGCGGACGATCGACTACGCGCAGCTCCACGCGGGGAAGATGTCAACACCTAGAACGGGATGAACTAGTTATGGATAAAAGTTGTCAAGTTTTGTTGTATACTCGTATTTTGGGAAATAGAATATGGAATGTCTTACCTGTAGAACAACCCCGATCTGGAAATAAAATGCACAACATAAGTACTTACCTTGTTTTACTAATGACCGTGCCTCATGAGTCGGGACAGGACTCCCTTGCCCCCCCCCCCCCCTTTTGTTTTCCTTTTCCTTCGTAATGGCAGCAAAATCTAGGGTGTGAAATGTGTGAGTTGGAGTGTGAGAGTAGACTAAAGAAAGGGCCGGTTTGGATGTTTCACAGCATAGTAGGGAAGTAGAAGATAAGACCAGCGGAAGACACATCTCGCCCATCGCACCACCTTGGAACATCAGCGCCATCATGCTCTCGACAGCCGGCAAACAACCAGACGCCATGCCCATTGAGCCAGTCACCCCCGCCGGAAGAAAGATTGCCGAGGTAGACCTCGGCCTCCAAAGATCGGAGGAGTGTAACGGGGCGGCAGAGTCCAAGCGCCCCGTCAAGAAACTTCGGCGGCGGGGTATCGAGCCCTCTCCCCTCCAAGCGCCTGACCCAGCTGGGCGAAAGGCGTGTCCTCATTGGATTGGTTGGGCGACGGGTGGCGCGAGACACCCAGGGAGTAGGAGTAGGGGAAGGCGACTTGACGAGTAGACTGGTGAAAGGCTGGGGAAGTCAGTCGTGTACGAACTCAAGTGAAGGAAAGTTGGGATCTCCGTTCGCCATAATCTCGTGAGGACGAGGCGGAACGAAGTGAAGTGAAGCGGAACATCGAAGCGGAACAACCGACGCGAAGCAAATCAACCCCTTGTGAAGCCGGTGTTGTGAAAGTGACCTGAGGGAACAAGTGTATCGTGGTTCCTTCAGGGTGAGAACTCGGGAATTGGGAGATCAGCCAATTCCTCTCCCGTAACAGTGGGCCCTTATACGAACTGAAAATCCCCCGTCGGACCCGAGTGTTGATCCGTTCGCGCCCGATTCGACGGCCAATAGTCCAGGTTTCCCACGCACCGCCAGTCGTCGGACCTCCGTCGGAAAGAGTCTCGCCTCCTCCGGCCTGGACGGCGTTCCCCTGACCGAAGCCGAGCAGCGAAGAGAACATCACCCTGTTGTCTCCATCCGAAGGAGTTGGTACACGTAAGTGGCGAAATAACTCTGTTTCGTACCCTCGCAACGCGAAAGTCGAATCTCTAAATCTGGCCCAAGCCCTGACGTTTAGTCACCAGAAAGCTGATCATAGAGTTGTACATTGTAGCCGTATTATTTAGTATTTTGTCTGTCGTGCGTTAGGAAAAGTAAAAGGAATTAGGGGAGGACATTAACAAAACACTTCCACTTTACCGTTATTCAAACCAAACATTTGAGCCTTCAGCTACCTCGTAAATTCATTTGGCCCTCAGCCCTTCACTTCTGCCTACTCAATAATTAGATTACGTAATAGTCAATATCCTTCTCGGCCGAGACATTCCGTATTTTATATTTCTGTCAATTGCGTTTATTATAAGTCAATATTGAACCCTTGTCTTTTCAATCACGAAACCCCATTCCTCAGAGCTTGGTAAATTCAGGTGTACTTGGCGTCCATGACCGACCATTGCAGACATTCCGGACGGTAAGTGAAAGTCTTTAGTCTCCCACTAATTATTCGCCTAGGTCTATTTTTGGATCCCTAGCCCGTTACGTGAAAACGACGGGTTACAATCTAAGAGTGAGAGACAGGTAATTCTTGATCAAGTATGCAGACATGTTAGTTTGGAGGGAGAAAGTGAAAATGTGGACGGGGTAAACTAACATGTTTTTGGAGAAACCATTTCTCAGGGATTGAAAAGACTTATCAAATGTAGACATAGGAGGGAGTTTGCCTCGTAAACACTGTAATACTAGTGGAAGTAACATTGAGTCATGTACAAATGGTAATCAAGGCAGTTCAACTGTGAATACCCAAGCTGATTCTTCCTTAAGAGATAATCAGGGACTTAAATGGCATTATAGATTAAATCACGTTTTGAAGAAATACTTGGAGATAGCTGGCAGGAATCTGCCAGGACTAAAAGACATCAAATTTGGAAATGACATTATGGATTGTCCTGATTGCAAAATGGCAAAGGCCAAGAAGCAACCAAGCTCTCAGAAGAGGCATAGATCAGAAATACCTTTTCATCATTTGAGTTCTGACCTGATGGGGTCAATTAAGCCACAAGCTAATAGATCACAGGCACGTTACATAATGATATTTATAAATGATGCCACAAGATATGCTTTTGCCTATGATATCACTGATAAAACTAAAATCCATGCAGCACTGTTGAGTTGGTTGGATGAAATCCGAAGAATAAGTGGCTCAGAATCGAGGGTGGCCAAATTGCGTACAGATTCAAAAACTGGGCTTGAGTTTAAAACTTTTGAAAAGAAGACTCCGCTGAATAGAGAGAGAATAGTCTTGATAACTAGCAAACCTTACACTCCTCAACTGAATGGAACTGCTGAGAGGCTAAACCTGGAATTAGGAGAAAAGATCCGGGTTAACCTGATTTCCTCAGGATTGCCTAATAATTTTTGAGCGCATGCTATGTGTCATGTTGTTTTTGTTCATAACCGTACTCCAAATGCAGCGTGTGGTTTCAGAACACCATTTGAGATGGCCTTTGGTCATGTCCCTGAGTTGAAATATAACAGAAGGTTTGGCTGTGATGCGTACATCCTTGGCAATCAGGCTAAATCAAAATCAAAATTTGCACCCAAGGCACAGCAAAATGATAATCCAGAAAGGATAAATGACATTGAAGTTACACAGGAGTCAACTGGATCTTCTGAGGTAAATTCTATAATTGATGAGACTGATGAATACGAATTCTTCGAAGCAGATGAAGCAGTCAATCTGGCATGCTTCCTGGACAGTTCACTTGCAAATGATCTTGAACCAATCAAATATTCAGACGTGTTACGTTCTCAGGATACTGACAAATGGATTGAGGCTATTAACCAAGAATTTCAGACCTTGGAAAAATGTCAGACAAGGAAAATAATTCCAAGATCGCAGGTTCAAAAGGGAATAAGAGTGATGAAGACTCGTTGGGTGCGCAAGAAAAAGCTGGAGGCGAATAACTCAATCAAATTCGGGAGCCGGTTGGTAGAGAAGGGCATTGCTGATAATAATTCTTACGAGTTGTCTGAAGCATATGCTCAAGTTGCAAGTTTAACTGATGTGAGGTTTGTTCTCATAGTTGCAGTTGAGTATGATCTCAAACTAAATCAGTTTGATGTAAAACCAGCGTTTCTGACATCTCAGATGGATGGTGTGAGTACAGGGGTGAATGTCCAAGTTTGAGGAACAATAGTGTGTGTGAGGTTCATAAAGCTTTGTACGGCTTGAAAATGTCGCCACAACGATGGTTTAAGAGATTTTTGGAGGTAGTTGAAAAATTGGATCTTAAACCTTATGAATTCCAACTATGCTTTTTGTATGAGACATGAGAGGAAGTTGCTCCTATCATTGATTCAAAAGAAATTGGCACAAATAAAAAGAGTATTAGAGACAGAGTTCTCAATTACTGATCTTGGCAAACCAAAGACATTTTTCAGTTTGGAGCTTGAGAGGAACAGACAAGAAAGAAACCATGAGAGTTCACCAGACTGCTCAACTGACCTCTATTCTGCAAAAATTTGATCCTGACAGCAATAAGATAACACCAACTCCCATGATTGCAGAGAGGCAAGGTGAAAGGATGCCAACGTCCAATTTGGCTGAACTAAGCTCAGTTCCTTACAGACAGGCTATTGGGTCTCTTCTATATCTACAAAATGGAAGCAGACCAGATATTGCATATGCCACAAACTTGTTGAGCAGAAAGCAGGCTAATTTCAACTGGAAAGACTGGTTAGCAGCTATACGCGTCAAGAGCTGCAGAGGGATACTCGATATTGCACCTGGATACTGCAGAGGGAGGATACTCGACGACGGGATTCATTTTTGAATTAATTGGGGATCCTGTCATGTGAAAAAAAAAAAAAAAAAAAAAAAAAAAAAAATCACATGGCGCTGTCTCCAGCTGAAAGTGAATTTGTTGCGATGAGTTCGGCATGCCGAGAGCTAGCGTGCTTGAGAACAACGTGTGAACAAATTTCAAATATCCCTACAGTGACAATGAAGTATGAAGACTAGAAACCTACCATTAGACTAGCTGAAGTGGATGATTCTGCTACTCAACGCACTTAGTCAGAGTGTCTTACTTGTATGTTAGGGAAGAACATTGGAATGGACACAACATCATCATCAAGTGAATCCCTACTGAAGATCAGAAAGCTGATGCTCTTATTAATCCCCTACTGAGAGGAAAATTTATCACATTTAGAGACACAGTTTTGGCATAAATATAATTTTTTTCCATAGATCCCATAGATGATTTTGACTCAGCATGTCAGGAATCAAGGACAGAAAAATTATTAATCAAAACTTCAAAAAGAAAAAAAGGAAAAAAAATAAACAAAATCATAAAAAAATCAAATTAAATCAAGTTAAATGAATAAAAAAAAAAAAATAATAATAATAATTGAAAAAAAAACATAATATAATAATAATAATCGGATGTTTTGCACTTAGCAAGGACCTCCTTGGGTAAGTGAAACATGAACATTTATATTGATAGGAACGCATTCCTATGTATTTAGACAGAACTCTAGTTCTGTGTTTAGACAGGGCTTTCCCTGTGCTCAATGACAGGATTTTTTTTTCTGTGAAGTAAGATAGGATTTTTCCTATGGAATCAGACAGGTTCTACCTGTGAATATTAAGATGGAACTGCCCATGAATCAACAGTGACTAGTAAGCTCTCTTTGAAAGAGGAAGTCAGTTGGCACTGATGTGCTGAAGAATGAAGAGCTCCTGAGATCTTCTTGGCGTGGCTGCGGATTCTTCTGCTGCTGTGGCTGTGGATTCTTCTGCTGCTGTGGCTGCGGATTCTTCTGCTGCTGTGGCTGCGGATTCTTCTGCTGCTGTGGCTGTGGATTCTTCTGCTGCTGTGGCTGCGGATTCTTCTGCTGCTGTGGCTGTGGATTCTTCTGCTGCTGTGGCTGCGGATTCTTCTGCTGCTTTGGCTGCGGATTCTTCTGCGCTGTCGCCTTGGGAGATACAGCGTCTACTGCTTCAAGATTCAAGAAACCTTGCATCTCGGAAATGTGTCGCAACGGACTCCAAAGGAATCGGATATTTGGGAGGGAGTGACGAGAAATGGAGGGCAAATCCCCTATTCCTTGTCGCTACCTACCCTTTCATATTGCTTGGAAGTAACACTAGGTTGCAGTACTTTTATTTTCGTTTTGTTGGCAACCTTGTTTCTACTGTCGGCCTAGCCGGCGGACGCTGTAACCTACACTTCTCCGACGCGGTTCGTGTGT
This sequence comes from Cyrtorhinus lividipennis, assembly GCA_019603395.1. Taxonomy (NCBI): domain Eukaryota; kingdom Metazoa; phylum Arthropoda; class Insecta; order Hemiptera; family Miridae; genus Cyrtorhinus; species Cyrtorhinus lividipennis. The sequence goes on from CM034000.1 coordinate 2,805,670, forward strand.
TTTCCGATCTTAATAAATCACCTCCGAAATATTCAAAGTTCCTTCGCGTTCACCCCCCAATTTTACTGGAAAACTTGGTGAGTGATTAACTGATCATTTTAGTCAAACGCCTGGCAATAATGACCTGGTGAAACTGAAACTTTTAGATTAAGATGAGGAGTTGTGAGGACCTAAACGTATTCCGGCATTATAAAGAATTGACGACACAAATTCATTACATAACACTGGAGTTCAGAGAGAAGTTAATATCTTCATCTCGAATTCTCTAGAAAGAAATAGATGATGATATACTAATACACTTCTCCCTCCATTTGTGTTGAACAGAAACAGACTTTAGAGTGTTAATCGAGAAACTGGTTGCAGGTATTTCGCGGAGTTATAATCAAAGGGGACGCTGGTCGTACCCCCAAAATTCTTTATTAGAAATTAAAGGGAAATTCTCGGAAACCTGATCCTTGCTGCCGGTGAACTTCATCGAATAGACGGCGGGAGAAGAGCTCAGTTCGTATTTGATGTAGACGTGGCAAAGCTGATTACAGCCCTCGAATTTCGTTTCGCCATTGGTGACACTGTCGATCATTCATTTGACGCTCGGTCTTTGTAATACAATTCGTGAAGAGATATAACCATAGACTTTACATTGAAATTCTCGTTCATATTGTGTTTGTCTCTCTTTTGTACTGCTGAGTATTTTGCCAGCTGCGCAAATTCCTGTTTTGGGAAATTGGAGGCAATAACCCGGAATGGGAGATTACTAGGGGCCCTTCAAGTAATGAGCGTCACCAACCGGAATTCAGGTGTAGTTTTAGCCGAAGGGATACAGTTCGTTTCACTTCTACTCACACTCTCATCGGACATAGTATAAAAATCATCAAATCGCATGTTGGTATTTCACTTACAATTCCAAACGTTTCTGTTATCCGAAGGATTGCGAGCTCATGTCTCAGAATTCTTTCGACGAAGAAGTCCTTGTACTCAAATTTCTTCGAAATCTTTTTTTGTAACCCCCACGTGGTCGAAGGTTTTTCCCCGTAAATGTAGTCATCCCCTTTGACCTTATTTCGCGTATTGAATCCCTCAAAGACTCGGAAGCCTTCCTTTTCTGAGACGTAGGTATATGAGACATCTTCCTCGTGCGAAGTATTGAAATGTCAATATTTATGTGAGGAATGTGCACATGGAAATAATCGGCTTGAAGAGTTCATCAATCGACGTTCGATGTTTAGCATAGAAGTTGGTGATTGTGAGACGATTGGCATTTTTAAACAATTATGCAAGGAGGCACAAATCACGAATATACCTTTACACCATGATTACAGTGTCTTGCCGAATTATGGTTAGCGTTGCATAAAACGATCTCAAAATTGATGCTTGAATGGATTTGGCGGTAACACTGTACCTCTGAGGATCTTCCTGGGTCTTTCAACGAGCCAAGAACACCTTTCTGTCGTTCGTTCAACGTAATATAATTGGGATTGATGCTCGCGGCCATAATGTAGGAGGATCGAGATTCGAAGGGGTAAAATTGGATTGGACGGTCGTTTTTTGGTCGAATGAAACACGACGAGCTGATGGATCCCTACAAGCTCTCACCTCACCGGGTACACAACAATTTGACACACTCCACCCCTTACACTCTTAGTCTTGAAAAGATTTCCGCTTCTAATGCAATTTATTTGTACGAAGAAAAAATGTAACGGGACGTGACAGGAGGTAGCACTTCACTCGTGTTTGCTTATCGACCGACACACGTGAGTATAATGTTGTTTATCGCGGGGTAAATCTCGTCTCGAAGGGTTTTGTAACATATTTATAAATATACCGACTGCGACGATGTAGTTACCTGCTTCGTGGTGTTTTTCCTTGATTGGAGGCATAACACATTCACCCCTCGCTAGCATTACGCGATCGCAAACATAGCATGTATTTTTGAACGCAGTGCCCTCCGATGATCTAGTGACTGTGGGGGCGTTTCAATGTGTATCTTTGGTTTTCACCCACCATTCTGTAGTGGTTACTCAAAATATCTTTCTAAACTTTTTAAACTCCAACTCATCAAATGCAAACACATAAGGCAGAGTTCACAGACTCCTACGTAAGAGAAAATGCTCCACTTATGCGTTTTCTTAGCTCGTAATTTTATATATCCAAAAAGTAGATGGTATTGCCTTCGAGTTTTCAATGCTCCAGATGACCGGAACAGAGAACGTTCAGTATGTCCGATGGAAATTCAAATCCATTCAATTTTTGTCAGATTAGTTTGAGAACTTTTCACGATATTCGTCGATAACCTCGTGAATTGATTTGTCAAATAGGGTCTTCGTGGGATTTCTAGCTATTTCTTAACCTGAGAATGTCTGCCAGGATGTGACCCAAGATAGCTGGTTTCAACGTATCACGAATCGGATCAAGCGAAACAAAAAGAAAACTCTTTTATTAGAGCTTTTATTATGGCCGTGTGAATAGGTGGCATTCGTTGAAGCCGAGAATGGATGAACTGAATAATTACCGTCAAAAGATTTCAAATTCTTTGCTAACTCTTCTTTCTCCCTCATATAGATAAGTGAAGGAACCAACCACTTGCTCCCTTCTTGGAGGTTCTTCTAGGTTTGCTCCTCGATCGAAAACAAGCGATGAAACTTCCATCTTTGACCTACTTTTCCACAATTCAGCCGAATAAACTTGGGAACTATACGGATAGAAGGGCAACTGCCGGAGAGCAAAATGGCCTGAAACACGCTAGAGCATTAAACTGTGCTGACAGCTACGAGGAGGCTTGAGTATTGCCCAGGGTATGTGAAAACAACAGAGACGTAGACAGAAACAAAACAGTTGAATTCCATCGTACGAACTTTATTTTACGACTTTCAGAAACCGTGAGAGGCGTAGTAGACTCAAAATCCTCCCTCTTCATGTTCTCTCTATACGCTTGTTGTGTCTTCCATACCATAGGAGGTAATGGTTGCTGAGCATCTATAAAAAACACATTTTTATACTCACTCTAAACTCTCTGTGAAGCCTTTTCATTTCATATGGAATGCCCCCTAAGGACCTACCTAATGAAACCCCGCGCTTTATTATGAATAAAAAATGTGAGCTAACGTTTTTCAAGTCCTTGCTGAAAGAATTTTCCGTTGGGCAATCCTTCCATCGAGTTTTTGTAGCCTACAAGTGGTTCCTTGTAAACAGATGTTTCAAGTCACCCTCGACACCCTTACATTGATTCATGTGTATCGAGCTTGTTGAATTTAACTGAGAAGAAACTCGTCGTCTGAAGGTCAACTAGGTACTCAAGTTTATTTCCAACAGGTTCATTGTACCGCAACGACCGCTGTTAAAATGCGTCTCCTAAGAAAATTGCTGGCGCAAGATAAATCTTGGAGGCTTCGTCCTCTTCTATGGTCGGGGCAACTCTCAAGTGCCTCTATAGTTCAAGGAGGCGATCCACAACCTGTTAGAAAGTTCCGGAAAAGTCCTCCATTATTATGAACAAGAGAAGGGAATGCATAGACGAAGCACCAGATGAAAAATGTCATTTGTGCTTTTTGTCTGTAGCGTAAAATTTTCCAAATGTACTCCGAAGTAATTCTGATAATACACACAATAATTTTTATTGAACTAGTTTTTATTTTAAGGCTTTTTTCAAACTTCCAAATTTATTCACATTGCGGTTCTTTTAATTACCACAATAACTACAACAAACAAGATTGGATAAAAATTCTTCGAAAAATATGGTCTAGAAACTAAACCGGTTCAGTTAAGAATAGCGATGTTGATGATATTCACGCCAATTTAGGTTAAAGTCCTCAAATTTAACCGCCGAGGAAGAACTTCACGCATCACCAAATCTTACAACTGATCACAAAATGCCCTTATCGTTACATTGGATTTATGGTGATTTTCAAGGGATACTGAAGATGACAACCATTAGTTTCCCAACTGAACAACGTGTTTAAAGAGCAAGCCACCCTTGTTAGAGATTCTCCCAAGGTTCAAACGCAACCGTAAATCTGAGTAAGAGCCTCGCTGAAGTTCGACAATAAGTAAGACAGAGTTACTTTTGAAGTAAAGGGAATTGAGATAGTAGCTCATTCCAGAAAATTGACTAACTTTGGTTGGCCGACGAGAGAAAGTGAACGATTGGTATTTCCGCTTTCTCTGAGGAATTGAACTAAAGAAAGAAGAAGTTCCAGGTTAAACTTTGACTAATACGTTCTCGGCTACATTCTTGAACGATTCTTCCTCCAGTGGTGCTTTACAGAGTCGTAATTTCCTGTTATATTGACGTGAAGTCCCTTTATTGGTGCTTACCGTTACGCTGAAAACTCAAGCTCCATTCAACTAGATGACAAAAAGTCCCTTCACGCCCAAAGAACTTTTCCAGGAGCGAAATAAATCCGCGAGATACTCTTCCTGAAAGCGTAAATTTTTCAAGTTTCTGACGGCAGTAAGTATCTGAGCCACTCGGCTGCTTTCCTTCCTATCAAGCCTGTAAATTCATAGCTCAATTGAGACCGGCGTGCGATGACTCACTTTGACTGCAACCGGCGGTAGATTGACCAAGTTGAGGATGACGGTATGGACGAACCCGTGAGTCATTTTCAGAGATCGAATTCATTACCATTACTCAGGGAAAATACTTCAAATTTCACTAACCCGGAAACTTCGGCCGCGCGTGCCGGTTCAACACCGATAACACAATGGTGGGGGTGCTGTACTCTTCTATTCGTAAAGTGGTAAGCCCGTGTATGGCGGAAACTGTTCAATTTCGTCGATTCTGAGATCAAATGACAAGAGTTCTCCTAAATAGCTTTACAAGTTAGAAAATAATACATTTTGTAGCTCAGAAATTGATGATTTTTGGTTGCAGGGTACGCTGAATGAATGAATGAATGAAATTGAAGTTTATTCCTCGTATAGATTTACATATACATATACATTGCATCTAAAAATAAAAACATTGGTTCTTCACAGAATGGGCTAAAGAAGAATCAAGAAATGAAGGATAATATAAAATATAATATTTAAAAAAAACGCGGGTAGGAAATACCCCAACACCAAGAGACAAGCTCCGTGCGGTGTGGGGGAGTGTATAGCTGATCATAACATTATCCACCTATGTAAACCATCTCTAATCATTTACAATGATGGGGTGCGAAAGACAGATGAGGTACATGATGAGTGAAGCAGTATGGGGACTACACATATGGGCTAGATAAAAGGGTGCGGCAGGTGTCGGGGCCAGTTAAAATGAGCCAAGAAAAGATTTTTTTTTTATACACATTTCGGGAGAAATCCGAGGGAGACTTCAGTTCCGCAGGGAGGGATCTGAACACGTATGGCATGCTATAGTAGATGTGATGAGATGTTGACCACAAACGAGAGGGAGGAGCAGGGACGATCGCCTGAGTTGTGGGGCGAGTAAGGTATGACGATGCAGGCCGGGGATATTGGAAGAAGTCAGGGTGTTTATGGTAAAAACAGAGGGCTACTTTTAGGTACAACTGGCACAAGTTAAAAACGGGAAGAGCCTTAAAAAGTTCATTGGAGGGGAAACGACGGGGTTTTCTTAAAATGACCTTTAGAATGGTTTTCTGAACAATTACCAGGGGGTACATAATTGTAGGTAGAGCCGAGCCCCATACGAGAATGCCAAAACTTAGAGTGCTTTGAACTAGTGCCTTATAAATTAAAATCAGGTTGTTAAGAGAAAGCAAATTTTTTAGGCAGTAAAAAATGTGAATATATTTTCGGATTTTTGACACCACAGTTGACACGTGCGAATCCCATCTTAAGTCCTCGTCTATTACAACCCCCAAGTACCTCGCAGACCTCGCCCTGTCCAGCGGTGGACACGAGCAGGCCAGCGAAGCAGCAGGGCCCCCACAGACGTGGATCCACACATTATAGTCCTCAAGGTTTCTCCTAGACGGAGACTTGGAAAACACCAAGTATTTAGTTTTTTTAATGTTAAGACTCAGGGAATGGTCACAAAGCCAACGGAAGACTATATTTACGTCTCTTGTAGCGACATCAAATACGTCATCCCAAGAATCCCCCTCGCACAGAATTGCCGTGTCATCGGCGAAAAGATAAATATTGCCTTTTAAGGGCAATTTGGGAAGATCATTTATAAAAATGAGGAATAGCAAGGCCGCAAGAGTCCCACCCTGAATAACCCCATACTCTATATCTTTAGTTTGACTATTCTGGCCATCTACTGTGACAAATTGTCGCCGCCCCAGGAAATAGTCGCGCATCCACGCGTACTCGACTCCACGGAGGCCATAGTGTGCCAGGACTCCCAAGAGCATATCGCGATCGATTGAATCGAAAGCTTTCGCAAGATCGAGCGTAATCAGGATACCTTTCTTTCCTCGATCCATCAGGGAAGTTAAGTCCTTTGTCACCTCATACAGTGCCTCATCCACTCCAATACCCCTCCTAAAACCGAACTGCCGGCTTGACAGGAGATTTTGCCTCTCCAAGTGGTCGTACAGTAGCTGTTTTACCCATCTCTCAATTAACTTGGAGATTGTGCACAGAAGAGATATCGGACGGTAATTAGTTGGTTCGTGAATATCCCCTCCTTTAAACAAAGGAATTACTTTAGCTACTTTCAACGAGTTGGGGAATATGCCACTGCTAATACTTAAATTAATAATATGAACAAGTGACGTACCAAGTGTGCCGAGATATTTTTTAATGAATTTCAAAGAGATATTGTCTGTACCTGGCGCAGAATTTCCATTCATAGCGCCAATAATCTTGTCTAAGTCTGTGAGTGTAATTGGCTTGAAGATGAATTGTTCAACATCAGAAAGAGAATCCGTGCCTGAGGAATCCGAAGCCAGCGGACGGGAGAACCTAGGGATCTTCTCCACCAAAAGTTTGCCAACGTTGCTGAAAAAGGAGTTGAATTTTTCTGCCTCAATTTGTTTGGCACGCTGTTCATCTACGTTATGAGTTCTTGACGTATCTGAAATAAGCCTTTGATGAGAGATTACACTGGAGCCAGAATTCAAAATATCATTTTTCAGTATTTTCCAAAAGTCTTTAGGATTGTTTTGGTTATCTTTGAATTTTTTGGAATAGAATTCATTTTTGACTTTAGAGATTAGGCGCTTAATAGAGGCTCGGTAAATTTTGACTCTTTCACGCAGATTAGAATTAAAGGGTTCTCTTTTCAATCGTTTGCATAATTTGTCTCTATTTCGGATAGCTTTGAGTATGCCGTTAGTCATCCATGGGGTTAACTGTACTTTCGCATGAGGTATTTTTTTGACGGATGATGAGGCTCTAAGACATTGAGTGAAAGCATTTGTGAATAAAGTTACGGCGATCCTCACATCATTTTCCCTGAGTACAATGGACCAGTCAAAATTTGTCAGGAGTGATTCTAATTTGAAAAAATCTATTGTAGTTCTATAATTACTGGAAACAATTGGCTGGGCACTAGACTGGACGGTCAGAGAGGTGGCAACAGAGTAGTGATCCGATATGTAGGTTTTTATAACACCTGGTAAAAAGCATTTATTGCTGGTACGGCTGCGAACCATAATGTGATCAATACATGTAGAACTATTTTGTTGCACTCGGGTAGGTTTATTAATAAGAGCCTCGTATCCCAACTCATTTAGAGACGTGAGGTAGAAGATGGCGTCCTTATTAGTCAAGTCAAGTGTATTTATATTTATGTCGCCAACGACGAACGAGTGGGTTGAATCACGTTTGGTGTATAAGAATTCGGCAATCTCGTTTGTGAAAATTGAAGAATTCCCCGAGTTGTTCCTATATATTGCAAGTAGATCAATTAACTCCGCCCCTCTCTGAATACGAACATCAATGCATGTGGCAAAATTAAATTTCGGTAGGTTGTACGAATATTTGTACGAAGATCTTAGGTACATGATAACCCCATCATTTCTATTAAAATGATCAACAGTATGTATAATGTCGTAGCCGGGGATTTTATTAAACATCGCGCAACTGTCGAGCATGGCTTCGGAAAAAATCAGGGCGTCAAAGAATAGCAGGTCTTCTCCAGCATACGCCAAAAATTCGGAAAAATTACAACTGAAGCCTCGTATGTTCATATGGAAAATGGTAAATTTATGTGTCGAGGTTCTCTCTTGTGATGAACAGAATAAGTTTAGTGTCTCAAAGTACTCATCTTCTGTGATACCTACATCAGCTCCATCACTCGGTAATGAGAGTATGAAATTGTTCTCCATATCATGAGAATTAGGATTACCAAAGGAGTTATTAAGATTAGTAAGTGTGATAGAAAGCTTAGCTGCTGCGTTCATAGGGAGGATCGAAGGTCAGAAGTTCCCGTGAGTCCATTTTCTTCAGTTGTTCGATGTTCCCAATTCGAATGGCCCGAGAAGCGTCAGCGTCGTCCTTCTTCAAGTAGATACGCCCGTCCGTCGTCCAAGCGAAGCGATATTCATATTTTTTGGCGAAGTCCCTTACGAGCCAGAATAATCTCCCATTTTGTGGGGTGAGGCGGTCATTAATGAAGAATTTGCTTTCAGGGAACCCTACGTGAACATCGCGCGCAGTTTTGGTCTTGCTGAGTTTTGCCTGCTTAATCCAGAGTTTCTTCGACTCGATGTTCCCAAACTCAACGACCAAGGGTACTGATGAGGTATTCTTGGCATTAGAACGCGGCCTGAACGCAGAAACGAGGTTGCCTTCAGTTGTCGAGACACCAATAGCTGCCCCGATACTTTTCACCAGCTCGAAGGTGTTCTCGTTTCTCGTAACAGGAATTCCCCTGATCTCGACCACATTGCGCAGACCCGCTTGCTGTAGGTCGTTCGTGATGCTCCGGAGTTCAGCAATATTCCCTCTCAGCACATCATTCTCCTTTCTGAGACCTTCATAGTTCCTCATCAGGTCCCCCATGTCCACCATCATTCCTGCTATAGAGGTCTTCATCTCCTCGAAGCTCTCATTGAAGAAATCCATAGATTTCTGCATTCCGCTGAGCTTCTTGTCGAAACCCGCAAACTTTCCCAGCAACTTCCTTACATTCTCATGCAGGTCTTTGCCCGCGTCGGGGACAGACTCAGGCTCCGATTCACTCCCCTCCTCGCTGTCATCCGCCGGCTTCGTATAACTCTTATTACAGGTGTCACATTTCCACCTATCGCGCAACTCCCTCTTCAGTTTTCTGAAGTTCTCCGTCGACTTCAGACGGGTACAGGCCGGGTGATACGCCTTATTACAAACGGAGCATTTAGCAGTTTTCTTAGGCGAAAACAAATCTCGTAAACACTTGGCACAGTCCATGTTGACGACAGATTCCAAAAGATAAACCGGAAGATAAGGCGAACAGGTGAAGAATAACGGTATCCCGAAACCTTTCAGCGGAGATTCAAGTGCCCGAGAGAGACAGTAAACAAAAGTAAAAGGACAGCGATATCTAGATAAGAGAGCGTAAAAGATACGTGTTGACCGCTCGGAGATCAACCGACAACTGACAACGCTATATCACATCCTGTAATAACTCTATAAATAATTGATCAAAAGATAAAAGTAATTTAATAATTAGGTCACATGCGATGAATCCTTATAGACAGGTGATGCCGTACCTTTGAACCAACACTTAACCGGACATTCCAGCCCATGGGAGAATAATTTTGATGCACCCACCCTGCGCGTAGGTGATACGCCTCACTCTAAGCGGAATGTATTGTATTCCATCACAGCATGGAGCGAAGATGGGATGGAAGCACTGAAAAGTAAATAAAAACGAGTAAAGTGCATTCCTACCGAAGCAGCGGTTGGCTCTGGGACTTTCACGCAGTCCCCTTTTTCTATGTTCATATTTCCCACACCTGTGTGACGTGGATTTATGAGCCACAGCGACGTTCTTGTGCTTTACACGGCCTCCCGATTTTATTCTCTCTCGCTCTTCATTCCGTTGTTTATCATCTTATGTCGGTAGGTATTGGGGATTCCGAGTTGGTAGAGAAATTTCTGTAACCTATCACGTTATGAGTTTACGGCGTAGACGATCTGTTTATTCCCGTCTGTTGACTGCCTTTAGTTTGACCATTTCGTTCATAAAAATACTGCTCAAAATTAAAATTTCCACCGCGGACTGAAAGACATTTGCATACCAACTTACTGTGTCGAAACGAATTATCCACCCCCGCAGGTTTCAACCGGAAAGCGCAGAACGGCCTCGCTTCACCCACCTAAAAATCCGCGTTACCGGATTAGCATTCTCGTTTGGCTCAATTTTTCTCGAAATTGAAAATGCAAATGAGCAGTTAGGAGGAGTAGCTGAATTTGCATGACAATCGATAAATTTGTCGGACAACTCAATCATGAGAAACTGAGAAGTTCTCGGATTTCAACCTCCGGTCGCGAATGAATAACGCCTTTCGTCAAACTTTGATTTGAACTTTCCCCGAAGTCGGAAGTCATTCAACGCCGGGCTTTTAGAGTCGGGTCGATTACAGAATCCTTTCAATAACTAAGATCAGAATCATGTTGTATTTTTAAATACTCTGTACAGTTAAATTTTGTATTCCGACCTGCGTTTATGTATACTTGTAAGCCTCTCTCGAATTAAAATCTGTTATGAATTTACTATGATTTAATTCGGGTTTCTTCGGAGAATTTGGAAGGGACCTAGCGAGAGGATACGGGATGTAAGTCCAAGACTTACGACTGAGCAACTAGGGATACCAAGAATGAACATAAAATACATTGATACAAACTGAATTATAATTGAAAACAAGGACTCGTTGCAAAGGAGAATATGCCTCAACCTGGGCTAGAATTGATACAATACAAAGTAATTTGACAAAGTAAATTGGACAACATGTGGAGCATAAAATACAATTATTACAAGTGACATGAAATTATGATATACATGAAATACAATTTAATGAGCAAGTGCAACGATACCGGCTGACGAAAACGGCATCGACGTCGAAGGAAAAACAGGAGGGGGCTCGCTGTCCCGCAGGTACACAGCGAGGCTTATTAACTTGAGTCCTTTATCTCATGGGGAAACACAATATTACAGCTTTGGTCGACTTCAGCACGGTAGAAGAGTTCACTTCAGAGCGAGCACAGGACGAAGCCAGGATGGACTGAGTGAGAAATCTCTTGCACGACAGGTTACAGAAATATATAACTCCAACATGTTGGGCGCCTCAGCCCCGAGGGGCGCCTCGACGACGACCGCCTAGTTGGACGCCTTTGGAACGAGTGAGCGCTGGGCCTCTCTCCAAATGCGACGTCTGGGCAGGAGCTGCGCACGCATCTTGGCGCATGCTCTCTCCCTTCTGGCCTTCTGGAGGCAGCAAGCCTGGGGGCTTACATCCTTGCATGATGCCGTGGAAAATGCCTGTTCATATGAGGCTGACTCTATTTTATTAAACAACTTGTTTCAACTCTCTCCTACCATGGTTGGAACTTGATACCATCTCTATTCAATCGATACCCTCGTTGTGAACCTACATGGACGATATGTATGGCACTGCCCTTTTTTTTGAAGTGAATCACCATTAAAAGGCCCATACAGGAAAAAAGGGTTTCTAAGACCGGTTGGTTTTATATTTTCAACATTTTCCGCTATACTATGTTATAGCTTACGACATTATGCTATTAAGAATATTGTGCTATAGCTTAAACGAGCCCTAAGTCAACACGTAGCAATGCTTAGCGTATAACGTGGAAAAGTCGTTCGCAATTTCGAAGTTCAACCTTGCGAGAAATAAATTTGTCGGTGGTCACAAAGGGAAAGTGAAGGCTCCCGGGGGTGTCTATAATGAGATTAGTTGTCGCGGCCCACCGCCTTTAATTGAACTAATCTTCAACGTTCCTGCGTCATCTTTCCAGTTTCGCCTAGTTCCTGACAGGCAAAATTAGATCAACCACGTGCCTTTTGAAACGAGTAAACGCGCGATTTTCTGTGAACTTTAACTCGAAAAGTTCATAACATTTCCAGTATAATTAGATATTCTATTCCTGTAGTTATCCTTGTAAAGCTAGATCGAATTCAATTTCATCAAGTCAAAAACAAATTAAAATTTTCAGAAGTCATAATATAGTGGAGCCATAAAAAAGGCTACAATACCAACGCCTTCTAAAACATCCGTTGTAACAACATCATGCCATATTATATCATTGGATAATTCTTATTAATCCAACTAAATCAGAGGTAGCGAGAATATTCTTTGTCTAAAAGTTGATATATCGAATGTTTTTATCTTTCTTAAGTCACCATCAAAACAACATGAAAATACCTTGCTGCTCATCTTGGACGGAATTAACGCAACGGGTGAATAAGAAGTTTCCAGCAATTGAGAGTAAATAATTTACTTTCAATCTCGAATGAATGAAGAGAGGCAAGTTTGCCCTGCTTTTCTAAGAGGTGGATGAGCTATTTCAGAGGATTATTGGATTCGTCGGCACAATAGTAAGTTGCTCATATCTGGGGAATGAACTCAACTCTGTCGGTGGAGGGGGAGTTGGAAAATTAATAACACGATTTGAAAGGTGTGTCGACCTCAGAGTGCTTAACTACGACACAAATTCCAATAATTTATGCAATACAAATTTAATTGGCCATTAATTTAGGATTTTTCCGTCTTTTCACCTTCAAGTAAATATCGTATAAGCGTAGGACATCAGAGAGTTTCCAGTAATAAAAATGAAGATGTAAATATTAAAGCCCACTCTAAGGGGCTTGGAGGCCCAATTAGTCAATATTTATTTCCAGACTCATCAACAAACACCATTTGTGCACCTTGGGCACTTCCTTCGTTCCTTAGAAAGATCTTTCTTATCAACGAAAATAGCGGCAATAACAACACTAGATCATCAGTTTACCTCGTTTACAACGAGTTGTCTACGGTGGGGAGGAAAGGTGAAGTCTCAAATACGACGAAATTCTTGTGTGGATCGTACTGAGAACGAGCACCGGGATTCCAAATTGGAGCACAGAGATGACGATCGTGTACGCTCCTGCAACAGTTCCAATAGAGAATTTTTAGGCACCATCGAGGGGGCGTAAACGGAGATTTGAAGTTAATGTGGGCAGCTAACGTGGAATTAATGAGTTGCTATGTGTAATAAGGGAAGTTAACTGACGTTTAGTTAAAAATCCTTGTTTACAGAGTTTCTTGATATCCAAGTGTCTATACAGGAACAACTATGACGTAGTGAATGTGATTTCGCACCAAAGCCATCACCGTATGGGAAACTTGAAAAAAAGAAGAGTCTTTCAATTTACTCGTTGGTACAAAAAAGAAAGAGAAGAGTTGAAGGTTGAGGCATGAGAAAAGTGACGTCTAGAGTTTTTCGGAATAACGATGGCGACAACGGCCTTGCAATTATTCATATTGACTAACGAGTCATGCTGGAACGAAGAGGTCAGTGCCTTCTACCTCCAGGATTCCGTCTCTATACCGAAATGGAGCAATGGATTACCGGCTTTTCATCAGAGAAATCAATCAAGTCAATGATCGGCCTCCTGTTCCAACGGTCAACGTCCTACAGCGTGGAAATTGATGAGAGGGAATGAACAGGCACTTGATCAATCTCGGACGGTCAGTGAGTTGTGAGAATTTTCTGAGTTTAGACCAGGTGGAAAGCGATAAATAGAAATACTATAAAAGTTAACCAATCAGTATGGAAAGAAGTACAAAATAGCTGGTTAAACTTCTATACAATAAGCAAGAAAACTGATTTGTCCGCATAATGCCCAATATACTGTTGAGATCGCTTTTCCAGATAAACGAGAACTACCTGAGGTATCAATAAACCATATTGGAATAATCTGGGTGGTTTCACAATACGTTTCAAGTGATTCCAAATCTTCGAGGTGATTTCCATTAGAGTGTCTTTCGAAATTTATTTATTCGACTGTGGAATTCAGGTTTTCCAGGGTACCGCCCGATTATCTACTCAGTTATTTATTGTGGTTTGCTGATCGGAATGAATTATCAACATTGACATGTTATAATATTACAATTCGAGGGCCAGCTCTGATCCAAAAATCCCTCGTACTTATGTCAGCCCACGTAATCCTGGCAAGGTTCAAATTCGAGAAACGGTTTCATTAAATCCAACTCCTTGCTCATGGACTCTGTCATTTTACTCGTTCATTTCTTTTCCGAGCGTATTGTTGATTATAACGCAATAGAACGTTAATATTGTTTGGGCCAACAGAACTTAATTTTGTTCGCTTCATTTTATAATATTAGAAATATTAGTTTGAGAAAACATAAGTTCAAGTTATTTAGGAGTTGAAAATAACCAAATAAAACTATGTCCAACTTGAACGAATTCATACTATCTCTAGACCCTTTTTTCCATTCTTCCTTATCAAAGTTTCAGAAGAGGGAGGCCAGTGGCCTAACACTGTGACCTGGATCCGTAACCAGGTCGATAACACGAATCCTCCAATGGGAACATTATTGAATTAGGGATGAGGGGAGGAAAGGGCAAACTGGTTGCTGAAACGGATATCATTCTACAATAGGAGGGGGCGAGACGAAAAAAAAGATTCAATGTTCTTTGATAGAGAGGTTATATCGAGTTACACCTCAACAAATCGAGAATCGAGAAAGTCAGTGTTCACGTGGGCAAATGCGGGAGCGTCCGGATGTGAAAAGAAGAAGATTTCCTGAATATCATCCACAAAGCATTCAAGCACCCTTTGGAATGTAGATGAAGGGAACAAAGACTGATGAAGGTTCTATTCGTCTGCTGGTGATCGGAATATCGATAACTTTTGACTTATCCAACCGGTAAAGGGTATCTAGCTCGAGCAGTGACAGAAGGTGATTTGGATGAAATCACAGAAAACTGTAAGAATGAGTATGAGAAAATTGGTACTGGAAGGTACTTACTCCAAAGACCCCCAAAATGCTCTTTCCAAAGAGCTCGATACATCTAGAATGATAAACCAGTTTTCATAGCGTTGACAACCTAACTGAATAGTCAAACAAAAATCTATCACTACCAAGTACCAAAGGTGCTACAGAACTATTAAGCGGCTTGATGAAATGCTTGAGTAAATCGATGGTAAGCGTGATTGATAGTAGAGAAACCTGGTAGTCACCTAAACTTAATAAACCTTTGCTTCTTTTTCCTTTAAATCAGATACCGTCAAGTCGTATAAATGTATAATTAAAAATGTAAGTATAATTTTACCACCCATACCTTGGGCCGCTCTCGACGGCCACCGCTCGATGCAGACTTCGTATAAAATGAGACCTTCGAGATGTACAACTTCAACTTCTTGGTAGATCAACAGTGGCACCATTGTCAAAAAAGAGATACCCCAAATGCAAGCGATCGAAGTGGCCACTCCGCATCTCGCACTACGCATCATTTGACCTCTGGGCGTTTGGACGATTGTAAAATACCTGAAACATGAAAATGAGGAAAACCTTAAGAACACTCGAGTAATTTCGTTGCACTGTTCTGTGTGTTCTGATAACTCCCCACGTTAAGGGTTTAGTCATATTATGACCCCTGTACAGGCGATTCCGATCATTTTCAACACAACTCGCGTGCCTGTGCAATACCAATAAGATATGTTAACATTTTTTAATTAAATAAAAGAAAACGGGGGAAAAAAGTTGTAACATTTTGTTCAAACCAGAGGGCTTTTAATAAAAAGAAGTTGAGAAACATAGAGAAAAAATATCTCTCAAAAAAGGCTTTCTGGGGGAAAGCTTTGAAAATTATGTTAGAGCCGAGCGTTTTGGAAGTTTCTTTCCTCTTTCATGCAACTTTTCCCAGAGAGCTCACCTAATTTTATCTTCCAAATATCAACTTTTTTCAGATATGAGACGAGGGAAAGGAAAGTCGAAAAGAACGGGGGCTCTTCGGCTTGGGGAGACGAGAGATTTTCCAATAGGATTAGCCTCGGTAACCAATTAGCGGTCCAAGGAGAAATATAAAAAAAAAAGGGCAAAAACAATCGAAATGTGAGATCATCATGATAAAGAATTGTTCACCCTTTCAACCCTTTGAGTTCTTTGACCTGGAAAATGAAACAGTTTCCTAAATGTGAAAAAAAATTACCGTTTTTCCGAGTTGTTGGACGAGAAATTAAAATTTCGTTTAATTGTCGTCGACAGAGAAAGAACTTTTACTCAGGGTGCGAAATTACACGGCAGCTATCCACTGCCGCGGTAAAACACTTTTGCGGGCACTGTTCTTATCGCGACCCTC
>CM034000.1:2821909-2854419 GCA_019603395.1 Cyrtorhinus lividipennis
ATTGTTGAAAACTCTCGTCAGTCTGTACACTAAAGAAGGCGTAATGATGAAAAACGTCGAAATGAGAATGAGACATATCATTTGCGACAAAGATTACACGTTATGCCGGAGAAAAGCTTGGTGGGACCTCATTGAACAAGAAATGCTGAGACATGACAAAAACGAAGTAAGAATTTGACCACAAAGCCAATTTTACGATTTGTTACCTAAAAACATTAGTTTTGAGTAAGGCAGACTTGTAACAATTGTTCTGATTTCAGAACAATTTGGTCTTATTTGAGAACAAGCTGATTGAACTTGGAAATCATTTTCCGAACGAAATTAGAGTTGAATTCTTGACGATCAGGACTATCGAAGAGGAATATTACGTGTCACTTCGGACCAAGTTAATCATTATTTGGTTGAAATGCACATGAACCAGAAAACCGAGGCTTACCCAAAGACGTTAAAACAGTAAGAGACTGTTGTGATTTTATTGTTTATTTTTATTGACAGGCTGATTCTTATTGAGAAAATCAAAGATTATCTCTAAACATGATCCTTTCACGTTGAAAAATGTCTCAATGGTATTGGAATTTTTGTAGCTTCTTTTGAATAAGGAAAAACGTGAAAAAATTATTGTCAATTCTCACGCTAATCACCTCAGAGACATCGACATGGAAGAAGAAAAATTGTTGAACATGGTGAAAGAATGGCAGGCGAGGCTCATTGAGAAATTTTGTTTGTGAGTAAATGAACCAGGTAGAGATCACAATTATCTGTTTGATGTTTGCAATAAAAAAAACGTTCTCAAGTTTTTTTTTTCTTTTTTTGTTGAGAAAGAGCTGAAATTGAAAGGAATCGTCGAGCTATCTTGGAGATTAATAAATTCGTCTCGCATCACAAAAAAAATTGGGCAGTTTTGACCAGTGAAGCATTATTGAACGCCTATTCCTTCATGAAGGCTGTGGATTCAAATTGGACACATGAATTGATCAGGATTAAGATGGGCAGTAAAGTAAGTATTTTCCAATAATTAAACAAAAAGTTGAGCCGATACATCTTTGGTTTCTTGTAAACCTAGTCAAATGTTCTCACCGCCAGGGAGCGCTACGATTGCGCTTCCATCCTGATGTGAATTACACACGGCAAACGGGTTCTGTGCGAATAATGTGGTTATGAAGTGGTTATAATGTAGAAAGAAACTGTTGCTTGTTTCTTTGCCTCTAATCTTTTTGCACAATGTATGCCTAAGTTATACTTGCTCTGCAGGAGCGCATGCTTGACGACCAAATGGAAGTTATATTCCGCGAGAGATTTCAGGCCACTGCAATGAGAAAGCGAATGGAAATTCAGGTTAGAGGCTTTGTTCAAAGTGCATTCATTGTTTGTTTGAATGAATCGTTTCAATGAGTTGAAAACCTGATATTCAAACGTCCAACTACTCATGAATTCCTAAGTTATCTGTGGGAAAAGCACGTCTCTTGAATCAAAAAGTGTTTATTCAGGTGAAAGAAGAAACGGGAGACGCGGAAAGTGAACAAGCTCAGTTCGCATTAGAAGAGAAGAAAGAATTGGATATTCGGTCGAAACGCAAAGCCTACAGATTCGCGTACGGCGCATTCCTAAAACGTGACACTCAATTGGATTCGATTTACCAAGTGTGGAATTCCGCCGAAGATCTGACCGCTGAAGGCTTTGAAACCACAGAATCAGCGTACGAACCTCGGCACCTTCTTGACATGTGAGGACCAGGCTACGAATCTAGGCACCCAGGCGCCTGTAGTTTAGCTCTGATCCTGCCCTTCCCATCCCTTTAGCACCACCAACAACGTGAGAGAGAAAAAAAAAGTCAAATTCTCGAAATAGGCTTCAAGAGAAATGGACCAGGCCAATAATGCGGGTTCTACAGCCAAACCCCAAGTCCTGACATATATGCAAATGTTAGGCGACTTTTTCGCCTCCTAGGGACCTGGGGGTTGGCTTTTAACCCCCTTCACCACCTCCAACGACGCCCAGTATTGGGGGAGAAGCCAACGTGTCAATAAAACGCATTTTGAAAAGGTGCTCAATTTTGATGTAATTTTCAAGGACACGGGATGTTTTGTGCTTGAACAACTTTTGTTGGATTTCTACCTAAAACGAACGTCAAATCCTCGCAATAGCCTTTAAGAGTAACCTACGAGGCCAAAATTTGGTGGATATCTACAGAAAATCAAATTCAAAGCCTCATAATAGGCTTCGAATGTTAAGCGACTTTCTCGCCTCCTTAGGCGCCCCTCACACGATCAATATATTGATTCAATATATTGAAAGAAATTAATATTGACCGTGCCCCTCACACGTGCAATTATATTGAATCAATATTATGTCAGCATTCACAACCTAACGTTTCTGCGAACAACTTGGTCCCATTCCAATCAATTCAGATTCAGGGCCCGAAATTTGGTGTAAGATGATACCCCACACGCCTAGGTACCAGAAATCTTGAAAACCCACATTCGAAATAGGTAGAATAATACCCATTTTGACCCATATCCTCATCCAGTGGGCGCAAGTTGCGGTACCCGTCTCATTGCATTCAGCGTACACAATTTAGTGGAAAATAATACCCCACACGCCTAGATCGCCGAAAATCCATTTTCCAAAATACACATTTTTACCGCTAACCCCTTGCGTTTCACTAACAACAAGGTCCTGTAATGGGAGTAACCCAACAGCCCATGTATAACCGTCTGGTCTTCATCCCTCGAGGTCATAGGAACGTCACGAAAAAATTTACAATACTTTACAATAAAATGTTTTATTGCATACAGTAAATACCATCATGGAAAACAACGTTTCATGCAAAATTTAAATTAAAATTCATTTCTTAGCGAAGAATGAAAACAAAATCCAATGATCCGCTTCTTTCATTATGTGGTAGAGTACAGTTTTCTCTTTACAGCTAGATGAGGAAATGTTCGAAATATTTTGGAGAGAACTTTTTTTTTTATTCATTTTTTACAAATAGTACACAACTCGTAATTGGATGACCTTTTTTTAGAGAGAGAGAGAGAGAGAATTGGGAAATCACATTACTTTTAATATGGCCAACTGTTCTAAAAATTAGGTATCACTTAAAAGTTATCTATACCCCATTTTAATTATATAAACACTTAACGCCTACTAAATATATATTCATACTTTTTTCCTCCATGATTTCATTTTAATCAATGATTTCGTTTTTTTGGGATGTTACTTATTTGAGAAAAAGCTATTTTTCGTAATGTTTTTCTTAACACTCAAAGTTTTTGTACTGGAATCCCTCCATTTAGTCATTCGACAGTTACATTAAACAGACTGCGAAACGGGAAAAAAACTGAATCCTCACGCGGGCGGTAATGACACCACTGGAAGCCTTCCATGGTTTGAATGACCTATTTTCAAATTACTAACGGTTATTATTATTTTTATTTTTCTTCTTCAAGAACTCCATTTTTTGAAGAACGAATGAATTGGTAAAAAATCCTTCGTAAAATTTCTAAAAAAATAAATAAATAATAAAAACTGTAATGGCGTGGTAATTAAGTGTAAAAACAATTCCACAATAACAATAGGAAAAATCAAATTGATCCTTACTTTATATTACACGTGGGTATTGTGTACTATGTTAACTTGGCTATGACCATAGTACAAATACGACTTCAGCTCATTCTACAGCATATTTCTCATGATAATTTGTATTTACAAAAGTTTTGACTATTACATTGAAACTAAATTTATTAATTGAGTTATGTATAAAAGTTAGTATATTTATAAGTTTTATAAATCCCACAACACCATTTCCCATTCTAAAATTTAAAAAGAAAAAGAAACATTTCAGGAAAAAACGTTGCTCGAATGAAAATTTATTTTTGTAGTGAAAGTAAAGAATTTTCATCTTTTTTTCTGGAATGGTGACCCATTTTAAGTACTTCTGAACAAATTATATACACATTTATTCAGCCTAGAATACAAATATATTTATTTATAAGTATTTACATAAAATAAATATGATTTTTTTTTTTCAACATGACAACTAGGGTAGTTCTGATGAGGTTGCAAATAGCTTGACCGGATTCAGGCCGGCGGAGGAGTTTCCCTCGTGGCGCAGTCATTCGAGGGAAATCTAAATAAGAAATCTTCCGTCAAGCTCGATACGAAAAAGCGCCTCAAACAGGAAAATATGAACGAAAACGAGAAAGGGAGAAATCTGTGAACATTCATAGTTTCCAGGATAAGAGCTGTAATTCTACTTTATTTTAGTATGTACAATTTTTCTCTTCTTTTTTTTATAATTTTTATTTTTTTTATTTCATTTTTTTTACTTTTGTGTTCATACAGGATACCATCAAATTTTAATCACCCTCCCCCCCTTTCATAAAAATTGAAAATTCGACAACCGAAAGTATTTATAGGAACAAATTAGGCCAGAAATCTCTGCATCCCTTCACAATAAAATGCAAAAAAATAAAAAATAAATTCGGAGAAAACCAAATTTGAGAAAGAAGCATCAAGTCGTCATATTTCACTATCAGTCACCAAATTTCAGAGCCAAACGCAATTAAATCGAAGAAAAAATTAATTAATAATTAATTCCTAGCAACATTGTGACTATTGTTATAAATACAAAAAAAAATTTACTCTTACAAACGAAAAAAAAAATCAACGAAAAACAATTTCTTTTCGGTCTGCGAGATAAAAATGGTATTTCATATTATTTTGTGGGTAATTAATTAATTACAAAATGTACACACATTATAAGACTTCAATTTGTTGTTCCTTCATCGAAAAGGAATACAAAGTCTATTCAACAACAGCGATTTTGCACACAAAAAAGCACGAAATCGGTTTTATTTATTTATTTATTTTTTTTTTTTTTTCATTTTTATTCCAACGCCTCTCTCTCAGATAAATGGTAAATAACGAAGGGTTCGAAAACCTCAACTATACCATCGAGTTAACTCCTACGGGAGTGGAGTAAGATTTAATACGTTTTTTAAAAAATGCGATTTTTTTTTTTTTTTTTTTTTTTTTTTTTTTTTTTTTTTTCAATTCAATTTTTTTTTTAAATGTTTGTTACGTTTTCGTTCGCATTTAATTTGAGCATGACGGTTATACTTCTTTTAGGCCCCGAAAGGGAGCGGGTTTTCCGTATCAGTGCGCCTATTTACGTGCCGATTCCAACGAGATTGGGTGGAAATAAAAAGTCGCAAGAGGGGGGGGGGGGATATAACATTATGTACAAAAGCGATGATCCCAGGAAGGGGATGCAAGCACCGTGCGGACGTAGACTTTCCCTGTCGAGATTTCCCGTTTTAGAAGGTCTCTTCAAATTCAGCCATTAGGTCGCTTTGACGGTTCATGTCGATTTGACCAGCCATCTGAAAGCAATGTTGACGATAAGGTTTAAGGTTAGGCATGTATAGAAGGCGTTAGGGGCAATGAATGAATGATTCTGCAGCAATCGCCTTCAACTCAGTTTGCAGCAGTCTTTGAAGTTTCCTGTAGAGAGGTTCAATGGTTCCCATCCTCTGAATAAGGATCACACCGAGACAGAGCAACATTCTTTGTGCCCAGTGTGGTTTGACATGGCAGGATGAGATGACATCCAAATCCAAAACATTGTACCCCGGCCGCTTAAACAGCTGAACAAGTTGATGCTGCAGCCAGCTGCCGTGTCAAAGGATAGCTAGAGGAAAACCAAGAGGTAAGATGTTCGGCGTATCTGGGAGGCACCAGAGGCAATGATCGGTTCATCAGTTCCTGCAGCCACAGCCTTCACTTTAGCTTGCAGCAGGTCTTGTGGTTTACTGTAAAGAGCGTCAGGTTTGGAGCTTCCCCAGGCGTGCTCAATTCAAAGCATCCACTAAATAAGGGCGATACCGAGGCAGAGCAACAGTCGTGTTGGCCATGGTTTGGGATGGCAGTGATTGAGACACGCACGTATCAGTAACCACTCAAACTTTAACAACCTGCAGAAACGACCTGGGCAGCTGCTGTCAGAGAAGACATCCAAAGCCAAATCAATGCACCCAGACCCCTTAAACAGCTGAACAGGTTGATGCAGCAGCCAGCCGCCGATTCAAACGATAGCTAGAGGAAGACCAAGAAAAAAGATGTTTGGTTCATCTAGAAGGCACCAGATACAGTGTTTGGATGAGGGGTTTCTGGTGCCTTGGGCTTGTCGCGCACCAATCAGTGTCATCCTCAGAGCATCCTTAGATTCTCTGGAATTCTGGGCGACTTTCACATTAGGGCAGAGGCCATCCTGGACTGCACAGAACGGTTGAGAACAGGCGCTGGCTAACCGGTATGCGGCATAACCAGCCGCACCAGGCAGGCCAATAAAAACTACAAACTACATACATCTAAAAAAAAAAAAACTTACCGCTTCTCGTCTCCTCCTTTCTTGTTCCCGCAGGCGCAACCTCTCCCGTTCCATCGCGCCTTTGTCCATCTGGCTAGGACTAGAACTATCGTCGTGCGCGGCAGATTTGACCTCTTCTGTCCGGGATGCTTCTGACGCTGCTTTCCTGAAATCACACAAACGGAAATGAATTTAGGAAATACGAGGACGAGCCAAGCGAACAAAAGTTTCAAGTCGTCATCGTAAATCAAATCGTACCGGGCCTTTTCCAAAGCTTCTTCTTCTTCGCGTTCTCTTCGTTTTTCGTTCTCAATTCGCTGCCGCTCCCTTTCCGCCTGTTCTTTTTGGTGCCGGCGCATTTCTTGCTGCTCAATCAGCGCTCGTTGCTGAGATGACAGACGAAAGTGTTACGAACTGGTTCTTGGCCAAACAGGACTTGCAAGAGTAATTCAAAACCAAACTAAGATCACCTTCTTTGCATTCTCCTTAGCTTGCTTCTTGAACGCTTGAAAGTAGTCAGCTGTCGTTGATTTGAACGACGGCACTGTTGGTTGGCCAGTCGCGCTGATGGGTGTTGGAGATTGACCGAGGGATGACCACGAACTGGCGTTCTTGACGTTCTGCTCAACCATTTGCGACAGGTTGGTCTGTGTGAAAGTCAAAGTAAGACAATGGCCGTTACACAGCTTCTTGGTAACATCGAACTTACTGATAACGGTCAAACTGGCTTACCTTGGGCTTGAACATGGGCATGTTCGGCGCTGGAGGCAGTTGCGGTGGTGGTTGTGAATTGTTTTTGTTCATGTCTAAGTGATGAACAGGCAAACCGGACATGACGGGTGCGGTCACCATTGGAGGAATAGAATTATCTGGAATGAAATTGTCGTATGTCTATCAGAGATGGGCGTCAATTTCTATAACGTACAAATAAACGTAAATTATAGTGAATTCTTTATTTAAGTCTTTTCAGTATGACCAAACTCACTTTCGTTGTGATGCGTTATCGGTATTATGGGTTTCTCCTCCTTGACTGGCGACTCTGGCAGGGGGTCGAACATGCTAGGAACTGGCGGAGGATGACTCGGTGGCTCCGGGTCGGTTTTGATACCGAGCAGATCTGGAACAAGGTTGGGGACGATCGTCGGCGGTATCGACACCGGAGGCGTTGGATTGATGACTTCTTGTTTGATATTCAACATATTTATCCCTGCAAAGATTTAATCACTGTATAACGTGTGACTGGCACATGAACATGCGTTCAGCACTAAATCATAAATGAACTTACAATGTTTAGTAAATGGCATGTAGTCGAGCAATTATTATTATTTCATTTTTATTATTTGTAGTAGTGATTTCTGATTATATTGTTGCACTTAAATTCACACTGTTTGGCCTAATGAGGAAAATATTTCAAATTTCCAAAACTTCCTCTCTAAACATTTTCTTAGAACACATACTTC
The DNA here is from genome assembly GCA_019603395.1 of Cyrtorhinus lividipennis. Classification (NCBI taxonomy): domain Eukaryota; kingdom Metazoa; phylum Arthropoda; class Insecta; order Hemiptera; family Miridae; genus Cyrtorhinus; species Cyrtorhinus lividipennis. The sequence goes on from CM034000.1 coordinate 2,829,740, forward strand.
CGCCATAAAATTACTGGAAAATGGACAAAAAATTACAATTTTTTGCTTTTTGAAAAAGAATAACGTTGCTAATTTTGGTGAAGCAGTACTCCAGAGACTATTGTGGCTTCTCGTTAGTCGGTTAATGAGTTTTAAATGTTTGTTTTAAATGTTGATTAGAGCTGTTTAGCCAGTGGTGAATAAAGAGCACAGCGCCCTAAAAGGCAAGGACTGCTGTTGTAACCGTCATTTCACTTTTTCATGTGGGTTGTGGTGTCACTATTCAGTGGTTAGCTTTTTTGAAAACTCCATCATCTTCTCTATTTCTAATGTACCTGACTCCTTTTCCTCTTCCAGACACCATCATTGGGACACGAAAATTGACCAATTTCATACCCATGGATGCAAATGAAGGATGATTCCCAGCACATTCTTGAATTTCCCCTCAGAATACAATTTTTGTGTTTAGCTGACAATTCACCTGCGTCCATAGGAGGTAGAGTCGTTGGTACGGCAAGGTAAGGCGGTAAAGTGGACACGGGCGGCATGACAGGAGGGTTGGGAGTCGTAGAAGTGATGCTCGGACGCTTAGGACCTATTGGAGCCGCTGTCGCAGTAGCCGAGGGTCTAGCTGGCTGAGGAGGTAGAGCGTGGGAAGCGACCACCGGCTTAATCAGACCTGCAACAGTAAGCGGAGACGTCAGCAAATAAGCCAAAATTTGAAGCGCGCCACAATCAACTACAGTTTGATTAAATATCCTTTGAGACATGCGATTCTGGACATTCTGCAATCCTTGAAGGGTTGTCACATCAAAACAACACTTACCAGGATCAGGAATAGCAGCCGGAATGGGTTTGTTATTCGTTCCGGTGACGCCGACTGGAGGCGCGGGTTTTATCTGTCCAGCAGACGTCATGGTAACGGTTGGAATTACAGACGTTGCCGTTGTTTGGTTCGTCTGCAACACAATATACAGATTCCAATTGATTTACTTGGATTGATTTACTACTGAAGACTTGTCGGTAGATGAAATGCAGCCACCTAAACAGATAAGCCTATTCTAGCATTTGAGTTTCCATAATATGTCCTATTAATACCATGAGCCTACTGATGGCGACTTGAATGGGCGTATCGTAGAGATGGCTATCAATACACAATATATTGTGTACAATAATAAGTACTACTGATAGTATCGACCAAAAAATATCGATAGTTATAGAAAAATTCTGGTTGAAAAGTTGAATAAATACACCATTTTTTCTCTGTTGCATTTCCTAAAGAACACACCTACAAAGAATCTTAATTCTGATTTTAAATTGGAAAATATTAGGTATAGGAAGCCTAGGGGAAAATGAAACATACAAACTAGATATATAAGAGTAAAATTGAGTATAAAAGTAAATATGATAAGGATTAGGTGAACTGAAGAAAAAACATTTCTGGTTCTAAATTTTCAACTTATTTTAGAACGTATTTCTATTTATGAATCAACTTCAATTTTTACTGCACTTTAAAAAGACAAATTCTTGGGTAACCGTCTGTAAAAATAATAACTTGGACAGCATTTCGCCTTTTAGCCTGTTCCTTCCTTGAGTCAACACCTGCCTTGCTGCTGAAAACAATCGTTCTGCAGGAACAGACGTTGCCACTGAGCTGAGGTATATCAAACCACCGTTAGAATAAATACTGTTTGAAATATTGTCTTTCTGTTCATCTCAGAAGCATTCTATTAATTCAGGTGCACAAGTCAGCTTAACCATCACAGCCCCCAGAAAAAAAGTTGAATTTTTAATGTTATTTTCACTTGTCTTAACCACAGAAAGAAACACAATTACTGATGATCATTTAATACTGTAATATTCATTGATAATACAATGCAACGCACTCTAACAATAAATTCATTTTACTTCAATTAAAAATTGTCATTTTTTCTTCGTATTAAATCTTTCTCGTTCCACTCTTGACTGAATTGTTTTATCACTAAAAGTCGCTTAATCTCACCTTGTATCCTACTTGGCAGGTACACATATCAGCAATACTGATGCGTGTGAACGGAATACTGAAATATCTCCAACTTGATTGAGAATTGATAGGGACTTGTTGCCGTACAGCTCCTCAACCCCAAGGAACATCGTAATTTGCTTATCTGTTATTTGCCTCACGACTGTAAGAACTACAGTTTGTCTGATGCCTTACATCCGTGCTCTCTACTATTGAGGAATGAGCATCGTTGGTTGCAGTCGATGTTAATATCGATGTTGATGAGGTGAAAAACATGGAGAAAAACGCCATGAATAGCAAAAATAAAACAGTTCCGAGTGGTAATGATACTGATTCTTATCATTTAGAATCAAATGACATCAACTAGAGCCCTCTAGGACCAATACGGACGGAGTCACGAGGGGGGGGGGGGGTCCAAGGGTAGCAGTATTTATGTTACCTATTCCGAATATCGATTATCAATGGTGGCACGGTGTCTAATATCAATGGTGAACATCGATGTTCGACCGATTGACGCTTGTACCTAGAGCAGTAGAGTAATATTTGCAGAGCAACAGGCATGGAGAGGGGTATCGATTTGCTAAAATAACCGATTGTTTAAAGGAATAACCAGTTATTTTTCGATTAATGTTGAATAGCTTCAATTAAACGCAGCATCAATGATTTTATAACAATTAATCGAAGAGTGAGGTCGGTCGATTATTCCATTTTACAGGATCTACCTAGGGAAATAAATAAGTGAATAATTATGGTTTTCAACACTTTTCAAACTTTCAAGATTAATTTGTGAAATTATGATTTAGAATTCTCTGTACTATAGGTTCTTATTTGTACATTTTCCTTGATTCTTCTCAAATCCTGTCTAATAGAAACTTTTTGGCATAGGTTGGTCAACATGCCAAGATGGAGTTTAGTTTACACGACACCGTGATCACATCATAATGGGCCAATTACAGCTTTTGTCTTGTCTTGAGCTTGAAAAATAAGAGCTGTGATTGGATCTTGATCACGTGATCACAGCCAAATGTCAGCCACGTCGTTTAAACGGAATGAACGAAACTCCACCTCAACAGCTACATTTTACCATAGGCTAAACAACCAGAAAATTCAAGTGTAAAATTCATTTCTTGAGGTCTTTCCCATATCATGTTAGTGATGCTCCCTAACCAAACCAACTTGGCCTGTTCTGCAATCAAAACAAATTTTTAATGGCTCCATTAATCAATGTTTCAGGACGATTAATCGATATTTCTGTAGTAGATTCATCTACGTATCAATTATCCGTTTAAAAAATAACCGATGTTATTAGTTCGATAACCATTACTAGTACCTATGTAATGACATTTTTGGCATCTCCCTCATGCGAGTTCTAACCTTTGCACTATCACCCCTCTTGTGGACCTAAGCGAGTTCAAAATCTCCCTGATCACTTCCATATACATCACTATAAAACTCCATCCGCTCGAACGAAAACAAATAGTTTGCTGGGTTGAAAACCTCATAAAAAGACACAATCGACATCAAACTACGTACGAGTACATGTAGGCGAGTATCAAGTTCACTGGCTTGTTTGACCAACACAATAAATAATATTATTCTAATTTTTCAACTCATTTTTTAGCTGGTGTATTTTGTGTACATTTTTGTGAGTATTTCAAAGACTGCTTTTGTTGTGATTTTCAAAATTGTTGCTTTGTTATTACCCGCAAAATTTCCTAGAAATGGAATTTATTCATTGGTTCATAACGCTTTGCTGTATGATTCTGTGATTTAACTAGTTTCCTATTTGAAAATAATCCGTTTGGGGCCTCTTTCAACGCAAACAAATTTGGGGGAGATACGCAATGATAATGAAATATTGGGGAGATAGTGGAACTTTCAATTGGGAAATTGTGACAAGTCGGAGAAAACGTGTGGGGAGATAACGCCGGATCTCCTATTTGAAGTCTATAATCTCTCATTTCAGTTCTATCCTGCGCATCGTACACAAGAGCAAAATAAATAGGACAAAATGCGAACTTACCGTCGTAACGAGTTGGTGATTCTTTTTACTCTTCTTCCTAGGAGGTCGTCCAGCTCGGCCTAAAATTTGACACAAACAACCCAAAATGTAAGAAGTCTGAATCTCCGTTGTACCCAACTTTGCCCAGTACCCTCAACACCCTAACCCCTATTTGAGTGCAGAATGTGATTCGAGGGAGCCAAGGTTTAGGATAAAAAACCAAAATCCAAATAAATAATAATCAAAATGTTTATATGGTAAACTTAAAAGCATAATTTTTATTTTTTCATTCTGTTTACAGCTTTGTTCGACAGTTCACTTACTCTACCAACATTGCCGCTAGTCCTGCAGTCTGCAATGCGTCATGCCATCGTTCCATCGAAACGGAAGATGAAAAATATACCAAGAAGTCAACTACGTTGAAAACTTTGTATCCCGATGGGTTTGTCTCATTGAGTTCAATTACATTATGTTACAGTAAAATATTTACAGTAGAATTTTAAGCAACTCCAACTTGTGCAATTCAACACTACACTTTTCTTTCTTTTTTTTAAATTTTTTTTTTAGAATATAAGTAAGTATACAGCCCTAAAAACATAAAACTGCCACGACTGACGTCCAATCACCTAGCAGGGAACGATAATCTAAATTAAAAACGCATAAAATTGTATCACGAATACAAAATAATCGATGAGTACAAAACGTTAGTCGGTCAATTGGTTCGGATTATTCAGTTAAAATATTGCTATCACATTTTATAGCCTAACGATGGTGAGAATCCCACGAAGGAAATGGCTCGCGTTTATAACCCGCTAGTGAAGGGACAAAACAGAGAATTTCCATTTCGCAATAACGAGCGGTCACTGGCTGCTGGGTGAATCTTTCAATAAGCAAAACATTGTACCGGCAATCATGGTTCATTTGAATTACTTTGATTCATTAATAATTTAACCAACGAAACAACGAATTGCGGAAAACATGCAACTTGGCGGTTGAGATGGGAATAATTTGAAATCTACCAGCTTCCAATTCCTCAGTTAATTAATTCACCCAGCAATGCTCGAATTTCATTCACAAAAATAAAATTTCTAATAATAGTAATACTCAATTTTTTTTCTGGTTAAGACTGAAAAGAACATAAATGGAACACAACGAAAAATTGCACTACGTGCTCAGACTGGTCGTAAAAAATATCCAAAAATAATCTTAAATAATTGAATAAACTACCTATAAACGATTTCCCACGCCTTTAAAACGTTAGTTTTACACAAGGCGATTATTTACATATTTCTTATGCGCATCCATTCCAAACCAAATAAATTATTATACATTATGACGGTAAAAAGTTTACAAAACTGCGCTTATAAATTAATTTTTAAAATTAACTGCTTAAACGCTAAAACTCAATTTAAAATGGGGTGACGAGCCTTGGAATTTCAGTCCAAATTTCCAAAATTGGGGTTCGAATGGGGGTAACTTAAAGATTTAGTGCGGCACCAATCGATTGTCGATTTATTCGTAGAATTGAGTTGACGGTGTTGTTCGCTCAGCCAGGCTTCAGGGTTGGTGTTGTGTTGGAAACTGCTTTGAGGACCGCACGTTGGAGATGAGAGAACATTTTCTCAAAAGGCAAACATTTCCTCTCAAATCTCAAAGCAAACATGAGTAAGCTATTTTGCGCCCTACAGAAACATCTTATCGTTCTTAGACAGATATAAAAGAGGGAACGATTGGGAGCCAATTTCCAATGTGCGGAAGAACTAGGTAATTTTCTAACAACAGCAACACATGACAAGGTCAATTTCCGTGTCCTCATAGAGGCGAACACCCCACAAACGTCAATATTTTGACAATGTCAGCCAACCCACAAAGAAAGCCGTAAACCATAATGACATAGTTGGTCTGGGAATGAAAACTACTCAGCAAAACGTGACTAAATACACCCTACGCTTGACATCTGTCACATTGTACACAAGTAGCGTTGACAAAAATGTACAAAATACCTACTAGGTACTTGATAGATCCATGTATTCTATCAAAAAGTCACGTCATTCCATTTACAAATACAAATTTGATGAGCTCAATGGAAATTATGAAGATTGTCATTGTGTTAACAGCTTGAAGGATTGAGCAGCAAAACTCGTCATCAGCTGATCACACAATACGAAGTTCCAAGTTGCACATCAACTAAATTCCTATAAAATAATTGAGCGCAATTCGGACTTCAGTGTAACACAAGTACGTATAAGCGTGTTCACACACCGTACGATATAAGGAGGAAGCGGCAAGAAAATGGCGAGGTCAGAGGATCCCATTGTTCAGTGTAGATGAGATGCAACGAACGTTGATACAGGTGAATTAAATTATTTTGTGGATAAATGTTGATACAAATTAAAATAAACAGTGTTTTTTCTATAAAATCAGGCATACGAATATCAGAGTCAAGGGAATATTACGTGTTGAGATCACCAATTTGTACTCTCCCTCATTAATCCTAATAAGCTGGTGTAAGATGGCACAGGGTGCAGTCTGAGCGAAGAACAACCAAGAGCTTCAAGCTCTACAATTATCTAATTCAGAAACTAGAATGATTGAGTCAGCAAAACAACTGAACCCAGAAAAATAAAATAGGTCAGCAGCTCATTTTGTACACTGTTTAGCAAGCTATATACATGCATGCAGGTTTCTTTCCATATAACCTATACATTGAAAACAAGGTTGCACACTAGTTAGGCCCAACAGAAGCATTTCTACCAAATTGTGGCTGACAAATACGTTCAAAAGCTTGTATTACTCTATCGCAGTTGTTACAAAACGCATCTAAAACAGCATTTCAAACAGTATTCCTTGTAGATTCCAATTCCAAATAAATACATTTCACTCACCACTCACCTTATCCCCTCAAATGAACAATGAACAATTTTGTTTGTCGCTTTTGGTTGGTTATTCCTTGAATAGTGTTTTCAAAAATGGTATCACTTTCCATAATTTTATTTCTGATTGATGGATCTGTACAGTATTGCTGAGGTGAAAACATGTGAACATAAATCAAAATTTTACGCGTATTTCTCTCTCAACTACAGTGGTACCTCGCGATACGATCTTAATCCGTTCCTGGACCGGGATCGTGTCGTGAAAAAATCGTATAATGAACAATGTAATCTTATTTAATTTGATTTAAACTTAAATTTGAGGTGATACATCATCGTCTTCACTTTCTTTTCTAGTTTTCTTACTAGAAACACTCGCTTCTTCATTTTCTGGGGCACCAAAAATCCAAAAATATCTATCTAAAGAAGCCTGTTTCTGATGACTCCTCAAAATGTTTCGAAAATGACATACAAATTTCATTCACATTGTCCATTGCACGAGCTGTACGCATTTTTTCTGGGTGCTTTTTTTCAGTAAAACTGTTTAAGTTTTCAAACCAACCGATGGTTTGCCCGTAGCACGCCAATTTGTGGCAAGTGAAATTAGGATCGTATCGCGAGCACAAATATTTGCGATATTTCGCTTCGTATCTTGAAAACATCGTAACGTGAACCCATCGTATCGCGAGGTACTACTGTAACTGAAGAGTAAGCGTATTATACAAATAAGTACGTATTAACTTGGTATCTTTTTACACTCATTTGACTTACGAGAAATTGGTGGATATTGGTTGATACATTAGCGGAGATTAGTATTCCTTTTACCGACATCTTGGCGCACTTCGATAATACTTGAGCAGGTAATATACTTTTTTGGCGGATATCAATATCAGCCGTATTAAACAATTCCACCAAACAAGGTACACATGGACCACCGTTCTCACTTCCACATAAAACAAGCTTTTGAACGCATTTATCAACTAAACAAATTGATAAACTTTCTTTTTAAGGTAAACTTTCGAACCTTGATTTCTCCAGAGTTCCCTTATAAGGTGAACTATCCACCCAGTGGAACAAGGGACGCCATTTGAACTTAAAAGGACATTGAGGGAGCGTACTTTACAGTAGGAACCCCTGACTTCGTCTCACAACCCTTTCAACAGGAACAGTGCTCTCAACGAAATTCTAATAAAACAATTTTTTCTAATTAAGTTTACCACTATGTTGATATAGTTTACAAAGTAAAATACGATTCATTCTCACACGAGAACTTCGTTTTTGATTTGTTTCATTTCGCTATTATAGACAGTATCTTCAAAAAGACTTTTTTTTTTCATCATATAAAAAAACGTAATATGATTTGTTGAAACATATCAATACATTTATGCCACTTATTTGAATAAATGGAAAAAACAAAAATTATAATTTAGATCATTTGAAAGAGAAAGTTTTCTTTTTACAACCGAAACTTCATAGACAACTTGACGTTACACAAAACGGGGAGATTCTTGCAGAGATTCAAAATCGGTAACACCGGGATTGTGAAATTGTAAGAAAAACCGCGATGTGTAACGCAAGCTTCTAAACGCCAGAGTACAAACAATGTGATCGTGGGGCAGCGAGTTGGTAGGAAATTGGAATTTATTTACTCAACAAGATATTATTTTTACCTCAAAATCGAAATTCAATTAAATATTGTTTTCTCTTTCTTTTAACAAATTGACAATTCCAGGTATTTATGTCCAAGAGGTAAACAGGTAACACGGAGCATTCGGACGTAGCCCCAAGTCACATTGTCTGCAACTAGCCGCGGTTTTTTTGAAAAAGGAAAATTTTTTTTGTTGAATTTTGCATTTCCAAAGGTTTTGATTCGTACGCCGTCGTCTTGCTCGTTCCTTACACGCTTATAGTAAGCCCACAAATGGAACAAAATAACGATATCAATAAAATTAAAAAAAGAAATGTGTAAACCCTCACTACCCCAGTATCACATTCTGCACTCATGGCCAAATGTACACGGAAAACATAATAACAATTCTTGTTTTTTCTCTCACTAATTCTAAAATTTTTGTATGTATAACTTTATACAACCGACGTAAAATCCCTTCCACTTGAATTTTTTTGAGGATAAGAAGTCGTGCGGGGAAAAAAAATTAGTGAAAAGGGCTACACTTTGACTACGCGGTCTTGTGGTTATTGACACCTATAAAACAAAAATACGATGTTACGATGGGACAACGCCATATTGAATCAGAAAAAATAGAAAATGGAAGAAAAATTTGAATTTCAACTGATAAAAAAACTATAAAAGATCATAATTCTCAATAAATTCGTCACTTTATTGCCCAATCTTCTTTGGTAATAGTCATCATGAAAACAACTCTATTGGAGACACCATAGTTTTTTCCTGAATTCAAAACTTGAAAAAAAGGCGGAAAAAACAAGTTGAAATTCCCCAAATTGGAGTGATTAGTTTATTTGAGTAATCAAGTTTCGTTTTGGCCGTGTTTTTGTGAACTTATTGATCGACGGTTGTCATTTATTAGAATAAATATTTTGTTATATGAAAATCACTCACCGGCTTCGCTGTCTGAAGAATCGGAAGAACTACTAGACAAACTGGAACTGCTTGTGTCCGAGTCAGAACTAGAAGATGAGGACGCCGAAAGACGACCACCTGGAGGAAAATAAAGAGGTGGTTAGTATGAGGAAATGTAACTTGTTCGATTTCCACTAGAGAGCGGGATGGATTGAACATTTGAGTCATTTTTAAACAAATTTTTGGTCCAGAACTTATACTACACTTTGAAAGAAAACATGACAGTTGATGACGTCATAACAAGCTGTCAAGTCACCACTAGGCGTATTGTCTGGCTATTGTGAACCATGACAGTCTTCATCTGCAAGGCTGTGACTTATCTGATAGACTTATATTTGCAGAGCGACAATCTATCATGGCTTAGCCGCGAGCAAACCAAATCCCACGTACACAATTTTGTCAGACATATTCAACTTTATTTGTTCTTCTGCTGAATGAAAGGCGAATTTGAACGCCCACATTCAATTTTTACTCCAACAATCGATCCCTCTGCTTTGCATTTATGGAGTGGTTTAGCACAATTACATTAAAGATTTAAACATTAAACATTTTAGAACATTAAAAAAAAAAAAAAATTTGATTATTCTTTAGAGCAAGAGTATGGGGAAAACTGAGTGTGAAAGGTCCTGGACTCATTACCCATTTTGGCCCATATCCAACTCTAGTAGGCGCCAATCCATTTGGGAGCCGTCTCAATGGATTCGTCGTCCAAAATTTACAGAGAGGTGATACCCCACAGACCTAGATGGCCATAAACATTGAGAATCCATTTTTCAAAAAACACCTTTTGACCCCCCCCCCCCCCCCATTTGGTCTAATTGGGCTGACCCAATCCTTACAAGTTTCAAGGACCAACTAAAGCGAGAAAGTGGTCCCTGAGCTAAATTTCAGATTTTTAGAAATTTTCCTTCTACAAAAAACGGCTAGGACGGCGGATGGACACTTGGCTTTTTTGATCTAGAAGTCATGAAATGTATACTGTCACATTTTGGGGCCAATCAGAGAGTTTAACCTCTGGTATAACATAGGTTGATTTTATTCTATTCAAGAATGAATCAAGAGCCAGTTAGAACTTGTTTTCATGTAAACTATGGCCTCAAATTCAATACAGGAGCCTGTCCATCTAAACAGTATGAGAAAATGGCAGGTGGAGGGGCAACTATAACATCGTGGAAGAATGTTAAACGAAGGGTTGCCATGTTTCGTTACCTACGATTCGTAAAAAGAGGCGAGCAAGGCAACAGCCGATAAATACTCGATATGCTTACTTGGCAAATCAAATTTTGACAAAAGCGTCGCATATCAAGATTCAATCTCCAGCGAGTATCAATATACCTGACACCAGACGTTTGGTGAGTGCATGAATAGAAAAGAGAGCTGCAGATGTTCTCAGCTCCTGTGGTGATACTAAGGATACAATTGCCGATACAATCGTCTACTATTACGCTCTCAGTGGCCGTTGTGAGAACCAATTTCACTAACATGGAACCTTTGCCCAGAAGCCATGTTTTAGTTTGTTTACTGCTGCTGCTGCACAAATCAGGTTACTAAAAACAAACTCCTACTCAGTCATAACTAAAACATATGTCATCCAAAACACTTTTTCTTCTACTAACAAGGTAAATGAAACCTCAGTGTTGGAAAAATAATCCCAATATGAACTAAACTATTAAACTATAACAAAAAATTACAGTAAAATTCAGGGTAATTACCTTTTTTGGCAGCCTTCTTGGGAGCAGGTGCCGCTGCTCCTCCGCTGCCACCAAGTTGTCCTGTGACGTCCTGCAGCCGTTTCTCAAGTTCTTGCTTCTTTTCTATCATAGCTTCGTCTTTTGACTTGGCCGACACTTTTTTATCTGTCAACAGCATATCATATTTGAACGGTTTCCCTAAAAATTATTGCTACATGAGGACATTTCTATGCTTGATTGAGCGAGAGAAAAAATAGAAATAAAACAACATACAAGGGTTGGGTTACGACAAATAGTGCTAATTATAGAATAATTGTCGTTACACTTTGAATACATGTTTCTCTGTATAGCCTCCAAAATTCTACCAATTCTATCTTCATTTTCAATATTATTTCAATGGAAGGATTTTCAATGATGTTGCTAGACTATAGGAAATATTATAATTCCAACTGTAATTTAGTCCAAAATGGAAATACGAGCATGTTGGAGAAGACAAATAGCTTGAATAGAACGAGGTTAGACCTGCTAACGAAGGTTCTCAAGACTTGGTTACGGAAACTCTAGAACTTTATCATTGGAGGGCAATATTGAAAGATAAGAAAGTCTAGTTCTTCACGAGAAGAATTAAAACTGGATATACTTGTAGTTCAAGAGTAACAACAGTTTGTAACGCCATCTGCTTCAACATAGAACAAACCCATTCGTTTTCAAAATCATGGAGTATTCATGCAGGGGATGTTACGAGAGTGAAAAAGGTGTAATTAGGACGGTTAATCTGTAAGAAAAATGTTAGAGCATGCAGCAAAAGGCATTTCTCCTGTAGATCCAAGAAGAACGACGACACAATGCAGTAAGAACGCATGGAAAATTGACTAATATTCCAAGAACAGCGGGAAGAGGATGAAAGCAAGTTGAGAAAAGGGATCAGAAGAGAGACCAGGTGTACAAAAACCTCACACGCACTCTGATGGCAACAAGCAAAGGTGGGTTCATTAGGAGCTGAAAAATTCATTTCTTAAAAAAACGGAATTGGAACTTGGTAAGCGGAATTTTATCTTGATATCATGTCGTTTTTTTTTTTCAATGTTAGATTTAACATTTTCGAAACAAGATTCAGAAACGCCCAAATTCTTGTGAGGAAAACTAGGTCAAAAATTAAATTTCATAATTATAGTAAAACTAACGAGGAAGAGCAACGTGGTATGTATCATTTGTAGCAATGTGATGGATCACTCGATTACTTAATTGCCAATCAGTTAGTGTCGATACGTTTGGCGTGGGGTAATCATACGCAAGGCCAAGCCAACCACCGACTTACAGTAGGGCTTACGTGGCTTTTTCCTGAGACACGACGCGACGTAGGACTCCAGCTCTCGAAGTGTCGAGGGTTTGAGGGTTTCGAAGTCGATTTCGATTTCGTCTGGGTTCGAGTCCCTCAACGACGGTTCTCGAGATTGGATTATGTGGACGACTCGGCCGAGTTTGTCGCCTGCGGAAAAAAAAAGACAAATTGTTATGACGAACTGCTGGCAGCCATGTGATCACCAATACTTTTTTCTCAGCTCCTTACGATTTTGTCGGACTAGCCAAAGAGTCTAGACTAGTTAAGGGAGGCTACACAGAGACCGGCTCCAAATTTAGAATGACCTGAACAAAACCTTATTGCTCGAGTAGTTTTTTTATCCCTCAAATGATAGATAGGATGATATATTGAAGCGGGATGGTTACTTAATAGATAAATCCGAGTTAGGACAACCTTTTTACATTGTCCCTCAAATGCTCTCCAGCCACTACTGGCAAACTAGCGTGAGTAAAGTGAGCCAGAGCAACTGCAGCCAATAGTTTACAGGAACCAACACTAACAGCAGTAATGACCAATTGGCTACGACGGTAATTAACTGGCCTCAGTAAAGAGGTTTCCGAAAAAGTCTCTTACCAGGTAGTTTATTAATGTCCAAGCTGAGCTGCCGTTTTTCATCGTACGACATGGGCTTGGCATTGTCCTCGTCCTCCGAATCAAACGCGGGCGTGGATATGGCGTTTTTCTTCTTCGAGTTTGTCGTCCTCGAATTGGGTTTGGGCCGTTTGCTTTGAGCGTTGGTTGATGTTTTGCCAGGAACCCTTCCTGCCGGTTTGTTCTTGGGCGTTTTGACGGGTGGCGGTCCGGCATTTCGAGGGACGGTCGCTTTAGCTGAATCAACAGGTTTCACGTCGACCGTTGGCACGGGCGGAACGACTGGGTTGGCGGCCAACGTGTCGTTCGTCTTGTTCAATGATCGGTCGACGGATTTGCTCTTTTTACTCGACCCACTTCCGCCAGAGCCGCTTCCGCCTTCCTTCTTCTTCTTCTTCTTTTTTACAGTACTTTCCTCGACCAACTTCCGCATCTGCTCTTGCATGGCCTTCAGCTGCAACACATTCCAATGTCAAGTCAACAATAAACTACAAAAATAAAAATAAACCCAACAACAAATTCAAAAATAACATCACACCTGTTCTTGGAGAACAACCAGCTTTCGGGCTCTTTCGTCTTCCGAGTCGTCGGTTTCTGACGAAGACCCTGAGCTGGTACCCGACTCAGAACCAGTCTCTTCTTTTTCCGCCGTAGCGGAAGGAGTGTCGTCAGGTACTTTGGCGAACCTGCAACGCAGAATTTGCTGTGATCGTGTCCTTATAAAATTGTGAAAAATATTCCCTAACCATTTAAGAACTGCATTCTTTACCTCATCTCAAAAACGTCTTGAAGCTTGCGACCCATAGCGACAACGTCATGATCGGGTGGGTTGTACTTGTAACAGTTGGTAAATATCAATCTTACGTCAGCAGCAAACTCAGCTGCCGTCTTGTATTCTCGTGCATCCATTTTAGTCTGAAAATTATGAATTTTGTTTAAAAACATGTCAATAAACGCGAATTTGAATTGAATTTTCTCATGTGCGTGTCATGAATGCGAATCAAGCGAAAATTATAATGAAATATTTTCCTAATTTAACTACAAGACAAGTGAGGATGCAAAACACTCACTTTTACAGTTCCGAGATCCATAGGCTTCTTAATTATATCGTGGTAGTCGTGAAGCCCGAGCCATTCGGCGTCCACGGGTTTATAAAAAGGCCAAGCGTAATTGAAGTGTTTTTTACAAAACAGTTCTTTCAGAATCTCGTTACAGGATTTCAGCGATTCGCTGAGTTTTTCCCGAGGTTTCTCATGAGCCACCTGTCACCGAATGAATTACACAAGTGAGCGAGACTGTGATTTAATTATAATTATTGTTATTACCGAATAAAAAACTGAATTAATAGAACGTTAACGTACCTGGGCCATAGGAACGCCATCTTCCGTTTGCCTCACAGGCTGTGAAAACAAGAGTATGTGTGAAGAACTTCAACAACTACAAAATATAGGGTATTTTTAACCTTTTACGATTGTTAACTGCTGAGGGCTCGATTCTACAACTTATTCTCAACGAGTTCCAACTCAGGCCCACGATTTATTGGGACTTATGGCCGGTTTTTTTAGCTCTAACATTAACGCCCAGCGTTTAAAAAATATAAACTACGGGGTTATTATGCACTTTAGGGTTCACCATCATCCACTATTTGACAATAAATGGATCACATCTTCATAACATTTTGGTTAGAATCAGATTCTGCAAAAACGCTGCAAATTCTTTCACCTTGAGACGCCCACGAAAAAATTGTGGTCGAGATTGATTTTCTACATGAAAACAGGTCGATTATTCAAGGAATAACCAATCAAAATTGGGTGTACAAATAGAATACTTTAGATCCTCGAGAAAACAATTTTTTATTGTTTACTACCCCCTTTGGATGAGTTTAGGAGAGGGGGAGACGCGTGAGACCATGTATAAGTAAACAAAATGTTGAACGAAATTGACTTAAACTAAATTTCAAGATTCAATTCAATTATGTACTTTAAAAATCGAGAATTTTTGAACACATCCATCGAGAAAGGTAAAAAACTCAAACAACCAGAGCTGTTTCATGAGGTTAACCATGGTAATGGCGAAGAGCCCGTACAGGACTAATGAATTGAATCGATTTCAGATTGAATTTATTTTTGACGATAAGATAGGGTACGGGTGAGAAAGGAGTAAATAGCTACAATGTTAAAATCAGCGAGTAGGAAACTAAAGTCACCTTTTTGATCTGCCTGGCGGATTCCCTCCGAGTGCCAAGCTTGGCTGCCTTGTCGCCAGGCGTGTAAGGAGGGTCGAAACTGGCCGGGCTGTCGTTCGCCAAGTCAGCCTTTCTTTTTACACCTTTTTTATTGAGTTTAGGCGTAGTGGGAGGCACTACAAGTCCTTTGCCCCCGCGTACAGCAACGCTGGGATTCACTCCAGGGTCGACCGGAGGCGTCCCATATCCGCTGGAGACGGGAGTCGATACCTGCCATAACAAACAAACGCGCACAATTTCAACGATGAAAAACAGTTGATACGTAATTAAGCCAAGCTTACAGTCATGAATGCCCATGTTTGCTGTAAGAAACTGGAATGAATACTGACTCAATATCGCCTTACTGCCCACCGCAAAATCAATATTTCCAAAAAATTTTTAGATTTTGCCTTCAACTTTCTATACGCCTAGTGCAAATTCATATTCAAAATAATATTATGGCAAAAGTCTCCATGAAAGTAATTTGGCGTTAGGAAAGGCTATTGTAAGGACAAGATCATTCACGCTTCTCCTAGCTGAAGAGACAAAACTAGAAAACAGACAGGTGATGAATTCCACATCATCAGCAGGGCACCCCTTTTCAGCGGTGAGTACAAATATTTCAAGAAACCTGAATTTTACTACATTGGAAAAGAACGCTTCGTGGCTTGGAATACTCAAGCAACCATTTTGAAAAGTTGAGCTATCCATAGGAAACTGTGAGGGCATACAAATCAACCTGGTAATAATAAACAGCATAATACAAGGAAAGGCTCATGTATACGGTTTAAAGTCTACTCTGTATGTATTCATAGGCAATTAGGATTTCCATTGGGAGTTTTCTTGAAATTTAGGTGTAGATGCCCAATAAACCAAACCAGCTTATGAACCAAAATTATAATTTCATGTCAGGGGGTGAATGATACCGAGGCATTTTGGAATAGGGGAAATTATTGTCTCAATAATTCTTTTAGGGCACAGTGGGTACAGGCAAACCGCCTATTTTTATAAGCCCGTTCAGAATTCAGGAACTGATCCTATAACAGTAATTTTGATTTGATTTTGATTTTTTATCTGGTAAGGAGAGAGCATTTCTTTTTACAGAAAGAAAAGATTCATCTTCCTGCTCGTCATTGCAAATTTCTCAAATTTAGTCTCGACTGTAAATTCCGTCTATAATTTTGATGATACACCAAGATGGGAACACTGTATAACCATGAAACTAACACTTTTGAAGACGAACACCGGTTAAAGGGAACCGAGAAAGGAACGTAGAACGAATCAAGAGATAAGAGATCTTCTACTCACTTGGGACGGTAGGGAGTTCATGTGGGGCGTTGGAACAGTCGGCGTCGCCGTCGACCCGGGTATACTCGCCGGAGCGGCAGGGGTGACAACGGCCGGCGCCGGGGTGACTGGCGTTGACGCGTTACTCCCGGCAACGGCGGCGGCAAGCGAAGCGGTGGAGGGTCGGCCGCGGCCCACCCCCGTGCCGCCGCCCCGCGGAGTACCCGGCATTCCGCGGCCAATTCCGCCACGTTTGGCGGGCTTGGCGTTTTTAGGAGGCGGTGGCTCCAGCTCGACCTCTTCCTTAGGCATTGCTTCAAGCTGAGAAAATAAAATTGTTTCTTATAAAAACATGACGAACCTAATTTATACCTAGTTATGGACAAAAGTACAACGCATGACAAAATTGATCAAATTCCTGTTCATTAGTTGACTTATCATCTCAAAAGAAAAATTAGTCCACGAAATCTCTAGTTTGAATATCCTAGACAATTGAATATTGTAATCCTGAGCCAATCAACCTTCCCTGAGCTATCGATATTACTCGAATTAACCTCCAAGATAAATCCACAAGAGAATATGATCATTCAACTGACATTATATATCATCATTTCAGAAGAATGAATGTATTGTAAGATTCATGTCTGTTATTTACCTTCTGGAAATATATCTTCTCTAACGTCTGCGCCATGACAACAACATCTTCTCCAGGTTTGTTGTAGACGTAGCAGTTGTTGAACATCGTGTTGAAATCTTGGATACATTCCTTACCGCCCCAGTAGTAATTATTTTCTAACCGCTTTTTGATTGTTCCCAAATCCATCGGATGTTTGATGACTTTGTGGTAATCCTGGTGAAAATACATTTAGAAAATTAAAATCGATTCATATTTTGATGTCAACGATGTGTGAAGTTGGAAATAGGGAATGGCATTGAAGACCAACCGGAAGATTGAGTTTGTTGGCGTCTACGGGCTGCTGGAGTGGCCAGGCGTATTGGTGTTTCCACACGGCCTTCAGAACGTTCTTCTGGATGAACTGGAGTTGGTTGGTGACCCGTCCAGGACGATGCGGCGGGGGTACGACAGGGGGTTGAACGACGCCGTTGATTGGCTCCAAAACGGGCTCCTCCCGAGGCGGCGGTTCTTTGTTGTTGGACGAGGCTGCTGGAGCCGACGCCGCTGCGCTTCCAGCGGTGCCCGCAGTATCGTTGCCGCTCTTGCCCATACCTCCCTGCAAAACGATAGGATTTTGGGAAGACAGACACTCTTCTCTGCTACCTTCCAGAATTGACTGACAGCACGATACTCACGGTGTTATTGTGTTGAACTGTGTCCACTTGCTGCATTTTGGCCACACTCCTGCAATACGAGCAAAATCTCAGTTATCCTTCGTATGTTTAGGAAGGATTGCTTGGCTTCAAGCTTGTAGACCCCCCTCCCCCCCCCCAACAAACTGCACTATCAGTCGGTCGGTCATAGGGGTCTCCAGGGGTGACCTGAGTGGTAGGTCCAAAAATCAACGCCTTCCAGGCATAAACCTGGTGTTTGCGTAGGGGGATAAACCGGGCCACTGTCCATCTACTCAACAGCTCAGAGCCGTGGCAGCAATGGAAATTGAGCAGTCAACATACAATTTCCAAGTTAATTAAAACATTTTCTAGACCTAATGCACTCTTTTCAACCAATCGAATCAACCAACGAGGTGGAAGAAGTAATCACATTATTTTTTACCTGCAATTGTTTATTTACTTACTCAATAGGTATCATTTGATACGGATATGGTTTTATTTCACTTGGAAATTGCTGCCAAAAGCAAAATTAAGGAGTAAGAGGCAACAAGGGACTTTATTTTGCGCTCATTCAGCTGTTTGTTCTATTATCACCTACAGGGCAGAGCCTGATGGAGGAGTTGCTACGCTATGCAGAAACCCTCCAGAATCATTCCATGTTTGACAGGAAAGCGGTACCTGTAGAATCAGTCTGGAACACCTACAGGCTCCTCAACCAGCACCCTAACACATAACTAGCAAAGAGTGCAAAAGAGGCCACGCCTCTAAAGCCAAAGCGGCCATCTTGAGCATTAAAATACATTTTCACTACACGTAATGCCAATCCCTGGAGCCTATGGCTTCATTTTCTACAGGTACTCTTAAGAATTTCAACTATTAACGAAACTACCGCTACAATACCAACCGTTGAAGACTCCCAATCTCACAAGAACCAACCTGTAAGCCTCAAATTGCATTAGGTGGTAGTGAATGGTCTTCTTCAGCGTTTTTGAACATTTGGACTTGGAAGGATGAAGCAGAAGCTTATGCTTGAGATTCCAGGGTTTGGAAAGACGGTCGGCTGAAATAGGAAGTTGAAGTAAGGAAAGACGAGGATAAGATGGAGAAGGATAGTTGAATAAGTGTGATGAGAGGGAATAAAGGTTGAAAGATACATCAGTAAACCTTTAAGGATAATGGGATCGAAAGGAATTCATGGCATCTGCCTCATTGTAGCAAAGCAATACCTGATGAAGATTACCTCATGAATGTACCACCCTGCTCAAGTGGTAGTACGAGGTAGAACACACGACTTACACATAACACTTGTGTACTTGGTGAAGCCAGAGTGGTTAGTCACCAAAACATCGAAATTGTTTCCACAGAATACTTCGTTTTGAGCGAAATCTAGGCGCCAAACCTTCTTTTAACATTCGTTATTGCATTTTTAACGTCAGCACATTTCATTGTGATGCCTGGGAGAGAAGTTATATGTCTCCTCAGGCTGCAGAGTGGGAGGAATTGACCCGTTTTGTCGGTTTGAGAGCTGATTGACTGATTTTGTATCAATTTTCTCTATATTAGGCTACAAGTTTACTCTTCCTATAGAGCAGATGCCATAATTGCTGGTCAAGTGAACAGCTTGAGGACTGCAGCCAATCTATCAGCTCATCACACGCCTGAGTTTCCTCACTATTGATGATTGGCGGTGTGATAAGTGACCTATGTCTTTTCTACCTAGTCCCATTGTAGCTATGGGGTAAGACGAGGGCTACGCTTCCCTTTGCGACCGGGAAATTCACTTGGTCTCAAATTTGATTCAGGTCGGGTGACAAGTCAGTACAACGAGTGACACAAGAGAGATTTACAAGGACTTTTAAGAGCTATATAGACATGGTAAATCCAAATAGGTTTTGTTAAATTTATCTATTATTTAGTTATTTATCTATTATTATTATTTAGTAAGTCTTTAGGGCTTGTATAACGGTTCTGTGCAACCGAAAACAGCCACTTTTTGGTTTCATCAATCCAAGGCAAGCGAGGCGTTCGATGGTGACGTCATCATGAGCGGCAAAATTCCACTATGATCCTCATATATAATAAACCGCATCGAAACCCTACTCAAATTCACTCACCTGTCCGGGACTCGACGGCCACTGAGGTTCTCATTAGTCTGAAATGTCCGACGGGATCCTCAGGGTCAGAGGCCGATGAGATGGCGGGAACATTATGCCGAACTCCCAACGATCATCTACCAAAAACAACAGAAAGACCGTGTAATCCACGTAGTTGCAAAACGAGAAATCCGACGATTTTCATGCATCGGTTGCTTCAACGTACATTATACTGGTACAGGGGACGTGAAAACTCATACGTGGAGCAAATTACAAGGGAAACATTCACTCGATTGTCGCAAATTCAGCAGCAAGGTTAGATAGTTTGGCTGATGATGAATCACGATGATGATTTGAGTAGTTCAACAATACCAATAAAAACCTATACTTAGAGCAGTTTACTAAAATGAAGGTAATCAAGTTTACAAACGACATTGTTAGAAACCTTCTGCGTATTCTCGACAAATTAACGGCATTTATACCTGCACATAAGAAGAATTTATACGTTTTTCACTCGAATAAGCGAAAAACGGTGCTCAGAGCGAAGGAAAAGTCGATGAAGCCAACTCGCTAGATGACTAGGAAATCAGCGGTAACGGGGGTATTGCACAATCGACAACAAACACGTCCCAACTCACCGGGAAATGTTTAGATTTGAACAAACGACGCCGATATCGATGGAAATTACAAGTTTTGACCCAAGGAAACGTAAAAATGGAGCGTTACACCTCGTAAAACCCGAATTAGAAGCACTTATAGGTTAGGAAAAACGGAACAACAAAATACAAACAAAAACCGTATCAGTTATGATTTTCTATTATTGAATATTGAAAAACTCGGTGTAACGAAGAATAATATAACGGATTTTGGTCATTTTGAGCCCGATTTCATCAAATTAGCGGGTTGAGAAATGGCGTAAACTAAGCTTACCTCGATATTAGTCATCCTTTCAACAAAAAACACAATTTCCAACGGTTTTGATCGCATCAACCGAACACTAATGAAAATATCACCGCGAAACAAACGAGTTGGTCACAAAATGAGCATTTACCGCGATTTATACGACTGAAATAGAACGAGCGAGAGGCGATGCTCAAAGCCGAGGATACAAGCTTGCAGCATAACTTACCCCATGAAGTGGGAGTAACCCAACCGCCGTTTCACAAACTTTATCGCGCACCCAGTCGGTCGAAAAATACACAAATTACACCTTTTTTCGTCCGAAAATCCACCGAGAAAGCGGAAAATTTCACTATTTTGGCGCTTCGTTAGTCAACATGGCGGGTCCCCCACTCGGGTATAGCCAATAAGGCTGGGCCAGTAACGTCAATAGGTTCGGGAAAATTTACAATTCGAATATAACGACGGTGTATTTCTCATTTAAGACGACCGACATGAGCCCATTTTATTTGAAAAAAATTACTAGGGCCGTAGGAATTTCGTTAGTCGTCGACTCCCTGACGAGGGGAAATTCATTTGGTGGAGGATTTCAACTAGAAAGTGTACTCAACGGTCAGGAGTGGGGGTGAGAACCCCACACAAGACACCGATGAAATATCCGTTTCTTCTCAAATCTCTTCCTTTTGTCGACGTGAGATACGAATTGTTGTCATTTCAGACATTGTCGTTAACCATTGACGAGTATTTTGTTTACCGTTCGTTTGGGAGTGTTGAGATGAATTCGGATAACTCCCCAATTCGTCGGGTCGCGTAAATAAATTTCGTCTTTCCTTGGAAAATGGCTACGCATCCAGTCGTGTCGAGGTGTGGGAACCCGCGGTACGTCTAGGGGTAGCCGTCGGACGCTAACGGTGTCGCCCACTTTTTTGAACCGGCTAGAAACCGTTTTTCCACGTCTCGTTTGGCGGTTGAAGTCTCTTTAGGCGGGAGAGGGAGGACAGAAGCTATCACAGGTTGTCTCAAAGCCCGTTATCCTATTTTGAATTCCTAACGATCTTCGCTGCTTACTGACGCGTTGTTTATGAACTTGTGCGCAACTACCTACCTAATGACGACCATTTTTGAAAAATAGCTAGATACCATTAACACGTTCGCTGCGGAATTGTTGAGCTCGTTTGAGCAGCTGTGCGGGAGTCATCTGAAGTGAAGGCTACCTTCACGCGCCAGGCGCGTGCGACACACAGAGATTGGAACAGAGCTCACGCGCTGAGCGCGTGACCCGCAGCGAACGTGTTAAAGGAATGTGCTCAAAATAAACCTACAGTACTAACAAGATACTAATCCCCCCTTAAACCTTGAAAACATAAATGTTCTATGTTACACTTCTTTAAAACAATACCAACCCTGATATCTAGTAAAATCATCCTTTAAAGCACAGGAGACTCCGCTGCTGTTGATTGTTCCTGATGATGCCAGGCGAGACCACTGCAAATTCCTTCACAGGTGTTGGTTATTGCTCGGACGAGGAGCATTTAGAATTATTTCAATCGATTCAACGTCCAAAATTTAGTGGAAAAATGATACCCCACACGCCTAGGTACCAGTAATCTCGAAATAGGTAGATACCCATTTTGACCCATAACGCCTTCCGGTGGACGCTAATCGTCTCATGACCCATCTCATTGAATTCTGCGTCCAAAATTTAGTCGAAAATTACACCCCACACGCCTAGATCGCTGAAAATCTCGAAAATCCATTTTTCGCAAAACACATTTTGACCCGTACCCACCATCCCCCCAAATTTGGTTCGGTCGGGCTGAAATATTTTGAGGATCAACTAGAGCCAGAAACGAGCCCCTGACCGAAATTTCAGAATATTTGAAAATTGTCTACTACCAAAATAGACGTGGACGGCGGACGAACATTTGCATATTTTTATGTAGACACCTTGAAATGCTAAGAAAAAATTTTTGGACCAAATCGGAGAGATTGACTTTTTGAAGGGAAACATATTGAATATTCAACAACAAACCAAAACGCAAACAAACGCGGTTTCAACAAATGCCTTTATTGGAGTATGATCTACACTTTACAAAGAGAATATTACTGTAACAAAATATACAGGAACTTATTTTACTCACTAAATTGCGAAAACTCTCCGAACAGACTCTGAACAAAAAATGTAATAAACAACATTAAATAAATTGTAAAATCTCCCAACTGCAACATAAACATCTGAAACATAATCTATAAGTAATCATCAAAACTCTCCTAATTATACCATTGTTTTCTAGAATAAACCATTGAAAAAATGTCTATTTATTGTTGCAAGTATTATCATCACAGAATGGAATGAAATAAAAATAGGAATTACCTATCCAATACCACTCAAATGGTGGAGACAATTACTGAAATGAGCATAACATGCGATGAAATGAAGTGTCCGTCGTTTTAGTACACACAAAATACAACACACATTTTTTTTTTTTTTTTTTTTTTTTTTGCTCTTGCAAATAGATTTTTTGCACTTTTCACACGCGATCAGGGCTTTCTTGCATTGTTTGTGGGGACAAAATGTTTTTTTATATTTATAATACACAATGGATTCATTTTTTCAAGTAATTAATCGGGGCAGTTCCACGATCGTAAGCCAGGAAAAGAGTATCCTGTGTTGAATTGAATTTTTATCTTTTCATTTGATATTTAAAGTTTTTACGATAAATGTAATGAATTGCATTGTTTTTTTTCTCAATTTGTATATTTGTAAAAACCGGTAATTTCATTTATGGATGAATGAAATGAAAGTTCATTTCTAATAGATTTGTACAGTAAATTGCTTGTAAAATCAGGTACGCTAGAACGCTTTTAAGTATTTAAACTCTATTTAAATTATATTTAAGCTATAAAAGTATTTTAAAAGATTAGCATGTGTTTTAAACTCTACCATAGCCAGTTCCCAGTCCAGTTGAGAGGGGATGAGGGAATGAAAATGGAGAATTATCACCTACGAACGGATGAATAATGTCATTTGCAAACACACGCACTAAAAGAGATAATTTTTTCATGCAAAATTAAAGAATTTTAATCATTGTTCCGAAAAAATTGAGCTAAATCAAAATACAGATAGCATCACGAAAATCAGCGTTTAAAAAAATATATGCCTTACATTAAAGTTTACCATCATTTTCATCATTCATTCACATTTGACAATTTCGGTGTTACACAACTTGGGATCAAAATTGCATGAAATTTTGGGCAAAATCCGAATATGCCTTAAAACATTGGTGGTCCAATTTTATGTAAGAATGTTAGTAACACTAGCTTGGGGTGTGCAAACTTGATATTTTAAATTGAAAAAAAAATATATAATAAAATAAAATTGTTGCTCCCATTTGGACGATTTTGGGAACAACTCGTGGGACACACTGTTCACTGCATTGATAAATGAATTTATTTATTTATTTTTTTTTTTCAAGATTAGCGTTTTTAATTGACTCTGTGTTTGGCCGAGAAATGTGGGTTTCAGAGGTCAAATTGTAGAAAATTCGACCGAATACGGCGAGCAAACCCACCCCACTCACCACCTGTTGACCGACGGCTCGCCCTGTTATGGATACCGACAAAATCCCGCATTTTCCAATCGTTTAGGACCCGTGAGGGTATTTTTCCTTTGTTTCAGTTCAATTTTTATATTTCACCAATAATATGTGTTGATAGTGTCATGATGAGCTGCCTCTCAACACAGAGAGAAAGGAGGGAGGAAAACGAGTTAGCTTCACAAGATTTTCC